>JASCZW010001883.1:0-59131 GCA_034211315.2 Aedes japonicus | reverse complement strand
TTTCAAACATCAATGGAAGGACGATGACAAACAATTCAGCGTTGTACGAATTCAGGTGAAATTTCGGAAGTTGTAGACATCGGTTCTGGTGTTGATCGCTCCGCCGTAGATCCTCATAGTATACCGGGAACAAAAAAGAAGACCAGGTAGATCGAACGACTCGACTTGAAGGGATTGAAACTGCAATTACCTGTGCTAAGCGCAGGTGCGCTTCGAGCAAGTTCCCCCTTGCGGGTTGCCCTACCTGGAACGACGGCTTTAGATGCTTGGATTCGGTGATGGCAGTAGAGCGATTCTCGCTACGGCCCGAACGATGTCCTTTTCCGCAGCAGTACGTAAGGAAACTACTCGGACGACTCCATCCTTGCCCGGATGTAGCTTCATGATCCTACCAAGTGGCCAGCTGGCAGGAGGGACGTTGTCCTCCTTCACGACGACGATGCGGTCCACTTCAACGGTGACCGGTGGGTTGCAGCATTTTGTTGCTCGTGACTGCAGCTGTTGTAGATACTCCGGGTACCAACGGGCCCAGATATTTTGAAGCTGCTTCTGGACCAAGTCATAGGCTTCCAGACGGTTGTCAGGAATCCCACGGAAATCGGCATCGGGTACCGCTTGTAGGTTGGCCCCGACGAGAAAATGTCCTGGTGTAAGGACCTCCAGATCGGTCGGCTCTGCTCGGCATCGGCGTCAGCGGACGGGAGTTCAGGCACATTTCGATCTGGGCCAAAAGGGTTAACATCTGTTCGTAAGCAATGTTTGTGTTGCCTACTGTTTTCAGGAGGTGCTTCTTCGCTGACTTGAAAGCAGCCTCCCAAAGACCGCCGAAGTGCGGGGCACGTGGTGGAATAAACTTCCAACGAATCTCGTTCTCCGCGCACCAATTGAAGATCCGGTCCCGATCGTTGTTCTCCACCTTCAGCATCCGATAGATGCGGTTGAGTGCGTGTGACGCACCCTTAAATGTTGTGGCGTTGTCCGAGTGCAGCTCGGCAATTTTACCTCTTCGAGCAACCACACGACGGAGGGCTGCCAGGAAAGCAGCTGTAGTGAGATCACTGACAAGCTCGATGTGTACGGCTCTCGTGGCGAAACAAACGAAAATTGCCACGTATGCTTTGGTTGGAGCGCGATTGCGGACGGTTGCTTTCAGCAGAAACGGTCCACAGTAGTCGACTCCACAGACGGAAAATGGGCGAGTTGGTGAGACTCGGGATGCCGGAAGATCTGCTGTGCTCTGCTGGACTAGTGTGGGCTTGCTACGAAAGCAAGTGTGGCAATGGTGGAAAACGGATTTGGACAAATTTCTGCCGCCGAGAATCCAAAACTTCTGGCGCAGTGTGGCTAGCAGGAGTTGCGGCCCTGCGTGCAGTAGCTTCAAGTGAAAGAAACTAGCCAGCAGAGTCGACAGCGGGTGTTTGGCTGCGAGTACGATGGGGTGCTTAACATAGTCGCAGAGTGTGGCGTTCCTTAGCCGGCCACCGACGCGAATAATGCGATCTTCGTCGATGTATGGCTTCAGCCACTTCATGGCGGATGATTTAGCGACTGCTTCACCGCTGGACATGTGAGAGATCTCTCCGGGAAACGACTGCTGTTGTGCTAGGCAACACAGATGAAGTTCAGCACGTTGCAGTTCTTCGGTAGAAACTGCAGCCACGATATCATTGTGAATGCTGAGTTGGTGGTAACTGTCCGGATCGGTTCGACGTAGTACTGCGCGTTCTCGCAAGGCTTGAAGGTACCGTAAGCAAAAGGCAGTAGCGCGGCGCAGTTTGGAGTAACTGGAGTAGCGTGCGAAAAGATTGTCGTGGAACTCGTTCTGTACGACACTCATCGCAACGTGTGGTACATTGCGTTCTTCGGTGGTAGTCTCTACTTCTTCGTCGGTGGGAATGAGATTTGGCCAGTGATCAGGATCGAGTGACAACCAGTTTGGGCCGTTCCACCAGCGCTTGCACTGCAGCATGTCGACAGGACTGAGTCCTCGTGAAATATCGTCGGCAGGGTTGTCGAGACCGGAAACGTGTTTCCAGTGGCTGACATCGGTTGAATGCTGGATCTGCGACACTCGGTTCGCTACAAATGTTGCTATTGTGAACAAGGCTACTGGCGGGAACATTTCTTCGCTGACGCCTCCAAGGAGCTTACGGTAGCTTGTTGTCACGTACGAGCCGAAACTAAGCGGTGGAGTGTCCGTCCAGTTACTGACGGCACAATCTCAGGTAACAGCCGTTATCCAGTCGACATTCCATCGCACGCCTGAGCTCTAGTGCTGCGACGACTGTCAACGCAGCTGTTCGATAACGTGACATCCGCCCTGAAGATTTCACCTCCTGCTTATTTCTGGACGGACACTCAACTACCAGTTCTCCATTGGCTACAATCTTCCTAAGCCGCTTGGAAGGCTTTTGTCAGCGAAGAAATGGAGTTGAAGATTGACGGCGTTCGGCAGTGAAACAAATCGTGGGACACGAACTTCGCTTAACAAATGTAGAGTATTATGGAACTCCTTCCATTCCTTCTGTAGCCTGGTTGGAAGTGCTGTATCCCACTCACAGGCTTCACCATTCTGCTTCAGTGCCCATAAACGCTGCATGAAGAGTTTGGCGACTACAATTGTGGGACCTACGAGACCAAGCGGGTCGAAGATTTGTGCGATGTAGGACATCACCTTTCGTTTCGACAGCACTGCAGCCGGTGGTGGTAACTGGACTTTGAACCGAAGCGCGTCGGTTCTTGGCTCCCATACGAGACCCAGAGTGGAAACGGTCTGTTCTTCACGAAGATCATGCAGCGGTTGAACGGCTAATTCTTCCGGTGGAACACCTTGTAGAGCTTCCGGCACATTCTGATGCCCATTTCTTTATAGGAAAACCAGCAGTCTTGAGCATCGACGTCACTTGATGCCTCACTTGAATTGCAGATTCTACATCACTACCGCCCGAGAGAAGATCGTCGACGTAGAAATCGAAGAGTACTGGATCTACTGCAGCTGGAAACTTGTGCCCATTGTCGCGTGCAATCTGCTGCAGGGTCCTCGTAGCAAGATACGGCCCAGACGCAGTGCCGTAGGTCACGGTCTGCAGCTCGTACGTAGAAATAGGATCGCTGGGATTGGTCCGGAAGCGAATGCGAAGGAATTTGTGATCCTCCGGAGAGTGGAGCATCTGCCGATACATTTTTTCCACGTCTGCGACCACAGCGACGCAGTGAATACGGAAACGCAGCACGATGGAGAGCAGATCCTCTTGAACGACTGGACCGACCAAGAGTGTGTCGTTCAATGAGTAACCGGAAGATGTCTTGCACGACGCATCGAAAACGACCCTGATCTTTGTAGTCGTGCTCGATTCTTTGAAGACGGCGTGGTGCGGTATGTAGCAATGCGGTTGATCGTCGTCTACCGGATCGTTGAGCTTCTTCATGTGCCCCAACTGGAGGTATTCGTCCATGAAACGATGATACGCGTCCTTCGTGGCAGGATCACGTTCGAGACGCCGCTTGACACTCAGAAGACGGCGGTCTGCGATATCTCTTGAGCTTCCTAAGACAATATCGGGATTGTCGGTTCGAGGAAGTCTGACGATGTACCTTCCAGAAGTGTCACGTGTAGTGGTAGCTACGTAGTGCTTTTCACAGCGATCTTCTTCAACGGACAGTGCTGGTCCGTCGGAAATATCCTCGATTTCCCAGAACTTCTGAAGCGTAGCTTCTAGCGGATCATCTTTCGTAGAAAGGTTGCAGATTCGAGGAATACAATTGTGTTGATTGGATGCGGTGCCAGCGACAGCCCATCCGAATGGCGTTTCAGCCAACCATGGAAGTCCGTCTCCTAACGGAATCTTCCGACCACTATGGAGCTCCCAGAAGGCTTCACTGCCGATAACAAGGTCTATTCTCCCTGGGATGTGGAACTGAGGGTCGGCGAGAGCAACCTTGGGTATTTTCCATGACGAGATGTTTAGTGGTATGGTCGGCAGCTGTGCCGATGGATTCTTAAGAATAAGAAACTGTAGCTTCGTCGAAAACTCCTGTGTTCTCGACTGGATGGTTGCGGTGATTGCACTTTTCACAATTTGCGTAGATAGGCCGATCCCTGCTATTGATATATCCACCTTCGACCTTTGATTGAACAGTAGATTTGCTAGTGGCTTCGAAATGAAGTTGGACATTGATGCCGAGTCCAGTAACGCCCTTGCCTGGTATTCATGTCCATGATCATCAACGACATTGAGGGCAACCGTTTCCAACAGAACAGTGTTACATGCAGTTTGGACTGCCATGCTGACATTGGTAGGAGCGGAGCTCCGAGTATCCACGCTAGTGGATGGAGACGGTTGTTGAACAGGAACCGATGATGACACGGTTGTACTCGACGACGACTTGGATAAAGCAGGGCCGTGAAGCAGCGAATGATGCCTTTCGTGGCACGTACGGCACGAAAACTTTGACGTACACTTTTTCACTTGATGTCCGCTGCACAGACAGTTCCAGCACAGCCGTTTCTGTGTGACCAATTCTCGGCGAAGGCGTATATCCTTCCCAAGGAAAATGGGACAGTTGCGCAGGACGTGATTGTCGGAGCAGGACAGTATACACGGTGAGGAGGAATTGGAGGATACAGCGGTGTTGGCTGCGAACTTGAATTTGCTGGATTTTGGAATGTTGCCGGCCACCTTTGCCGACGACGATGATTGCTGATGGTGCTCGTAGCTGACTGAGTTTAGCACCCATACGCGCTGATAGAGGAATTCTACCAGCTCATCATACTTCACGTCATCCTGCGTACTGGTTTTCTCCTCCCAGGCTCGCAAAGTGGATTGGTCCAGCTTGTACGACAAGATATTCACCAGCGGTGTGTCCCAGTACTCCACAGCTTCGTTCAACTTCTTGAGGGCCTTCACGTGGCGCTGGAAATCGTCGATTAGGCTGTGGATGCGATTAGCAGACTCCTGCTTCACCGCTGACAAATCGTAGAGTGCCCGGAAAAGTTTCCGTTTGAGAAATCGACGGTTGTCGTATCGCTTGAGAAGTGCGTCCCACGTGCAAGCGTAATTGTCGGCTTCGATATCTACTGACTCGAACGGTTTCTTTGCTTCCCCTTCAAGAGACTGCAAAAGATATTGCAGCTTAGCGACCGTTGGTATGTCCGCATTGGAGTGAACCATGGATGAAAATGTGTCACGGAACGACAACCAACGTGAAAAATCGCCATTGAATCGTGGAAGGTCGATCTGCGGTAGGCGGAGGTGGAAATTGGCAGGTGGAGCGGCAAAAGAGGCGTTCAGTTGAGCATGATTAACTTCGGTGGGGAGCTTTGAAAGCAGGAATCCTTTTGCTGTGCAGTACCGGTGCTCGAAATCCACTCTATCCGCAAGGTGTGCCTCCAGATCATCGCTATCTAGTCGCTCGATGGTGTCCTGAACCTCCGCAAACGCAACATTAACTTTGTCTAGGGAGTCGATTCTCACTTGCACTTGGCACGTATCACGCACTGGATTGAACTCGGCGATGAACTTCCCAACCGCCTTTAGCATAGTGATCAAGGACTGCCGCTGGACCATCTTATCCGCAAGGATTTTCTCTTCCTTGGGCGGCATTGTCACCGAACACACACACGGAAAACGCACGAAAACGGTAGCAAATCGAAAACGGATCTCCTTCCCGGCGCGAGCTACTCGTTTCTACGTGAAACCGAACCGGCGAGGCGAACACACAATCGAACGAAATATCCTTCCCGTCGCGGTGTATTGGCCTTCGCGACGATGAAATCGACGGGAGAGGGTTGTTTTAATCGAACGTATTACTCCTTCCCGTCGCGAACAGACCCAATCCTACGCGGTAACACAATCAAGGGCGCGAACGTTTTCCACTTGAACTGTGCACCGTTTCCCACCAATTGCCACAATGACTTAAAAAATCAAAAAAGTCACCCAACTTTCGTCAACCAAATGAAGTTGAATTCAATTTGGTTGGAATTATCTTTCAACGTTTTATTGCTACCACAAGCCACATGCATAGATAACTGGAACTGACTCACCGAATTGATGATGCAAATCGTCGCTCTAATCCAAGTAGTGATGCTAACACCACCACACACCGGCAAACAGCTTCCCGCCAGTAGCCTTGATCCAAAGGAACGCTTAACAAGCGTCGAAAATGGCTTCGGTGATGACGGCAATTGGGGGTTCAATAGCCTGCACTACGACCGCAGTTGAACCCAAGATGGTCACAAAATGTCTTCTCCTGCACACAACAGAGTAGTGTCCGCCTTGACACTCTCCCAAGCGGAAAAGTTCTTCCACCAAACACCAAATTCTTTCGCCCACCGGCAGCGATCTATCGCAAATCGATCGCGTAATTATGGGCTCATTAATTAGCCGAACACTGTTGCTAATAATCACACGCAAATAGCAGTATCACTTTCACTACGATTGTGTTTTGTTCTTCTCCACACACTATCGAGGTGTACCCGCCTTGGTAACAACCTCCGAGCGCGATGGCGCTTTTTGACCAATATACAATGGCCAGTTGATCATAACCAAAATACAATGAAAAGTTCACCACGGTACACTTTCCGGCCGCGGAATGGCCTTCGATCCGGCTCGAAGGACCAAATGTTCGAGCACGAACTTTGCCGGTCACCGAAGGGCTTTCTTTGCTGCTGTTAGGCAGCCACCAAAAAGTGCACTTGAAACGAGAAGTGAAATGACCGATGCACTGGAACACCTTTCGTCCTATTCTTCAATGCTCCACCGCTGGCTAACACTAAGTCTCTTCGTAAAAGGGCACTTGGTCAACTAAAACGCACTGGCGAAAACTTCCGTAAGCTGACGGGAACTTGTGATAGTTTCACCGAAAATATCTAACTACGGATGCTAAGTTTAACTACAAGACTGTGATGATCCGAACGAAAAGAAAATGCGCGCACGTCCGTTCTACTTGGTTTGCTATATTGAACTGATTTGTTGTTGAAATATGTACATGGGTATAGTTTGGGGTACGAGAACGATGATGTGATCGTTGCACGATCGGAGATCTCGATCGCTGTTCATCGACTCGGTGATGCTGGAATAGGGTGTTGTGTGGCGGCTACGGTTGTTGATCACGTTGTATCTCCAACAAAACGTTTTTCAAAATGAAACTTGAATTTTCACTCCTATTGTAATTTTTAAGCACAGTGATGTAATATTTTTTACCAATGTGTCATTCAGTGAAATTTAATTGAGATAAACATGTCCGGTTTTCAAATAAGAATAAAAATTAACTCAAATAAGTTCAATGCTGATTTTCTCATTTTCGTTCAAATTTTCGTTCAATGTTACTTACGTCTATTTGAAAAAGTATTCGAGATTTATGCTAAAAAATCTCCATTGTTCCTATAACAACTATATAACGGAGGTTAGGGGGGTAGCCTAAGTCAGTCGAAGGATTTGTTGACTGAATGAGGGTTCGTGGAGTCGCCAGTTCCTTGCCTTGTTCCGTGCCTTGTTCCTTGTAGTCTTTCGAAGGTCCTCACTGAGATCGACTGACCCTGCTACAACAAGCCATCACGTAGGCTATTCTCTCAGAATAACTTGCTGAGAATAGTCCTGCAGCCATACGTAATCCTTGCACCAGTGCTGCAAATTATCAAATTATTCATTTGAATTCGAACTAATACAAACCATCAATCGAAGCTGGCGAACCTTCTGTTCATTTGAAATATCGGTGGTTTTGAATGGATTTGAAATATGTGAGTGTTTCATTCATACGGGTTGCTATTCATGGTCTTTGTGCCATTTGATTGAACGAAGACACATTCATTTGAATCGATGGTCATAGTGATCGTTGATTTTACGTTTTGTCAAATGAACAGAACAGTCATTCGATTGAAGCAGTGACTAAGAATCAATTGAGCTTCTTGTGGCATCCAGAATGGAAGGGAAGGCGGAAAACGGAAGAGTGAAACCACTAAAACGTTTGCCGAAATCGCAACTCAATTTGTGCGGAAGGAAGAAGATCGAGCGTACTGCCAGATTGACGGAAATACCGCTTGCACATACATTCAAAAAAAGTATGACGTTGGAAACTTTATCCAACATTTTCGGGTTCGTCACCCAAACCTGGCCAAAGAACACGGTTTGATAGCTGAACAAGCACCGCTAGTGAAGAAGCCACGAAACATAATAAAAAGGCCGTACCTATTGACAAACAATTGTTAATAGATACAGGAATAAAACTCGTGTCTTATCACAATCTTCCGCTGTCATGTTTCCAGTGGAAAGGCCTGAGACAGTTGCTGGACCCGCTAGAACCCGCGGTTGGAGTTAGGCTAAATAGAGCTAATGCAACTGGGCATATCGCACAAGCAGCTATGAAAATCTGCGAAGCCATGGCCTTTGAAATGAAAACCAAGCTTCTATGCTTAACGATCGATTCAGCCTCTAGACTCAATCATCATGTTCTGGGAATTGGTGTGCAATTTTCTGCAGGACACAGAAGATACCCTTGAAAACATCCTTTTGAAAAAACTGAACAAACAGGTTTATGAACAAGTCATTCCTAGGCTGTACAATTGGAATGATACACATGAGAACTATGTCGTATGAAAGGCGATGACCGATTATTTACTATTGTTTCTTCTTAATTACTAATTTTAATTTTTCCATTTTATTACTTTATCTTTCATTCAATATATTAAAAAAATAAACACCTGCTAGCAATCAACTGATTTTATATATTTTAATTTATTTCAAATGACTGTATTTGTTTCCTCTTAAAAGAATTAATAAAGAACACATACTTAAAGAACATTTTCCTTCAAAATTTATCGCTCTGACACTAAACCTACATTAATAATGAATGATTCGTGTAACTGTTGAAATCTTAACGCATCACCTCTGACACGCTTCTACGTTTTGATTTTTTGGCCTTTAATGCGCTAAAACTAACGGTTCGTCCGTGTTACAGGAATCCACTAAACTGCCTAAAGGATGGTCCACTCACCACAATTCCTCAGTTGCCTCTCAGAGTAAAAGAGAGACTTTGGTTGAGAAATTGGATAAAACTTTTTGGAAATTGGATTTCTAATCATTAAACTCTTGACGTAATAAATGTACGGCATCATACCTATAGTCAACCCATCTTGTTTCCAAACTTAATGCTTTGTGCAACTAGATTATTACCGAACTATCTACTTTATTTGAAATTCCACAGTTAGTAAATGAAAACCTTCGATGACAATATCAATACATGAATCTGCATATTGCAGCAATGAATTTGAAGGCGTTGTTTTGTTTATGTTATTTGTTTATTTGTAATCATATCATCCGACAACATGGTCTTAATGAAATTTTAATGTATAATAATAATACTAGTTATTAGCTAAAAACACGCATTGAGCGTAACCGTTCTTTAAATGTGTTAGTTGACAAATTAAAGTCGAAAACATCATAACCTGCCTGAAAACGTCTGGAGATGGAGTTGAGAGGATCGTTCGAGCCATACGTCGTATTTCTTGTCCTTGGTTGTAGAAATTGCCTGGATCGAAGAACACGTAGAGGAGCATAAATGTGCAAACGCTCAAGCAATGCTGCACTGTCAATTTCCGCACGAAGTATTTTTGCTCCAAATACAGCTTGATCCACCAAACGGCGATTTTGAAGCGTTTCAATGCCCAGCAAAGGATCACGCCAGGGCAGATTTCTAAGAGCAGACCTCACAAACCTCCGCTGAATGGATTCAATCCTAGTGATCCACACCGCTTAGTAAGGGGACCAAACAACTGATGCATACTCCAGAATAGACTGGACGAGTGAGCAATATAGAGCACGTAGACACAAGGGATCATCAAAGTCATGAGCAGTTTTTAGAATGAAGCCTAGCTGACCATTGGCTTTGTCAATTATTTCCGAATAATGCATTTTGAATGTCATTTGCGCGTCAAGAAGCACTCCAAGGTCCTTAATTTTATCAACACGTTCCAGTTGCTCCCCATGCATCGTGAAGTTGTAGTGAATAGGCATTCTGCAGCGATGGAACGATATTATAGAGCATTTGGAGACACTCATTTAAGGAAGTTGTGGCTACATCAAGAAGCAAAAAGGTCAATAAGCTCTTGAAGTCGTCTGCAATCAGCTTCTCGTCGGATGACAAGAAAAATTTTCAAGTCATCAGCATAAATGAGCAACCCACCGCTTACCAGAACGTTTACGACGTCATTGAAAAACAATACGAATAGTAGAGGACCCAGATTGCTCCCTTGGGGCACGCCGAACAGTGGAGAAAACCAGCTGGATTGCATTATATCAATCTTAACAGTCAATAGTCTGTTGCCTAAGTATGATCGAAGCCACTTACACATTCTGTTTGAAACTCCCAGTTTTCAACTGCTTGAAGTAGGCGAGTTAGTTCAATTGAGTGTAAGTATGCATTGCATATGCACTTCATTGAAAATGAAGTCTTCGTGGTTCAATTGAATGTGTTTACTAGGTTCAAATGAACTTACTATGGTGTGATGATAATGAAAGGTGGTCTTTCTCAATTTAATCGATTCTTTTTCAATTGAGATTGAGTTTTTACCGCACTGCCTTGCACTGATGGTGGGTTCTTATCACATCACATCACATTAGGCCTCGTAATTATTGCGGAAAGTATCCTGAAATATTTTTGTAGCTTTGTCGCGTCAGCGGTCTGAGCCAACGTATGAATTTCTTTCAGTGTATGGTTTAGCTGTCAGCCTAGAGTCTAAGTTTAAAGAACAGAAGATAGAACTGTACATGCGGTAAAATCGGCCAACCATTCATCTCAATCGGGAATATTAACAGTGGCATCTACATCAATGGGTGACTTAATTAACAACTAGCGCCACTCCTAAAGCAGCATTCTCAAAACACATTAGTTTGGTCCGATTTGGCATCTTACCACCATTCAACAGTGACTAAGAAATGGTACGAGGCAAAAAATGTCATTCTGGTATCTCGAGACATTAATCCTCCAAACTGTCCAACTCCGACCAATCGAGAAATCTTGGGCAATAATGAAAGCTGATTGTAGGCAAAAGCCTTAAAAACCAGAGGAGTGAAGCTTTTCCAGACCGTGATAGTAGAAGTCAATTCAAAAGTCCGAAAGTTAGGGCGTGAGGGTGAAAATTAAATCTATTGTTGCAAAGTGTAAAGGAACATACTTGAGGAGAATATATGTTGAGAAAAACATTGATTCAGATATCTGTTAAACTTATAACGTTTCTGTGATGATACAAAATTTAATTCCGGACTTGCATTAGCAGGAAGAGTAAGTCTATAAACACACCAATCATGGGAAAACTAATCTTTTTTTCAAGATTTTAAAATATTACTCAAGGAAATACAAAAAAATAACTCGAAATTACCACAAAGAACCCGAATTATTTGAAGGCCGAAGTTAAATTCCTTACTAGTATTAGAACTCCTCCCATGAATTCGGCTGCATTGATTAAGGCTGCAAACAACAAAGACAGCTAAAATTTGACGATCCATTTTCAAGTTATGTGCACTCTTGAGTATGCCGCCAAATTGTATATACAGTAAGTAAACATCCGTTGCTTTCCCCATAATAAAATGAACATAACCAATCATACCTCTTCTTCTAAGGGACAAGAGGAAATAACTCTTCCTGGTATTTTTCTTTTATTGGGCTGCACGATCTATTTGGAGCAAAATTTAAAAACCCATTTAGGAAATCCTTTCGTGAAAAGGGAAACCAAAATTACAATGGGTAAATCCACCGCTTTAGAAGGTTGCAGTACCGTGATTCTTAATTTCTCATTATATTATTTTCTTTTTACATCCCGTGCTCAATTCAGAGCTCTTCCAGAAAAAAAAATATCCTGGCACGAGCTGCACACGATTATTGTAAAGCCGTGCCTCGAAAAAGTCCCGCATCTAGTAGACTTTCGGTTCTTTTCCACTTATGATTCACGACCGGGGTTCCGTGAAAGAACAAAAATGTGACATGAACGACTCGGCAATCGAATAAAGCATGCAAACGCGAGAAGCATCGGTATCCATAGGTACCGAGAAGTGAGAATAATCCGACATTTATGAAGGAAAAAAAAGGGCAAAAAGGCGGCTTCTTCCACTCGCTCAGCTAAGCTTTGATTGTGAATCCATGCTTATTTGGCTGTGTGGTGAAGCAATGCATTGGAATCATCGTACGAGTACAGTTCTTAAATGTGAAATTGGAACAGGATAATGCATTGCGAAGCCTTGAGAATCCTAACCAGTAGATTTAGCATAGATTGAAGTAGGCACAACATTATTCGCATGTGTTCAGCAACTTTTTTGGGGATTATTTTTAATTTAGTGTCGTGAGTTTAATCAAGTTATTTAAATATTTATTATCTTGTTATTTACATACTAAGTGTTCCGAAATTCACCCTGAGAGATGTTTAAGGATTATTACCAAATGAAAGAAGAGTTGATGAAAATAAATATATAAAAAGATCTTCACACTAATTCAAAATTGATATTTGTTCCTATTTTGGAACTGCCAAAATCCTATAAATATTAATACTGCCAGTACTGTTTATTGAAAAAAAAACTGAATACATAATTTTCAATTACCGTAAGATTTTTATGCGCTACATAATTTTAAAAATAAAAATTCTCGAGATCCTAGATTGGAATCACTAATTGATTGTTTCCTATGAAATGCTTCAATGTTGTTGAAAATTTTGCATGCAATAAAACATCCTAATGTATAATTTTGCAATCTTTTTTTCTTTTGAAGTTCAATTAATTGCCAGCTGAATTTAATTTACTTTTTAAGGCAAACTGAGACTTATAGTTGGGACAGCCAAATACTTAGTGAATCAAGCTTAACCATAACAACCGCCATGTTTAGGTATTGATAATAAAATAAAACGAGTAATTGGGAGTGACAAACCCAACAAAGTTAATGTGCACTCTATCGCTGTTAATTTTAGTGTTATGGTATAAAGGAATTACTTAACGAAAATACTGAATACCTACTATTTTTACTATTCGGTGGAAGGAATATTCGACCGAATATTCAAACGAATCTTCGGAAGTGTCTACAAAAATTGGAATCGTTTTAAATCTGGCTTACGGTGAGATTTTAATTAAGAACATTTATACGCCTAAATATTTCATTCGAATGGTCAGTTTTATTTCAGTGCAGATAGAACTGTCAAATTAATGCGCCTACACTCCCGCTTCACTTAACTCAATTTTTGAGTAAAATTGTATACTATCTCTTTTTCTCTCACAGAAATGTAACTCAATTTTCGTAAAAAGTGCAGTGGATCTACTCAATTCAATCTCTTTCGTTGTGCTATGGGTACTTGTTGAACTTTGAACCGTTTTTGAATCTCGCAAAATGAGTGCCAAACGTTCTGCTATTTGGGATTTTTTTTTAGAAATCGACGAAGGAAAGAGTGCAAAATGTGTGGAATGCAATGCAACAATCTCATGCGGTAGGGTCGGCAAGAATTCGACAAATTCGGTGATATTTAATCATCTGTTACTGCATCCGAAATTGTACGATTCTCACCGCGTCAAGGCTTTGGCCCGAAAATCTTCGAAATCCAAAACAGGCTAACTCAAACAAGAATTAAGGAAAGTTTGAGTGCAGCTGAAAAATTGTATTCGAAGCATCTTAAAGCTCAGGAGATTATAATCGCGATTGCAGAAATGATTGCTTTGGATCTGAAGTCCTTATCTATGGTGGAGAACGACATTTTTTGTCGATAAATAGCAAAAGAACAACCGAAATACCAGTTTAGCTCGATTCGTACATATTCAGTTATATTTGACCATAATTAATTTAATTCTCAGATTCCCAATCGCTAGCAATTTTCTACGATGATTATCCCGGACCTTTCTGCTAAATGCAATTGAGGAATTACTACCCCGGGATGGCTTCGTTTCATTAACTTAAGACATTTGGACTTCGCCAAGCAAAAGAGCTGTTATCTGTTTAACAAGTCACTTACTAGACGACACATGTTACTGAATGTCTGTGAATGTTGGCTGTTTTATCTATACTTTGCCGTTGGTAGTCTTTGATGCCCTCGACTTCCAAAAGGCTGTAAGAGACTACCAAGTCTCATAACATCATGACCCACTTTAACCATTCTGCACTGGCCTACAACAAGTTACGTGAAATACAAAGCGGTTTACACAAACGATGTACGCGCCAGGTGCAATTCCACGTATTATAGACTGTTCCGATAATTATAAATACACTAATGATTACCCATCAGTTCAAAATGCGTTCAGTATTCAACCAACGCTTTACTGCGTCCTGTTGTTTACATCCAAGTTAAGTTCCAAGGAAGTTTCAAAACGCATGGTCTTTCTCCCGAGCAAAGAAAATGGATTTTGCACAAACGGTACACCGTCAGTGGTCTGGCTAAAGAAGAAGGTATGAGCGTCGAAGCGGGTCAAACCGCATTTTCCGCATCAGTGCGAGTTTCCAAAACAATGCTCTTTCGTAGATTCTCCGAGACGGTGTAGAAACTCCGGTCCCGCTGACCATACAATCGACAGAAAGGTAAAAGATTATTTCAAGCGTCATCCTTCAGCATCAGTCTGAGATGTAGGAAACAAATGCAAATTACTTCGGGGAATAATGTTATGCACCCAAAGAGAGAATGGGCCTGAAGACTCGTTGGAAACAGAAGCAGCCAAAACGAAGCACCGTACAGGCTGAATCTGTGAAACCGAGGGCAAATTGCTGACCAGAAAATTGGGCTGTGTTATCATGGATGACGGAACCTACATAAAACTCGATTATAAAACTCTGCCGGGACCAAAGTTCTATACCTCGCCGAAGGAAAAGGATATTCTTGGATCATTGAAAGCCATTTACACCGAAAAATTCGGCGAGAAGGTAATGGTGTTGCAGGCCACATGCGGATATGAAAAAATATCTCATTCATTCATCACGGCAGACACAATGAATGGTCAAACCTACGAGAAGGGGTGTCTGCAAAAAAAAGTTGCTACCCTTAATCAAACAGACTAATAAGCCTTCAATCTTTTGGCCTGATCTTCCTGCCATTACTCTAAATATGGACAAAATCAATGTCGAATGATGTCGAAGGAGATGAATCCAGCAAACTGCCCAGAGATTCGCCCTATTGAAGCTTTCTGGGTTTTGACGAAGCTGATAGTGTTGGAAAATTTAAGAAAGATTGGCCAAAAGCTGTGAAAATTGTAGGAGAATGCACTGTGCAGAAGCCTATGAATAGTGTTAAGGGAATATTTAGAGAACTCGCCTACCCTACGAAAAATCAAACAAATTGAAATGAAGATGGAAAGAAAGCATTGTTGTTCACTATGTTTGAGAACAAAATAACCAAAAATCACAGTACGGTTATTTTTATTTGAGAAGGAAAATGTATTTGTATTTTGCAGAACAGTCTATACATGCCACAGCGATTTGGATTGGCGATCAGCCGTAGCATACTATTTACGAGAAGTTATCATCGTTAAAAATTTGACTGAGTCGGAGTGGAGTATAGTTGGTTCTGTCCTCGAGTTGTTTAAGCCATTCGAAGAAATAACTCGTGAAGGTAATTCCTAACGTCGCCACTCTTCGTTTATACCTGAAGAAGCACAATAGAAACCATGAAGCTATAGAAGTTAAAGAATCACTGTTCCGTAAACTAAACTCGCGATTCAAGACTGTCATGCAGAGGGCATCCTCACATACGCCACATTCATCGATCCAGTATTCAAACTTAATTCAAACAAGCTAAAGTGAACTATAGCACTTTAGAACTTTAGAGGGAAAATACAAGAAAAAATCATCTCGATTTCGACGAAATTTGTGGACTTTTCCTGGAATACGTTTCATCAACCGGTGCACATTATTCTCATTCATTGTGTTGGCAATCTTATTCCACTTGGTTCTCAATTCATTGGCGCTCATGACGACACTGCCATTCACCTTTAGCTTCCTCTTCACAATAGCCCAAAATCTCTCTATCGGTCTGAGCTGGGGACAGTTTGGTGGGTTGAGTTCTTTCGGTATAGACCGAATCCCGTTGGTTTCTTACCACTGTAGCACTGTTTTACTGTAATGACAGCTTGCAAGATCTGGTCAAAACATGACAGGTTTATTAGGGAATCTGACAGCTCTGAATTAAATGTCTTATCAGTGATGAAAACCTTGGTCTTCCTACCGCAGCTACAGATGCCTTGCCAAGTCATGTATTTACGTGCAAATATCCTGCAAACACAAACTTGAATTTGGCAGGAACATCTCCCCGAGCCGTAGTCAAGTAAAACTTTTGTCCCGGTAGCTGTTTGAAATCGGCCTTCACATAGGTTCCTTCATCCATGAGGAGACAACCATTGAATCTTAGTCAACACCTGATCATACAGTTTTCTGGCACGGATTCTGGCCACATGTTTTTTTTTTCACATCCCTATTTGGTTGTCTACAGGCACGGTCTGACTTGAAGCCTTCCTGGAGACGAATTCTTTGCACGGTACTGCGTGCGGCGAGAAACTTTTTGACCAGTTGACGGTTGACAGTAACCGTCCGACGCTTGGTTTGAGGCTTGCGATCTGTCGACAAAGTTTCTCTGTACTTTTCAAAACGCCACACGATGTTTCGGAGAAAACCCAACACTTTAGTAAGTTTTGGCCCAGACAACGAAGGGATTTCCAAGCGATTGCGCACAGTTATTTTTCTTCTTTCTTCTTCCATTTTGTATTTCTCTGAAACACGTTCGAACTGTACCGTGGATAAAAACATGCGGCCTATTCGGCCAAATAGTGTTGCTATTATTCGGTGCGACGAATCTCGGGCCGAATATTCGATGCAGCTCTAGTATTTAAAGCCTGTCCATGTAAAATTTCGGACACCAACATATTGACAGGTAAAAATCTAATCTACATTAGAAACAGTTGATTAAGATGTTAAACCTTATTTCTTTAAAATTCTCAAACTTTCTGTGGCACACCCGCCATCAAGTTCCGTATGCTATCCTCAGATACGCCCACCGTAACGATTCTTCATCTTCTCTTGAAATCATTGGTATCATTTGCTTTCATCTTCGAAGAGTTTTAACTTAACTAGAGCCCAGTATTTCCCTATTGGGTAAAGTTCTGGACAGTTAGGTGAATTGGCTGTCTTTGGTACCTATTTGACCTCTTGAACCGTATACCATTCTAGGACGGTTTCGCATAGTGATAAAACACCATAACAGGCAAAAACAAAGCTGGAGAGTCATTGTTTTTGATAAACAGTAGCAACCGCATTTGAAGACATTCTTTCTCGTACATATTTTTATTGATAGTCGACCTAAACGATATGTCCTGCGAAATCAAATACTTCTTCGGGAATTTGGACACCTTCTTTTTCGGAAATTCTCGGCAACGGCGTTCCTTTGCGTTTCCGTATTAGAATCCAGACCCGGAAGCTGCTTGAAGTCTTCGAATACGTATGTTTCGTCGTCCATTATGATACAAGAAAATGTTTGCAAAAAGTTTGTGAAAAGCTCCTAAGTAAGTTCCATGATCCTTAATCTCTAGACGCGTCGATCAATCGAAAAAAAATTCCACCAATTTCTTCATCAATGAAACACCAACAGATGCTTATAAAACGTTTATTGTTCCAACAACCAGGGACGCGGTGGTGTATTAAACCGTGCGTCCAGATTTACTTTGAATCGAGCTTTACAAGTGTTGATATATACTAGTGGGCAAGTCACTGGGCCCAAAACCTCAATGCTCAAGGTTCGAATCCAGGCTGCTCCATATTTTTTCAACATCATTATATTTTATAAGATAAAATTATGAAATTTATACTGAATTCTTATGACAAATAATCATAATACAATCTCATGAATATTGAAATTTGATTTCGCTGAGTGTAGAAAAGCACTTAAGTCAAATTGGCAAGGCGACGAATGCGACAAAAGTGCGTTATGGAGTAGTTTGTGACTTAAGCCAATTTTGTTAAATAATATATAGCAGAAATTCACTGCAATGCATAGCATGTTGTGTATAATTCATATTGAGGGGTACCCAAGCTATCATTCCGTGAAAAAAAAATCAGTTTTGTTTACATTGTTTCTTACGGCCTATTGAACATTGGCTTTAGAATTGGGGCAGGCTTAGCAACTGCCTTTACCGGTGAGGTTAGCTGAGACAAATAGCCTAGGTAAATGCCTAGTATTATCTAGTCGAATGCGGTGAGTTCAACACCCGGGCTGGTTCTCGATCTCCATGAGCATAGAATAGCACTGTGCTTGGCTTTGAATATACAAATTCATACATTGGTGTGGGCATCGAGAGCACTTAATTAATAACTGTAGAAGTTTATTGAACACTTAATTGCGAGCCGGCAAAAACCTTATGGCAAAAGCATAACATGCTTAAAATGAAAAGAATGGTTGTAAAAAAATCAATGTAAGAGACTTGAGCATTTCGTTGCTTCTTTAGCTGATTTTAAAAGAGTTTACAGCACCTTACTGAACTGTAACATTCCAAGCATATATTTTTTCAAATAATATCAGACCATAAACCACTATTTTGATTTTCAATAAGTAATACAACTCTAAACTACAGTAGCCCCAGCAACGCCAGTAGGATGTTGAGGAAAGGAATACCCACTCACTGAAAAGCAACTATAAAAGAAACTATCCCTCACAATGCAACAATAATGAGATTCTACTTTCTTTCCTCTTTTTTTTGGTAGGGAAATAAGATTTTCAGCTATGAATAGAGAGGAAAATCCTACACCACCATCATCATCATCGTCTTCGTCGTGGGTACTTTCCTGATGTGAGAGCATGCATAGACGTGAGGCTATAGATACGTTATAGGAAAAAGAGGATCGTAGGGAAACCGGTATTACGGAATGGAAGAGAGCATGAGCTTTCGCCTTCTTCTATAGCGAAGAATAACCAAGCACACATCCTCCGGTGTGTATGATGAAAAGTTGCGTACCTACCTACATGAGATTTTTTTCACTGCCGAAATGGGGTTGGCATTACCTTCTGTAGGTGCTCTCACCGCTTCTTCCCTTTTTCCTGTTCAGGGAAGATAAATACAGCTTTAGACCTCCCACCGGTATCCCGGTATGAATCCACAGGCAATAAAGATGACGAAGAATGAACGAGGGTGAGGGATCAACAAGAAACGAAGCACAAAATGCAGCTTCCTTTTGCATGGTTCAAAGATATTTTGCAACAGAACGAATAGCTTTTAGCTCGTTTATTCCACTGGTGACGCGTAGTTGTTCCCAAGTGCTTTCTTGCAGTTGGTGATCCTTTAAATCAATGTTAACATTCTCGCAGTCTTGACAATGCATTGAATAAACTCGGCTAAACCTCAATCGTACAATATCACTATTCGTCTTTTAAGTATGCATAATTGGCAGAATGAAAACAACAAATTGTAGTATTCATTAGATGCTGGAAATATGATTGATGTAATATTATTAATATTCTCACGTTCTCTTGCTCACATCGTTTTAGAAAAGTATAAATCATTGTCTAGTTTATTGATTAAGAATCGTAATTACAGTGCCGAAATAGTCGACTGTAAGATTATCGACCAAAAAGAGCTGGGTTCCCGAATAAAAATAATTATACAATAACAATACAATAATATATAATAACATCAAAATCTATTTCCGACCACGAATCTTATTGTTTATGATTCAGATAAATCAAAAATACATATTGTCATTCCAATTGATTTACAATTTACTCTATATGCTAGGATTCTCAACAATTGAGAAACAATACAGTTAATACTAATTAACTCAAATTTGTTCGGAAAATAATGATTTTTTCTACAGTTACGATACATAACATCCCCCTTTTTCTATTGTCGATGTCTCGATTTAAATTAGATTCTATTGTGGTAACCATAACTCCTATTGCCATCCTAACTTTGAGAACAATACTATTAATTGTACATACTATAGATTCTATTGTATGGTTACAATATATTCAATTGTAAATCTATGAAAAAAATTATTCGGATTACTGTCTCATAGCTGCTTGGTTTAAATACACAGAAAAAAATCGTGTAGTAAAAGCTACCATTTTACCCGACTATGGCTATCTTCAAAACTACCATGAAATTTCAGTCAACTTTACTACGTTTATGGTAAAACCTTCAACATTTCTGGTATATTTAACAGACCTCATATTGATATCAACCGTACCACGATTTATCGCAGGCATGGTAAAATCAAACGCATTTATAGCCAGGTGAAAATTAATGCTTTTGACGCTTAATTTAACCCTCGCAATGGTAGTTTTTGTGCGGTTTTTGCGTGTAGCTCGTTTTCGTATAAAGTGTGTATTCGATGAAAATGTCACATCAAAAATCTTCTGCAACTGTTGAACCGTATGAGTAAGAAACCTGAAAATTTTAACAAATCATATTCATAGTGTTTTGCTTATATCTGTCAAATTTCATGGAACCTTCAAGTAGCGTCTGCGTGCCCGAAAGAAGATAGGAGTGGTCGTAAAAGTGGTCCAAGGGACAGTAAAATGGCCAGAAAAGTGGTGCGACAGTTTAATAGTTTAATAACAATTGTCACTATATGAACATATGAAATGTCACTAAAAAGTGCGCAGAAAACCATGAACTACGTTACATGTTAACAATGTGAAAAAAGCTTCAAACCAGAATGAAAAGCAAAACATCGCTGCAAAACCCACGCCCGGAACTTTACAACTTAAGTTTGAAGTTGCTCACCAAATCGTGTTGCATCGTGATGGATGATGAAACTTACGTCAAAGCTGACTTCCGTCAATTTCCTGGGCAAGAATATTTCGTTGCCTAGTCTAAGTTCGATGCTCCGGAATGTGCTCGAGAGAAGAAATTATCGAAATTTGCAAAGAAGTTCCTGATTTGGCAGGGGATATGCGGGTGTGATGAAAAAAGTGCTCTATTCATCACATCCGCAACAATCAACGGTGCGATTTAAACGGAAAAGCGCATTAAGAAATATCCCTTGCTATTTAAAGGAAGCACAAAGAATCAACTATGTTTCGGCCTGAACAAGCATCCTGCCACTACGCTCGAAACATGTTGTAGTGGTACTGAGTCAACAGAGTCAATTTGTATGTATGTATGTAAGGTAGCCACCATCCCTTCATGCCCTTGGCTTGGATGCAGCTCCACTTAATAGCAAGATCAAATTGAGTCCAGGGTTGCAATTTCTCTGGGGAGAATCACCCGGGTGCACTTTTCTAGCTGTCTTTGGTGAACCTCACTCAGTCTCTACGGAGATTTTTTCCTGACACCACAAAAGAGATTGTTCGACACAGCACAAACAATTGGACAGCAACGTGCGTGGACAGCAACGGCACTTCACAGCTCTTCGTGGAAGACCTCGAAAAACTCACCGACAACCGATCCCGCTTCGTGGTGGCCGGTGATCTCAACGCTCGGCATACTCTGTGGCGAAACCATACGGATAACAAGAACAGCAACCTTCTGGCTAACCACCTTAGCGCGGGTAAGTGTGCCATTCACTTTCCGGACGATCCGACATTTCTATCCCCAGCTGGAAGAACCTCCACCCTGGACGTGTTCCTATCCGACCTGGCACTCTCGAAGCCAGGCACCCATCACGAACTAGGCTCCACTATCCGGTAGTGTGCGAACTGGACTGCAACCCAACACCAGCCCCGCTGATGATAAGACGGGATTACCATCGGGTCAACTGGGTGGCTTTCAGTCGCCTGGTAGACTCTCGTCTTCCTGAAAATCCGGACGTATCCACCGTCGAAGCCATCGACCACCAACTGGGTGTGATTCGAGGACGCCGTACACGCCGCTGAGGAAACCTGCATCCGCTGGGTACCGGTGAGGCGGCAATACACCACGATTGACCCCTACACTCGGCAGCTTATCCAGCAGCGAAACACAGTCCGCCGGCATTTTCAACGGACCGGAAACCTGATGAAGAAGGAAGAGCTCTCCATCCTCAGCCACCTGATCGGGGATCGAATGGTGACCATCAGAAACAAGCAGTTCGCCAACAGCATCGCCCAAATGAGCGACCACTCCCGGCCATTCTGGAAGGTTGCGAAAATTCTGAAGCAGAGGCCGAAAACAGTCCCACCACTGAAGGACAACACCGATGGCATTCTGGTATCCCCGTCGGAGAAGGCCAACGCCATCGCCAGAGAGCTCTACGAAGCGCACAACCTCGGTGCCAGCATGGCTGCAGTTCAACGAACCATCCGCCGGCTCGATGAGCAAGTCAACGCCGCTCCATTCGTCGGCATCGTGACGGAGAACGAAGTTCGTGTTGCAGTGAAGCGCGGCAAAAATATGAAGGCCCCCGGCAATGACGGAATCTTCAACCTGGTGTTGAAGAAGCTTTCCGTTAAGGCGCTCCGCTTCCTGGCGGGAATCGGTGCTTCCAGTTGGATAGGTGCTTCCAGTTGGACCACTTTCCGACGAGGTGGAAGGTAGGAAAAGTTATCCCTATCCTGAAACCTGGAAAGGACCCGACTGCACCGACCAGCTATCGCCCTATCAGGCTACTGTCAGCGGTCAGTAAGATTTTCGAGCGGCTCATCCTACAGCGCCTGATGGTGCACATCGAGGAGCACCAAATCATCGTGCCGGAGCAATTCGGCTTCAGAAAAGGACACTCCACCGTCCACCAGCTGGTCCGCGTGGAGAACATCATCCACCGAAACAAGGCGCTGTCGACCAATACGGCGATGGTCCTGCTGGACGTGGAGAAGGCATTCGACAACGTGTGGCACGACGGCCTGATCCACAAGCTGGTGCAAGCGAACTTCCCGGACTACCTGACAAAGATGGTAAGACATTATCTCACCAACCGTTCGTTCAGAATCCACATTCCAGGTGCGGCTTCCGATCTTCAATCGATCCCAGCCGGTGTGCCCCAAGGTAGCCTTCTGGGCCCAATATTGTATAACCTGTGTACATCAGACGTCGCTCAGCTTCCTGCTGGCTGCAGCCTGGCGCTATACGCGGACGACAGCGCAATTATAGCCAACGGACGAATGCCCAAAAATTACAGGACCCGGTTGCAACGAGGGGTAACCACATACGTGTCGTATCTCAGCAGCTGGAAAATCAAGGTCAACGAAGCCAAAAGCCAAGTCATCCTGTTCCGGCATCGACCATCACCAAAGCTGCTACCACCGGCTGACTGCTTCATCCGAGTCAACGGCCAACCGGTTGAGTGGTCGAATGAAGTCATATATCTTGGCGTCACCATCGACGACAAGCAGCTGTACCAACAATCAATATGTAACTAGCGATTTGAAATTGGTTCACTGTTGTAGAACCCCTTGGTCCGAATTACACCTTGAAGCCAGCACCTTGTTATACATATTTGCGCCTTTGTTTTGATTTGCTGTGTTATTTTGACAGAGTATTTGAGAGTGTGTTCATGTGAGTTCATTATAAGGGGTGCATTATTGAGCTTGGGACCGAGCTTGGGACGATGTTCTAGTACTGACTGAGCCAAGAAAAAATCGTTTTTGTATGGGACTTACTGGTCTTAGAGTTAGTCTGCTGTACCGTACCCACACCGAAAGCTAAAAACAGGTGATCGCTATTAAGTCGCTGTATCCGCTGATTTCCCGACGATCCCGGTTGTCACGGCGGAACAAACTGGCAGTACACAACGCGATCATCGCCCCGGTGGTCAACTACGTCAACAACTACTATCTTATTAGTTATTCCATCATGATTCGGCGCGTTCTCTGGCAGAGAAGGCATATCTAACTCCCTGTCATGGCTCCAGAGTCATGATTACTAGCATCTGTACGGCATTGTTGGGTTCACTATTTCGACGGGGATGGAATCTGACGATATTTCGTTTGAGTGTTTTGAAACGATTATATAGACTCCCACATTCAGAAATACGAAGGAAACCTCCGCAGCTTGACTAGTTGTGGTTGCGTTTTTGCCGGAGAAACGTCAAACCACTGTAGACGCCTTCAATATGCTTTCCAACTTCACTGCATCCTCGAAACTTACTGGTTCCACTTCATCCGACTTTGCCAATATCGATTCATAGCTGAACCAGTTCGGTGGCACTCCTTTGTTGGTTCGAGATGATCGTCGTGGGAAACCCATGAAAAGTTGCCTGTTGAAGTGGCGGACTTAGTCCGTGCTCCTTCAACCTACCCCGCAGTGGGATGTTAGGAAAAAATGTCCTTGGTTCGAGTACCACTGTACGCATGCCCTTTTCGCTCAATTTTCCTAAACACATCTGTTACATTTCCAATCCTGCCGCACACTAGCGGAACTATCAAAACTTTCTCTTCATATCTTTCATTCTAGCCAAAAACATTGTTGTTCACTCTTGGTGCCTCATGGTGATGAGCGAACATCTCCTTCTACATCATGAAAAGTTCCTCCTTACTTGAAGTTCCACCGTTCGATGACTCTGTGACCTTCGTTGATTCTTTCCACGAGATATCCGAAATGGAGTCTTGCAAAGCAACGTCCAGCTCCTGATTCTTCATACCTTCATCTAAGTTCACTTTAAATCCAGAGGATTTTTAAACTAATTCACGAATCGAGTCCTTAACAATGTCGGTGTCGCAAACCTTAGCATCTCAACTAATATGGATTGTATCTTTGCTTCGGTCCAGGAATCAAAATCCTTTTCGATGCTCGTCGCACCCTACAAAAGTAATTCGTACAGCCTTAACATCACACTTTGCCGCCTCTCTTTGGGTACGTATACGAGGGCTTCGCAACCAAATACATGTAAATGCTTATAATTTGGCAACTTACCCGTCCACAACTCGTACGGCGTTCAGATGGAGGCCGGAGGAAGACGGTTCTGCAAAAAAAAATCACCGTTATTACTGACTCGCCCCAGTAGATTTTGTCCATTCTAGCCTCGGCAAGCAGGCATCGCATCATTTCCGTCAAACTCCGGTTCTTCCTCTCAGCGACACCGTTCTGTTGAGAACTGTATGGTACCGTATGGGTTCTGTATGGACCTGTATGGTATGATGAAGAATAATTCCGTTGTCCTTAAAAAAAACGCTGTAGTGACTGCCCCGAGCACTCTCCGCCATTATCCGCTCGAATGATCTTCCAAACTGATTATGCACGAGATTAGCAAACTCCCTAATCCTCTCTTCTGCTTCACTTTTGTGCTGCAACAAGTACACTATAGTGAAACGAGAGCAATCGACGATCAAGGTCATTATAAATCGATTCCCTCGTGGGGTAGGCACTTCCAGCGGCCCACATAGGTCCATATGCACCAGATCTAAGACAGCCTTTGTTTTTGTTGCGGATGCTGGGAACGGTGCTCTGCTCATTTTTCCTTCCCAGCAGACTTTGCTGTACACGAATTCCACAGTCAACAAGCTTCAGGTTCGTTCCTAATTCCTCTCGTAGGATATCTCCAGGCTCGCGATAACCAAACTTACGGTGCCACAAGTGTTGGCAGTTGTCTTGATGTTGAACCGTTACTGACAACGCATTTACGTATTCCTACAGTTGGTACAAGCTAGCTTTACGATCACCAACAGCGTTATCTACACAGTTCTTCGTTACTTTGCACCCAACCTAGTCGAAAAATCACCACACAACCTTCATCCGTCATCCTACTGACCGAAAGCCGATTTCCCTTCAGAGATAGCACAAGCAGAACTCCTTTGGCCAGAACCTTCCGGGGATTTCCTTCTCCATCGACGATAGTTATCCGTGCATCGCCAGATCCACTCGAAGCAACTTTACTTCCATCCGCCAATGAGATTGATGTACCAAAATTAGGCACCGTGGCTTCGAAATTCGAAATGTCACTCACCATATGCAACGTGGCTCCCGAATCCAGATACCACGTAGCGCCACCGCATTTAATAACTTCACCACTGGTAAAACAGAAATCTTCTTTCACTAACTTCACTTTCTGAGCCGTTTCTTTCTGACTTTTTCTTTCCATTCCTTTCCCTTACGATCTTCGGCAAGCTTCCAACAATCTCTAATAAAATACCCCTCCATCTTGCAGTAATGGCACGTCTTAAGCTGTCTTCGTGTCTCGCTTCCCAGTATATTTTCCGCCTTCCACTTTCAAAGCTTTGTTTTGGTTTGACACTTGATCGTTCCACTCATCCATGAGCATTCCTTTAATGTACTGCAAGTCCAGCTCATCATCCTTCGTGCTTTTCAGTGCAACAATCAAGACATCGTACGACTGTGGCTAACTGGACAACAATATTGCCACCAGTCGAAATCCGTTCAACGTATCACCCATCGCCTAAAAGTGTTGCGATGTGATCCGCCATCTTTCCGTCCTCTTAAAGCTACAAGCGAAGCAGTTGCCGCAACACATGAATTTTATTTACCAGTGAGGACCGGTTGTGAAAGCTCTGCACAGCTTCCCACATTTCCTTTGCGGCCGCAGCTTTCATTACGTGCGTCCTGACTGTTTTCCAATGTGTTCCAAATATAATAATATACCGGCAGTTAATTTATTTTTTAATTTTGACAAGCGTAACTATTGAAAAAAAAATTTCAAAATATTATGAAAAACATTTGATTGGAACACCATCCTATTTCACCATGAAACACGCTGCAAACAACAGACTACCTAAACCAACGAAGCAACCATTGATTTCTAGCATACATAAGTTGACATTTATGTCATAATGGGAGCTCTCGTTACTTAATTTTTAGTGCCGGGAGCCACCGTTACTGAAAATGAATGTCACTTTTTGAAACTGCATGTAAGTTTGTGAAAATAAAAATGATTCGATTTTTCTTGTTTAAAATTCGAGAAAAAATAGTTGAGATTCATAAAATATATTTCCGTGCTAGGAAGAACACCCATCATTGATACAGATGAAAATAAAAACATTTTTTTTAAATTAAAACCCCCTATTGCCCGAGCTTTTCCATCCTTTGCCAACCAGGTGGCATTCGGCTGATTCGGTTTCTGGCAAAAGACCATCTCGTACACCTCCTCCTTTTTCAAAATCAGTTCCGTTCGGAAAACCCACGTAGCTTAATTCGTATCACCTATTTTTTCGACTACAAATATTCCGTCTGCCATCTTAACATTTGTTCCTCGCACTTGCATAAATCCTTTCCCAGCGAAAACATTATTTCAGGCGGAAACTTTTCTATCAAACACTTCAGCTACTTTCGCAACGCGGATACGGTTCTGGGCCCATAACCTGATGACCACGTTAACGAAATAAAACGCAGTTTTGGCAAAAAAAATAAACAACTACTTTTAATATGACCGCGCTGATAGAATCCATGGATGCAAAAAAAAACAGCTTCTTCTCTACAATTTATTTTACCAACAATGTGGAGACATTTCGTTTGACTGTTTCGGCGAGTTCAGAGCTGCCAGTTAAGGTCGAGGGGTGGGCCGATGCATGTTGTATATTTAATACTTCGATAGATGTATTTGTTAGAAAATAGACCAAAACTTAAACACCTTTCAATTTGCCCTACGTCTCTATACCCTCAGCCGATGCATTCTTCTCAAATAGCTGAATGATCGTTTTTTAATTGAGGAATCCAACTTGAAAAAAGAAAAAGACACCGAGTGGTGATAAATCTGGCAGCTCCCATGTTAAAGTATAGGATGAAACTTTTCTAGAAAATTCAAATGAAATTCTAATTAAATCTAACTCAATTTTTGAGTAGATCCACTTTTTACGAAAATTGAGTAACATTTCCGTGAGAGAAAAAGAGATAATATGCAATTGTACTAAAAAATTGAGTACAATGAAACGATAGTGCAGATTAATGAAGAACCGAGTAAGCTTTTCTCGCTTCCATAAATCGCCTTAGTCATAGTTTGACGTTTCAGCCTGTTTTATGCTAATAGGTACAAGTTACTCAATTTTTGGTAAATCTCATTGGAATTGAACAATAATATCACCAAATTTCTACACTGAAAAAAAATATGTCACTTAGTTACTACTGGAAACACATGTAGATTTTTTCCAATACTAAAATAAGTGATTTTTACATGAACATCACAAATAAAAAGCAATTTTAGCGCCAACATTAGATTAGGGCGAATCTGCTGTTGTGAACAATGGCTTTCGTAGTCATTTTCTCTTGAAAAAAAAGGTCACAAATACAAACTAAGTACTCCTTAAGGAAGAGGAGATTTATCTCTGTCCGCTGAAATATTCAATTTCAAGGAATTGTATTCAACTTCCGATAAATAAGCAGACAAAGTTTTTGGTTACATAAGTTGATTCACCCTAATCAAATGTTGGCGCTGTTTCTTTATTGACAAACCATTTACATTTCACTTGATACATAAGATTCACTTAATTTTGTGAAGCATTTGCCACTTCCTGGATTACAGGAAGGTTAAATAACTTCCTGGTGGAGTTTTCCACTGATTATCTGATTTTTCATTTGCGTGTATTTGATTTTGATGTTGTTTTTGTTTTTATTGTTACCCGTTTCTCAATGATTACAATCCAATACATCAAATCTGTCAATACGTTAGTATCAATATACTCAGCAATAGATAATACAACCCAATGCAAAAAAGAAAAGCTAGAATAAGAGAAAAAATACAACCGCAATATATTTGTTACAAAAAAATTAAAATCAAACATTTTGATTACTTTTCCCCAGAAGCAGTGCTGCTCGCAAGACTCTTATTTCTCCTCCAGTGTGCAAGAAATCTCCGTTGACGATGCAGGATTTATGAGGGCATGCGATGCGAATGAACTTTTACCGGCATGCAAGCAAAAGCCATTAATATTCTATGAGGGTAAACTTCTTCGTAACGTAAATTAAGCTGACAATTTGGCAAGGTAAGTGTATCCTGTGTGCAGCACCCGTAACAACCCAATGAAAAACCCCACTGGGATTACACTGCATCTGTTATGGGGACTTCGCTGCTCCCCTCCGGAAAGTGTGACGAAAAGTATAGAATCTAGCCTCAGCTCCAAGGCTTTTCCGCATAGGTTTCGGATTTAACTGGCTGGCTGTTGAAGTTGATATTTTGCTAACGCTTTGAAAATATTTTGAATAGCTGCCTGCTCTAGTTCTATCTCTATGTCTCGCTCTCTTTCTCTTTCTCTCTAAACCTCTAGGAGAGAGTGGGGATACTTAGTCTAGGGGGAGTTATAGTTCACTAATAGTATTAATATGATTATACATAGTCTTAGAGTTTTCAGTTTATTTTCCTCTAACTAATGCTCGTTCTAATAACAAAATATTAAGTAGCAGGACTTTTTGAACGTGAAGGTCCCTTAGTGCAAAAATGATCGCCATCATGGCCTATTCACAACGATACTTTGAATTTTTAAAGCCACACGTCCAAGAAACTACAACGATTTCAGATGCATAACTTTAATGAATTGAATGGTTCAGTATCAAGAATTCGAAAAAAAATTTACATGTGGAATCATTATCGTTTCTTAGATTTGTGCCTTAAAACATTCGAAGTGGGTATGCAAGTCAGCCATGATGGCAGTCATATTTGTATTCTAGCAACGTTCACCTTAATCGGCTTCAAATGGAGAGTTGACTTCGAAGGAGGGCGCGATCGACCTCTGGTCCTCACAAGGTCCTACCTCACGTCTCCACGAGTCATTTGATCACAAAACACTGCCAGCTGAAACATGGAGACGCTGGTTGGCGTAACCCTTCGCTTGATTTCAAGCCAAAGGAGGCGTTATCAACGAAATTGTTTGCAATCTTCCATTCGCCATACAACAATGTTTGCAATCTTTTATACAACAGGCCAGATTCAAGCGTTATCAGGCTAAAATTTAGTGGAAATATTCCATTATTTCAGCATTCCCTTTATGTCCATTACATAACGCAGAAAATTATCTGTGTGTATTTAGTGGTATTACAGAGTGTTTACAAATTATCCGTACAGACTTTGTCGGCATGCCAAGCGGCACAACCAAGTGGATTAAACTAAGCATACCTACATGGTTTAACTTGGGTGAATGGGTTGCGTGCAGGTGTCATTGAGCTTTTTCGAAAAGAAAAAACTGTTTTAGTGATTTCAAAGACCCTGAATATGGCAAAATCTACAGTGAGTGACGCAATAAAACGATACCAACAGCTAGGAACGCTAGATGACCGCGTAGGGAGAGAAGCGCACCGTTTGGACTCCACAAATGCGCGAGATTATCCAGCGACGAATAAAGCGAAATTCTTCGATTTTCACCCGAAAGTTGGCGAAATCACTGAAAATTTTAAAATCTTCCATTGAACGATTTGAAGCTTCGATTATATCAACTGTGCAAGAATTACAACTTGAATGACACCATGAAAGCAAACCGGTTTAAAAAAGCTTAAGTTCTTCTGAACCGCTTATCCGAGGGCCGCTGTTCAAGGATGAAAAAGTTTTCACAATCTAGCAGCATCACAACCACCAAAATGATCAGCAGTTGTTTCCTGCTGCTTCCAAAAATCGTGGAAATATTTCAAGGAGTCATCTTCCCGCTTCTGTCATGGCTTGGACTGGAATAACTCATTCCGGCAAACCCCCTTAAATCTTCATTGACAAGGGGGTGAAAGTGAATCAAGCAGTATATCAGAAGCTACTTACTGACTCAGTAGCTTCTTGGGCATCGCAACGTTTTGGCAAAAATGAATGGATTTGGCCACATAACTGCAAAAAATAAAATTAGTCTCTGCGAACTCATTTTTCCAAGCTTTTTAACAAAAGATAAATGGCCTTCCAACTCACCGGATTTGAATCCACTGGGCTATTCGGTATGGTTCATCTTGGAGTCAAGAGCCTGCAGTACACAAATCACTAGAACATCTAAAAGAACTGCCTCATCCCAATTGTTAATCTATAAGGTTTATTCTGCAACCGATTCAACTCGTTTCTAGTGTTGATAGTGTGAACTTGATTTTGGAAGGAGATTCTCTTCTTAATATACGCGGGTTTCACGTAAGTGTCTCTGCTAACGGGCCCGCCCTAACGTTTTCCCTTCATACAGGAGCTTGATGATTACAAATAAGCTATGGAAAGTTACCTTGCTAAAAGGTGTTCCACATCAAATTAATCACTAAAAAATCGCTGTAGAAAATCACCTAGTTGACCGATTCTTTTCAATCTTTCAGACAATACAATATAACCCATAACACAGAAAACAGACATCCAAGCTGGAGTGCCCACCGTGTGTAAATTTCTGTAACTGCCATTTTAAAATTACAGCTCGTTTCAGTTAATTTTGGTGAATCGTATGTTGATGGCGCCACTTGCCCACCTTGAGATTTGATAGCCTGTCAATTTTAGTTTGGTGAAACCTAGACTAGGCGGCGTCCAACGGTTTGCTTTTAAAAGGTTACACAGTAAATTGGGGAAAAAATGTTCGCACCTGGATGTCTGTTCTCTGTGCCCATAAGTAAGCTTTTGGCGCATTTATTTCATTCAACTTCAGTACCGTAACTATACGCGCGCACCTTATGCTTAACTCCACCCATTAGGATCCGTACAACTTCTGGCTGCAGCTTCTTCTTTGCGGAAACCCACTTTTTCTTTATGTCTTCCTCAGATTTGAACTCCTTGGGATGCTTCCTAGTGCCTGCTTCAGCCCAGTATGTTTCCATTGGCCTTAGTTCCGGTGCTTTGGGAGGGTTAATATCCTCGGGTACGAAAGTGACCCCGTTGGCTTGATACCACTCCTAAGCTAGGTCCGGTCAGAAGATCGTAGGGCCCTCGTGTTGCTTCATCAGAGAAAGCAGGCGCTTCTATAGACACTCCTTAAAGTAGATTTCCCCGTTTACAGTCCCGGTAGTCACGAACGGCGGACTCCCTTTGCCACATGAGCAGATCGCTTACCAAATCATGTATTTCTTGGCAAACTTTGAAAGTTACTGCTTCCTTACTACCACCGGAACATCAAACTTGTGCTGGGCGGTGAAGAACAGAAGCCCCAGAAGCTGCCAAAAGTGCCGTGTCCTGATCACTAATATAACATCCATTCTGACCGCATTTCTCCTTCCATTCGAAGCTCAGAGTTTCAAAGAGAGCAATATTATAAAAAGGGGACGGGCCTCCGTTATACCATCAGAACGGAAACAATTTGGCAGCTGAAAGGTGTGGTTATCTCTGTATTCATCATGGAATGAATCTAAATGAAATAAAAAGAAGAAGACAATTTGAACCATTTGTTACCCGTGTTTGAAGACCCGGATAGGGAAAAACATATGTTCAACCTCTTCAAACGGAAATTTATGTGGGAGGAAAGGTAGGTCATTTTTAAGTAAAAAATTGAACTACTTTTACTAATAGCACTTAATTGTAATTTCAATTCATAAAAATTGTAAGTTTTTCTGATCAAATGGTGTATGAATAAAGTTATTGTGTTCAGTTGAACAAGAGTTATAAGCGTTAAAAAACCATTCACTTTAGCGTAACGTTCTTATTTTTCAAAATTTTGAAATGAAACCCGGTATAGAAAAGAGAAATGTAGTCCTACGTTAAAACACTCTAAACTACTTCTATCGAAAATTTTCAAGAAAAAATACCCAATGGGTAATTTTCTACAGCGTTTATTTTTCGCGATGCAATTTGACGTGATATCCCCTTTACAATAGATGGTAGTATTAAATATTCATCATCATCATCATTTAGCGACCTTCACCTTAATGGAAAAAAATTATCTAACGCATAATTGGCAATCAAGTTTCCTCACAATCCCCTATTTTGGAAAGCATGCAAAGTAACCATGCAGTCAGTGAATAAGCTTCTTGGGATGAACGCAATTTGATGCTACACAATATCGTATTTCAATGTTCTGCTTCCATCCCGGATAATACACCCAAAATTAATGATCTTAGTGTTGTCTCATCGACTTGTTTTTTTTTTCTTCTTCCAATGCAACCAAAATTTATAATGAAGAACAACACATAATTATTTTCGGACGAAAACTATCTTCTCACGCAATGTTGAAGTAATCTCGCTTTCCTCATAAGTAAGTTTATCAGGTGTAAAAGTAAGTTTATTCACCGCCCAAAATTGGCTCATACATTAGGTGATCGTATAAGCTGAGGGCAAGGTGAGTACTTTATAGGTGTTCGAATCTGTTCCGACCAATGATTCAAGCCACGTTGAATTATTCTAGTGACCCCAGCAATGAGTTTGTTTACATTTTCCAAAATTAAGATCTCCATACTTCTCGCGACCATCATCGCTCAGGCTCAAGAAAAACAAGAACACCCATGCTAACCCATCTTGGTATAGGTAGATTCACCACATTGCGGCAGTTCTCCATTTGTTGGTGAATGGGCAAAATGTTTTGCAAGCTCAGAGTCTGAATGAAGTCGAGTGTAAAGCATGCTAATCCTTTGAACCAGCTAAGAGGTACACTTTTGTGACAACACAGTACAAACTTTCGTGCCAACATAGTATTAAAATGCTTGAAGACACCTTTCGTCTGAAGGCATGAATGTAAAGCCTATTCTGTTCCGTAGGCGCATACATGGTTGCAGCTGTGCCTAGGATGAAAAGTTATGAGTAAATTATAGCAATGGGATTTTGATGATTTAGATGCACTAATCTTCAGTCATAGTGCAAGAAAAGAGCCGTTGGATGTGAACATAATTGGCGTCTACGGCATTAACAATGTACTCACTCGAATGCGAAACGCTTTTTGTATATTACATCGTGTGCGTGAGGTCATGTTAAACAAATTTCATTTCTGTCGATTTTTCTTTTTGCAAACCTTCACGCAATCTCTCAACGTTTTAAGGTGGCAGCACCAGGCTATTGAGATCCCTATATAAAATAACAGTAGACAACAATTTCAGTTGTTTAATAACAGTTCAACGATATTTTTTAACTATTTCGTTTATTTTGGAGGCTGAATCGCGCTATCTTACGAAGCCAATATTTCATGGTTCATTTATAACATGAATGACCTAATACTACATTTAGTAGGACTTGGACCGTTTACTTATGGTTTACCGAGGATTAAATTGATTGCTTTTTTCGGTAATGGATAGAATCAACAGAAAGTTGTCCCCAGCACTAGAAATTTGTGTGATATTTTCAGGGCTCCAGATTTATGTACGGTCGGTTGTGGTGACCATTGAGCGACGATAAAACTCCACAAGATAGTTAAACAAAACCAACACAAACTAATCCATAGCGAATAAAGAAAGACACACTAGGAGATTAAACTCTTATATTAGACGTTTAGAGAAACACAAAAGTCGTACGACCCCAATACATCTCTTATAAAAACATAAGATTGTCTTCCTCTAAGATATTCAAAAGTCGTGTTCTGGCGACGTCATTAACGTTTGCATTAAAAAATGAACTTTTTTCGTATGGTGATAAAATAAACCAAGACAGATAATTGATTTTGATAAATTTCCCAAGATAGGTAATTATCTAACCACACTTTCAAAAAAAATTATACGCGCTTGCGAGTGGCCTTCCGGCAGTTAACCGGAAGATTCGCCATGGCATGTTTTGAGTTCTTTCTTCGTTTTATTTATCAATTCCTCCTCAGTTTTCGCAACAAAATTGTTGGAGTAGATCTTACGCTTCAGGTTGGCCCAGAAATTCTGGGTCCAGCTGGGGGACGTTGGGCGACTTGGTTACCACATCGATATTCAGCCGCTCCATCTCCTCCAACGATCGCTTCGAGTAGTGGGCCGACGCCAGATGAGACCAGAACACCGCGTCTTCACCCTTATGGTATTTCTTGTTGAGCGACGCAACTTCCGGCAGGCATTTCGTACTATAAATTTCCCCGTTAATGGCCAGTCTGGGGCGAAAGAAGTGCGGTTTTGACATCCCCTTCCGCTGATTGTCAGCCACAGCAGCACCTTCTTGGGGAACTTGGTGTGTGAAATGAACTTCACCTCGAAGCTCAGTTCCTTCGCGGAGGAAGTAAAATACGAAGTGCCGTGTCAGTCGTTGTTATCCAGGGTGAGATAGGTCTAGTCGTCCATCACCACCACAATGTCGCGATTCACCGTGAAAATCGAGTTAATATGGCCATTCAGCCGCTGCCACTGCCCCATTGCCTGCCGTTCTTTGAATGCGCACACTTCTAAACGGAGTTGCTTCACGGTTAGAGTTCGACTGATAAAGCTGTCATTTTTTCTGCTGACTCATGGGTTACTATGATTGATGCTGCATGAGTAGTTTTGTCAGTCCGGGTGACGGTTAACCCATGAAAAATCGACCGAAGAGCCTCGATCGAGCTGAGCCTGGCCAAAAAGATGAAGTAATGGTCTGCGGGCATGTTGGAAACCTAATGTTAAGTTGATTGCTGTCAGATCAACAACATACGCAGAACAAGGTTCCTGAAGTTTGTGGAAGGCGCTAAAATTTTCATTGAAGACGCCGAAGTCATTGAGGTGAGACCCATCAGTAAAAGGCCTTTTTCGGAATTGACCTGTTCGTACTTTTCAGTAAGTATACGCAGAATTATAATAGAACGAAGTTGTTCCGGAGTCTCATGAGATGCTTGTTTCGTGGAAAGATCATTATGAATTGAGGAACTGCTGTAGGTAAAGTGAGCATGGTCTGGAGTATAGTACGGAAGACACATATCAGACGATATGTAGTCGTGGTAAATTTTCATAAATGTCATTTTCATAAAGATTGTGTGTTCAGCCCTAGCATTTCTTCAAAATTGTCTATTACAAATGCGTTTTTCACTCCACATTTGAGTTATACTCTGGCCGAGAGCCCCCAGAACCGATTCTGAAGGGGTTTGAGTCCTGCCAGAACTTCTGCCAGCTTCAGACTCATGTTATGAGTTGAGTACATACAGCCAAGAACAATACGCAAATAACGACATTGAATTCGAGACCACCTTGAAGTAAACAGTCGTAGTAGAATCCTACATTAAAGGCGGACTTCAAGTGTCTTCAACCAATTACCAAAATTTGAAATGAACCGGTAGCTATTTTGACATTTCAAATCAATCGATTTTGACTCTGAAAAAGGAATTGAAGAACAATTGAAGTAGGGCGGGAAGTATGATTGAAGTAGGCTAGTTTACTTCGCTACTTCAATCCTACTTCAATTGTACTAGGCTCAGTTATCTAGGCTAGTAAGGTTGATTGTTGGCAATCACTTTCCGAATAAAAGTGACCGGCTGGCCGACGAATCGCTCACAATGGGTTACCAGTTTGGAATTGGCAATGTCAATCCCGTAGGCTTGAAGAAACCTAAATGCTGGCCGTTCCGGATCCTTTACCAGCGAAGTTTTGACTTGTTCCGTATCGAAGATCAGTACCGCAAGGACCGAATGTTGCGTCGGGCTGATCTGGAATGTTGGTCTTATCAGCCCGTTCTTGCACCTTCAGCGGCAGTTCATCGTACACGTGTTGCGAAGAACCTGCGCCTGTTGGATACCTTCAAGCATCACATTTCGATCGCCGTACACATAACACTGTTGGGGTGTGGAAGTAATTCGCCTCCCCACGGTCTACCCTGGAAACGTTAAGCTCCCCTTAACGGCTAAACGAACTACAACGGAGGAAGCGCCATACGACGCGGGATCCAGCAGAAGGTCGTATCGGAGGAGGGACCATACGACGCGAGGTTCGGCAGGTACCGTAAGTGGTCGGGTAGGGAGATCGCGGACGATCTGGATTGACCACCAGACGTTCCGAACCCTGCTTGGATCCAGGAGCATCTCGATCGAATCAGCGTCAGGTCGGCGAAGCTAACTACTAAAGACCTATGTAGTTAGACAAAGTGGGTGCGTAAAGCACACTAGCCCCCTCCCTGAAGTAATACCGAAAGGTGGTTCCGGAGAGGGCCGGGGCTCGAGGCATGGGTGGGTTTTTAGTGGGTCGAGGAGTAGGCGCCCTCATCCCCACACCCTGAGTTCTTCAGGAGTCTGTTTGCAAATTTTCCATCCCGTCAAAAAAAACACATAACACTGTTCCCGTTTGTACAACGGATGATTTACGTTCAGCTATACCTCCGGAAGCTGCTGACCAGCAATAACCTGAATGTTGAAATCCACTCCGCGAGAAATGTTAAGTATAGACTGTTCCGATAATTTTAAATGAACTAATGATTAACTGTCAATTCAAAATGCTTGCAGCATCAGTCCGAGAAAGGCGAAGTACTTCGGCGACTAATGTTATGTGTACACAGTAGAGAATGGGCCTGCAGATTCTTCGAAAGCAGAAGCGTCCAAAACGAAGCACCAAACAGGCTGAATCTGTGAAACCGAGGGCAGGCCATATGTAGATGTGGAAAAATATCTCGTCCATTCATTACGACAGACACAATGAATGGTCAAATCTACGTGAAGGAGTGTCTGCCAAAAAGGCTTCTACCCTTGATCAATCCACGCCTACAATCTTTTGGCCTGATCTTGCTTCCTGCCGTTGCTAAATGTGCACGAGAGTGGTACAAAAGAAACACATTTTGTACCAAAGGAGATGAACCCATCAAACTAGCTACCCATGCGTAGCTCGAGTACCAATGACGCAAATGAAACCAAATTTGGCTTGTGGGGGTTTTTGTAGGCAAAAATGTTTATATGGTGCCTCGGAACCCGTCCCCCTTTTTGGAGACAGGATTTCTATATATATATAAAAATTAATTTCTGTCTGTCAGACCCTTATGGAATCAGAAAGTTCTGAATCGATCAGTGTGATAATTTATATGCAGGGGTTTTTAGGGCTGGGGAAGGTTCTTATGATTGTGTAAGATCCCTTCTCCCTCTGGAAAGGGTGGTTCTCATACAAATGAAACACAAATTTCTGCATAACTCGAGAACTTATCAAGCAAATAGAACCAAATTTGGCAAGTGAGTGGTTTTTAAAGCAATAATTGTATGCTTTTTTGAGACCCCTCCCTCCTCTAGAAGAGGTGGTCTCATACAAATGAACCAGATAACTAAAATACCAAATTGTGTATTTCTCGGGTAAGAAGCATGTTTTGAGAAAATTTTGAAACCCCTTTTTAGTCAAAAACTCAATCCGAAAAAATAACCATGAACCATGAAGTTCTATTAAATTTCCATTCATGTAGTTGCAAACGTAGCAGCGTTCGCACCGGGTTCAGCATATAAATTCCTGTAATCGAGATATGGGAGGGACCATCATGGCACTCGATTAAAGCGAATAATATGGGGAAAGTGGGAATGCCATATAGATGGTAGCATTCGAAATACGTTTTGCACATCTCGGCAAGTGTGTGTTATTAACTGTGATGAAGCAGGGTTTCAAAAGTCAACCGATCTGGGCGTGTTTTCTGGTTGGTGTAAAAAAAGTCACGATCGTTGAATTTTGTAATTTGGATTTGTTAAAATAATTAATTGGTAAAACAAATCTAAGAAATTCGCAAATGGTTAGCGTGTTCGATCATCAAAAGTTAACCAACCGCTTTCAGCAGAGTCTGTTCGAGTTGATCAGACTGACAGCCAAGGGATTATCGGAAGGCGTGACCGATGCGCACCAGCACCGGTTTCTGAACACCGGGATGAGTGTTGCCGAGGATCAACTGCTTGAGGAGAGCTTTTACCCTTCGTTCATCTCTATTACTTGTATGTGTGCATGTGTGTATTTATGTAATCCGGCCCGATATTCGTAAGTAGTATTTTTACTAATTCAATTTTAATCAGTGTAAATTAAATGTGAACTTTATATCCAACAAATATATCCATTCCACAAATAAAATATAAAATATTAAAACTCGCCAATTTGTTATTTCTTGAACGTCTATGCAGGTTAATTGGGTTCCCAGCACTTACGACAATAGAAGTCAAGGCAATTATAGATTTTTCAAACAGTTGTAACAGCGTTCGACAGTATGCAACATATCACGGGCCTTATTTGAATAAGGCCCGCCTGACGTTTCTCTCTGCGGCTACGAACATCTACATTGTTTACAAACAATGAATCTTTCGATGTTTGGATGTTGGCTTCAGGAAAATGATTGCCAGTCAGGTCCCTGAATTGAAGAACGTGGCCAGGTGCGCAGAGGAAAGTGGATCTACGACACTCAACATTTTTTGAAGTAGATAGGCTTATCTCGGTGACTCCCCCACGCTATGCGCAAATGTTCTCTGCTAAACTATGTCATGCTAAATCAAACTGTACAGTTTTCAAAGGTTTCTCATTATACTCGTTATTGTTCCACACTTTTTTAATTGATCTACCACATTCCATACAGGATTTCATCATCAGGGGTCCAACAGAGAATCAACGTTTCAGAGACTGATAATTGGATTTCAGTATAAATTTTAATATTCTTAATATTATATTGGAGGAGCAGAATAGCCCTCTAGACCTTTCCAAAAAATATAAATACACTTTCTTTCTCTAATAAACCATACTGTGATTTATGATTATTTTATTCTTTCCATCTTCATTTCAATTTGCTGGATTTTTCGTAGGGAAGGCGAGTTCTCATACTTTTCCCTTAACACTGCTCATAAGCTTCTACACAGTGCTTTCTCCTACTATTTTAACCACTTTTGGCCAATCTTTCTTAAAGATGTCAACACTATCCGTTGGTTTCATGTTTTTGCTCAGCTTCGCCTTCGACAAAGCTCAAAAAGTTTTGATAGGGTGATTCTCTAAGCAGTTGGCGGATGCATCTCCTTTGGTACAAATACGATATTGTTCCTTTTGTACCACTCTAGTGCATATTCAGAGTAATGGCAGGAAGCAAGATCAGGCCAAACGAGTGTAGGCTTGTTATGCTGTTTGATCAAGGGAAGCAACCTCCCTCGCGTTGATTTGGCCATTCATTGTGTCTATAATAATGAATGGACGAGATATATTTCCACATCCGAATATGGCCTGTCACACCATTACCTTCTTGCCAAATTTTTCGCTGATCCAGGAACATCCTTTACCTTCGGAACGGAATGAAACTGTGGTCCCGGCAGACCGATACACAGCTCGATTTTTTTATCAGCAGTCGTACAGCTTTCAAGCCTTCGGTTTCACAAATTCAGCCTGTTTGGTGCTTTGTCTTGGCTACTTCTGCTTCCGACGAGTCTACAGGCCCATTCTCTCCTTGACACGCATAACATTAGTCGTCGAAACACTTAACTTTATCGCCAAATCTCGAAATGATGCTGAAGGATGACGCTTGAAACAGGTCAGCCGGACCGGGTTTTCTACTCCGTCTTAGTGAATCAACGATACACTGTTGTTGATACTTCCGTAATACGGTTTGAACTGCTCCGATGGTCACACCTCTTAGACAGTTTTCTGACCGAAACCCCACTGACGGTGCACCGTTTGTGCACAACCCGTTTCTTTACTCGGAAGAAAGAACACGCATTTTCAAACTTCCATACGAAAAATTGAATAAAATGACAACATCAGTTAAATTTGGATGTAAACAACAGGACGCAGCCAAAAGTTGGTTGAATATTGCACGCATTTTGAATTGACGGTTAATCGTTAGTGTATTTATAATTATCGGAAGAGGCTATATTAAAGCGTTAATTATGTATAATAATTTTATAATAATTTGTTATATTTACATTCTTCTACAACATATATGACATGGAATACATACTGGGTTTGGAGGAAACATCAAAGTATCATTCAAACTGGAATTTGTCGATGGAGAAGTGCGACATCCGAAGTCTAGAAGAAAATGAACTGCATCATTATCTTTTTCCTGTCGATTCGATGGTGATGCTGTTCTTAACAAACCATCATTTAGAAAGCTTGATAAGTATTGCGAATTGAGTTCTTAGAGTTGACTCGTACCGTCGGAAGAAGATCCTTATATACCTCTCCGTTTTTGACTCACCACACAGCGTTACTGTGAACTCAGGGTGATAACTCAAATTGAACTTGATATAAAGTAGAGCTACGTACAAGTAAACTCGTTCACGGTTCGTTTTTCCGTGCGTACAAGCCGTGTACATGGTTTGCGGAGTCGAAGAGAACCGAGATTCATGTTTACATGGATTCATTGCCCATCAGGTCTTTTGCTGACTTCCAGATCCATTACTTGTAATTGCTTTCGAAAGTTTTCCATTTGTTTTCAACAACAAAATGCTCACTGGGCGCATTTTTCGCGTGTTCATTGCTATAACATTTCCCGTTTCGGTCGATGTTGTTGCTCACGTGCTGGGAAATAAAACTCCACAAGATTGCGCTTCTGGCTTTTCCACTCCTTCGCCTCCGTTTCAGTACCCGACTAATCCATCCAAACTACAAAAATAGAATGGCGAAAGAAAATCTTTCGGATGGACGAAAAGTTCATCCCCTCTCGCATGACTTAGCATTGTTGTTTTTATCAACTTTCAAGTTAGCACTGCTAAGACAAAAATTGTAAACAAGACACGTTCAGCTGATGGCGATGTTCTTCAGTCAGTTTTGGAGCAAATCTCTTCTTGGCTCTCGGAGAAGTGTGCTCCGCTGGATTCAAACTTGACGCAGTCTGCTTTTTCGTTCCGTCGTCAGTTAGTGTAACTTTGGCAGCTGTCGTCACAGCTTTTCCCGATTGTGTACAATGCGATTGGTAGGTACCAAGGGAGAGATGAGCTTGCTTCCGATTTATGTGGAACTTTTTCTACGCTGCTGTTACTCGTTCTAGCTCAGTTGGTTGCGATGGGAAAGTTTATTAAATTCTCGAAGAATTTTATGTGATTGAGATACCAAAAAGCGAAGAAGTGTGATAACTTTCAATCTGACATGAACAGGAAGTCAAGTGATTTCAACTTACTAATTATAGGTAGTGAGCAACTGTAATACCAAAACCAAGGTATTAGCTTTTGGCGGTATCTGTTCCAACCTTATGTGAAGATGTTAATTTATGAAGACTCCATCGAGAAGTAAGGTCATATCATATTGAAACCGTTATTATAATAAGTTATGCTCGAGCAAGTGCAACCGTGGGGAAGTCAAATTTACCAGTTTCAAATCTTGTTTCTTTTTATTATCGTCCTACGATAAAACGGGATGGTAATATACGTCCTCTAAAGACCTGATTTACTTTATCCACTTGTTGAAAATAAACACTTTAACGAGTTAACTGGAACGATTTAAATTGAAATATACACAGTGTGAAAGAAACATGTAATTTTCTGCAGCTTTCTAAGGCTTGCCCACAATAGATACGTTCGCGTTCAGTTGACGTAAATTTGACAGAAAACACATGAGAAAACTGTCAAATTCACACAAACGAATCCGCAACGTATCAATTGTAGGCCAGCCATAATGTTCATAAAGGGAATGCAAGATCTGCAGAAGTTAATGGGATCTGTCATGTAAACATAAGCCAGATAACGCCTGAATCGAGTCTGTTGCATGAAAGATTGCAAACATTGTTGTATGGCGCATGAAAGATTTTAATCAATTTCGTTGTTTACGCTTCCTTTGGCTTGGAACTTAACGAGGGGAAATTTTACGCGCCTGTTAAAATTCATTTTATTTTTCTGTGAACTAGGGATAATTATACTAATGCTTGTTTACTTTTCAAAACATTTTTTCAAACAATTACTTATACACGTGAGCAAATTCCTTTAAATTCTACTAAAAAAGCTTATCTTTTACAGGAAGGCAAATTTAATGTACGACTTACAGTCTTCTTAAGAGTCGAATGCTCGACTTGAAGAGGACTTGGCAATAGGTCTTAAATATATCTAGTTATACTATGTGTGTGTTTCTGTGTATTTTATTTACAACCTGTCTTGTCAAATGACAAGGGGGCGTTACTTATAATCTATACATTTTTCCACCACCTTAAAAACTACCTACCTACCGGGTGGGTAGTCTATGGTTGTTATATCGTGTAGAATGTTCTGTGTATTTTTTTTTCTTTCAATTAGTTCCTTTGTTTATAAGGCTTAGAGGTGTTATTAACAATGCATTGCTTTATGGTGTTAGTAAAAGGGGCACAAATAACTCGTGGATGGCTTGAGGTTAATCGGTCACATAATCGTTTGAAAGGTGCTAGACAGGTAACTTAATTCAGTTAATATATGATGCACATGGCTGCGGTTTCCATCAAGTCCTATAGCCCCTTTCAGGAGCAAAACCGCTGATCATAGGCGTAGCCAGGATTTCAAAAAGGGGAGGGTAACCTGTTTTTAGAGAGTGAAAGAGAGAGAAAGAGAGAGAGTGTGAGAGAGAGAAATAATTAAATCGGCTTCAAACAGTGGTTGCACACACTGAACACTTAACAAGGACAACACAACGCCTGGTTGACCAGTAGAGCAGGAACATTTTCAAGTTCCACCCCCTGGAGCGGGAATCAAGCCCCCATTTTGTGACAATGCGCCTGAACAATGGTTGGATTATCTCCTCTATTCTCACACAAAGTATTTTAAAATACCCTTCCGGTCCGTTTCACATGTTTCAAAATTGAACCGCATCAAATAGGAACCCTGCCAAAATTTAGCGGGTACCGTAATGTGTCGAAGTATTCACTTTGCAGTCATGTTGGATTTTTGTATAGGATAAACACCGGGTTTGTTAACAGTTTGTACTGGAAATGTGCTCTTCCTCGACGACCCTCTCACCCACACTGAAAATTAAATTTCGCTTTTACTACGTTATCGAATGTAGGGCAAACCAATCTATTTGTTTTTTCTGAATTGTACTTTTCAAAAAGCTACCTTCGTATTTAATGCCACACTTGTACTGTCAAAAGCACGAAAATGTGTTGACACAGAAAGAAAATTCGTTCATTGTACGAAAACAACTGCTACGGATATGTATTTATCAATAAAAAAGAAACGTCTCTCTGTTGAATGCAGGATTGACTGACAGAGCTTTTATGTTGACTCAGTATGAAATTGAAAAAAAAAAAAGCGCAAACAGCGAGGAGTTGTTCAGCATATTTATTAATGTTTCTGACATGAGGTTCGGACTATTATGGCAAGATCTCACTAGGTTATGATGACTCGTGACAAGTTACTTGGTTCATAAGTATGAACTTACAACTCTCGATAGCGCTTTAATTTTTATTTTGGGATAAAGCAATTATTCCAGCCCACCCAAGCAGTAATACCTACATGTATGAGTACGACTGAAGAGTAGCAGCAATTGGTTGATCTTCACCTAATTCATTTCATGCATTGTTGAAAAAGGTTTAATGAAGCATATGATAACCAGTAAGAATGTTTTTGTACAATGACGAGACATTTAGTCTACACACTTAAATTCGATTTTGATGTTCGGTAAAAAAATTGACGAAATATTTCGGTAAACACAAAGAATTACCGATTTTTCGGTAAACCCAAATAATTTTACCGTAATTTTGTAACACTTTACCGAACGATCTGTTATGTTGTGTTTAATGTACCGTATTCGGTAGAAAAAAATACAATTCATACGGTACAAACAAACAATCACTGAATACGGTAAGCACTATACCGAACAAAACGTAAAACTGAACTCTGAATTACCGAAGCCCGGTAAATTATTATTAACTGTCAAACTATCGGCCATTTTACATGAAGTCTCGTGGTTTAGTTGTCTTCCAAAAGGTGGTTTTGAAGAGTTTTCATGTCGTGGCAGAAAACCCGAAACCAACGGCGATGGAGCAGGTATACCAGCAGCTGCAGGAGCAAAATCGAGATTATCCGTAAGATTTAATTTAACTACTCTTACCCCTAACTATTTACAGGTTTCTCCTGTGTTGATATTTTTTTACTGGCGGGAACAAGTCTCCGGAAATGTTTTCGGATCGTACCGCCATATAAACCAGCATTAGCAAAAAGGACACTAGCGCCATTCTGGGTATCGATACGCTCGGTACAACGGGAATGAAATTTTTGCATGCTTGTTTTTTTTTAATATTTTTAAATTTTATTTTTAGTATCTAATTTTAATTTTAGCTCTTAATTAAGATAAATATATATTAATTAATAAAATAAACAAATAACAACAATTATAGCATTGTTTAATAAATCATCATCTGAAAATTTTGGTGTTTAACGATAAAAACAAAAAAAAAACCGAAATGGTTCGGTACCAAACTACACAAATTACCGAACTGTACGGTATGTTTTGACAGATCATCAAATCTCCCATTACCGAACTGTACGGTATTTTTTGACAGTTCATAAAAAAATCGAGTACCGAACGATCGGTAATTGATTTAATTACCGAACAGATTACCGAACGTTCAGCAGTTGAAAGTTCGGTAAAAAATTACCGAATACTGTTAAATTTTCTAAGTGTGTATGTACAAAATCCATGTTTACGAAACGAGTGAAAGCTTATTTACGAAAATAAATTTTCAGTGCATATATTGACAAAGCAAGACCGCAAAAACACAATATTTTACTCTCCATGTTCACAACGTTTCAATAGAACAATTTTTTTTTATGGTTGTTCAAATAATAAGTGGTTAGCATTTAACAAACATACATTTTGAGTTTAAGTGGTTTATAGATTTTGGTTTTTGTCCTCTTATTTTACCTTTAATTTAATTCTTTTATCTGATATTATCTAAACAGGAAAATCAAGTTTAACTTTTTGAACCGAAGTTAGTCGCAAATATAAGCAAGCTGTTATTTTTGTACTAAACTTTGCTTCTTGCAATCCTAACACACGAGTAATCAGCAAATAATTTAGGTAATTTTATTCTTCAATGACAAATTCGTATGCGTTCTATCTGCTATTCCTCAATATTTTGAAAATATTTTTGAAAATAGTTTAGATACTGGTGCATCTGCGTTTTGAAATTTGAAATTTGAAATCGTATCCATCACGGTGTATGCAGCAATCATGGTATCGTGTCGTCGTATCAAGCGGAGTGTATCTCAGTATTTAGTATGAAACCAAATCGGTGTATGAATTACAATAAAATGTATTTAGCATAATTTTCTCTTCGTGTTTATTGCAGCTGCATTCATTTAGTTTTGTTCGTTTGTTTCTTTCAATTGCATGTTGGAAATTATTATACCTACTTTTAAAAATTTCGAATGTCCATTTATGGTACTACCAGATAACAATGAATCAAAGAACTGTTTTAAACTTCCAGTAATTAAAAAAACAATTAACACAATGTGCTTTAAATTCACCAGCAAAGAAATTTAATTTTGAATGAGAAATAATGAATATCGAAATTGACAGCAGCTTTTTTCTTGGTTCATACGAGTGTCCTCGACTGTTTGTGGTATGTATTTGATTGATGAACTTCCTGTCAGTGAACCTATTCCGCTTATTCTTGTTTTATGCCATTGTCATGCTAAAAAGTAAAAGAGTGCTTATGTATGTATTCTATTTCTCAATATTAAACTGATTCACATAGATTGTACTTAACAAGCTCCTACTTTCTTGATACAGTTGTAAAAACTAAAAGTTTACGAAAAAAGAGTTTGCTTCGAGCATCGGCTGTGAACGGTTTTGTCGATGCTTTATTACGCACTATTTTTCTATCAGGCATGGCACTTTTCGTATTATTTCGGTTTTTTTATAATTCGGCGATGCGAGTGATCGAGCGTGCACAGAAAAATAACAACAATAATGCTTCGTGGTTTGATGTGGTGGATTGCCGGTAGGGTGGACCGGTGGTGGGGATCACAATTAATTGTGATCCATAATATTGGTTTGCAATGCTTGCCGTACCACCATATCCTGGAGCAAGTAAATCACTATTCCATTTTATGAGTGGCCCCAATAGTATCATTACTGTTGATATAAAAAGAAATCGGTACTTTATTAAAATATTTTACTAAGCTTATTGTTTACTAAAAAGAACCCAATAACGTTATCTAACATTCTAGTGATTTCTCGTGAACGTGCAGTGACGGTCTTGCCTTCCATTGAAGCGAGTATCACGTCAACATATTCCTATCCTTTTCTAATTTGACCTGCATTTGGACGAGGCTGGCGCCAATTATTGAGGATTTATGCTAGTCCCACGCATCATCTATTGGTTTTCTGTGTAATAACAGCTGATCTGGCAGCAACGAAGTAACAATCACGGACGGACCATCATGCTTATTATCTTGCTCATGCTCATAGAAACGGATTAAATCTTTGAATAGGGTAAGACAACTGCAACTTTTCGCTCTGATGAGAACGCTGTCTTGCATTCGCACACGCTTGTTAAATGGCTGGTTCGAAAATCGGATACGAGTCGTCTCTCCTCGCCCGGATAATATCGTAGCATATGCTCCATTAAAATCTCATGGATACGGAAACAGTCCTTTAGAATACTGAATCAAACTTAAGGATATAATTAATATATATTCTTAACAACACGAAACTACAGTACCGTGGAACAGAAAAAAAACATTGATCAGAGAAGTTAGATTGACCGGTTTGGCCCATATCATGAATAGTTTGAATAAACATTATCCGTTTATACACTTTCTAACTATGAACTAAGTTTCTTTATCAAGTACTATTTGGCTTCCGAGCTGACATTGATTTAAATATTAAGTTTGTGGATTGCAAAGAACAGAAAATCGATTTGAACTTAGCTTTTTAAAGTTTCAGCAAGCGGGAAAAAAGCAGTCTATGCTCAAGAAAAATAAGTATTTTTAAATTAATTCCTACTACTTTTGCTTATCTTGACAGATACGCGTATTTCGTCTACAATGTGCAGACTTCTTAAAAAAAAAAAAACATTTTGTCAGGAAGCAGATGATGATTTAAACTGTTTTTGGGACATTTTAGTGCAGCAAATTTTTCCACACGTCCCTGGTTCGATTAATATTATATGTGGTATCAATATGAACACTCGTGATGAAAAGTTTCTCGACATTTAAGGGGGACATTTTATTATTTTTAAATTCAAACTCACGAAATTGCCGAAAGTTCGAAGCACGAAAATGTACACTACAGTTGCTAGAACAAAACGACAAAACTGATTACCGTCTCACATCTGGCGCACTCTGGATACACACAATGAATTAGTAGCAAATGAGCAAAATGCAATTTTGCAGTTTTAATCATATCTTGCAAATCGCACTATTCTGAATAGCCAACTTGCCCATCATGTTCACAGCACGGCATACACAAAGCCGTGCCAGTGTGTGCATCGCTGTCACTCGACAATCGCAGCAACCGTTGGGTTTAGTTCAACCGTCAACAACTTCTCAATATTGAGCAATGGCATAGAACGCGCTACGCCGTATGCTTCTGTTGCAGATTCCGCTGTCAAGTGTTCTATTTCTATCTGCAATCGTGCAGCACCTCTATCGCCGTCTCATCGTCACCATGCGGTTTATGAACTAAACGAAGCCATGTAACTATGCGACGAAATTTGCTTCATTGTTGTAACGTTGAGTGCCTCAAACCGAAGAAACTGTAGGACTTTTAATACAATCACCTCAACTTGTTGTGGTGACTGGATAGTTACAATGAAGAGCGTCATGCTGACGGTCGCGGTTCGACTCTCGGTAGCGGATGGTAATGTTTCTTTTGTGCGCAATTGATTTACTACTACTAATTAGCTGTACAACATCACGCACACATTGAATTCTTCTAATCGATACGTTGCTTTGCCACGACCAATGTTGCTTTCTTCTCATATCCATTACGAAAATCAAATCATGCGAAATTGCATTCAATCTTGCTTTTTATTTTGGGTGTAGCAATGATTTCTATAAGATCTGCGCAGTAGGCACAACAATATTAGTGAAATGAGCAAAATTCGCTCATGCACTAATACCACTGCACTCGTTGCGCACGCACAGCAAAAGTTGGTGAGGTTACATCCACTATTAGGATTAGTATTCTCCATTTAACCAACCATTTGCTTATATTCGACAGATACGCGTATTTCGTCTACAATGTGCAGACTTCTTCAGTGTCTCGTACTAATAACACTGAAGAAGTCTGCACATTGTAGACGAAATACGCGTATCTGTCGAAGATAAGCAAAGGTAGTTGGAATTAAATGGAGAATACAAATTTTTCTTCTAATCTCTAGTTATTTTGATTTGTTCGCTCCGTGATTGTTTATTGTATGCGCTATAAAACTTAATTTTTAACCGATTCCAGTTTCCGATGATGGGAAATTGGCGCTATATCACTACTCGATTGTCTCAACGTTTGAAAGTTTGTGTGGCAAAAATTCAATTACCTCAGTTAAATGTATATATATGATCCATGTTATCGGGAAGAAATGCTTCTGCTCAATAAATGGCATTTGTATCATGATTATTTCCACAATTCAGCATTCATAATATACGTTTGAATAGATTTTTTTTATCTAAATCTATGCCCGCCAATAGAAAGTTCAATAGTGTTACGTCATCAGTCACCGGCTCAGCAATGTTTACATTATTTTTGCTTCCAATACAAGCAAGCAGTGCGTTGCCCCAGACCTTATATAGACGTCATTGTCTGGATAGGACCAAGGTGATTTTAATACTTCAGGTGGTCTATTTTCTTCAGTTTGTCGGGAAGACGGGTGGAGTCAATGAGATCTATACAGGTGGCGAAGAGCAGGGTGTTTGGCGGTATTAGTAACGAAAAATGTGTAAACAATCCACGATTTCGGGTAGTGACGTAGAACTCCAAAAACAAACGAGTAATAACCAAAACAAGTTAAGTTTTTTCCGCATCCTTTTAGTGCACAAAAAGGTATTTTTCAGCCGAAACCTTTTAAAAACTATACTTATAACTGCAAATAAACATTCCATCTTGTGATTTGCTGCTGTTGTACATTGTTGTTTTTGGAGATCTACGTCACGCATGTTTACTAAAAAAACAGCTGTGCATCATCTCACGAACACAATGACAGTATTTTGGATTGTACTAATACAACTTAACCACTTCTTCTCCACCTGTATAGACCTCATTGGGGTGGAGTAGCGGGGTATCAAATGAGATTTAGCAGTGGAGCGAAAGAGTAGGGAACACTCAATAGTGTATTACGCACATAATGACAGCTGTTTAATGCAATTTTACCTAAGAGTGAAGAGTTCAAAATGAATGTAAACGGTTTGGGCTAAACGTTTTGTTTACAAACATTAGCACGTGCACTTTCCCCCCGAAATATTGGTAAACAAACCGTGCAGCCTGACGCATCATATCCCATGGCATAGAACACAGGCCTGGCACTGTGAAACTAATCATCTCCTTTACTCGTTTGTTTTAAAATGGAACTGCGAGTTTGACATCACAGGCACGATTGCATAGGTGTGAAGGAGACAGCTTCAGTTTGCCAGACCAGTATGTTACTTGATATGGATTGTATTAGTATGCGTTTAAACATGGCTGAAATTCTCATATACAGTATTGAGACCACCTGAAGTATTAAATTCACCTTGGATAGCACATCGCATCGAGATGTCATATTTTGTCATCAGTAATAAAAACAGATTTCTAAAGGGCTAATGCACATAATTGAAGGGATGCACACACGGTGAGAAATTTAATCGGCGCGCCAAAAAATGCCTGGCGGCGCCGGCAAAAAAAAATGCAGTGGCGCGCCGGTCAAAATTAGTGGCGGTGGCGGCTATAAAATCATCGGCAGCGGTGGCGCGGCACGGCGGCGCACAGATCTGGTCCATTAGTATAAATCGGCGCTAACATTTGAAAAGGGCGAATCTAGCAATGATGTAAACTGAGCAAAACTCAATAGAAGATTCTGAAACGATAATATTATATTAATATAAATTAGAAAGCAATGATGGTCTTATTCATGCCCAGTGTACTTTGTGAGGAACCTTCCTCGTCAATAAACAGTAATTAAAATTTATATATGAATTTTCATCAATAAAAAACGTAAAAATCAATAAAAAAACATAAAAAGCGCCTTTGATTTTCTCAAATATTAATTTAAGCCCTTTTGGTTTGGTACCTTTTGTTGGACAAACTGTCAAATTGGCTCACTGACGTCGCCTTATTGTCATTTTATTTCTAATTTCGCCCTTCTGCACCAGTAGCAGTACATCGGTTCCCAGCAGGAACAGGAAGCCAATAGTAACAGGTAACAGTCGATTACAATTTATATGAGTGATATTTGATTACAGCTGAAGTTATCTTGTTTTAGTTCCAGTGCAGTTAACCGAGCTGAATGGATATAACTTCTGTTTTCAGCATAGGACACTCAAGCCTGAATGATAAGGTAAGTTGCTGTTTGTTACGTCTACTTTTCACGTTCTAATAAGAAAATTATGCCATTCTAGTGTCTGCACATTAAAATTCAAGTGGCTCATCATAATTGTGCGATAGCAGAACAGGTTCAACCTGTCATCAAGGACCCAATAACAACAGTTGGTTAGTGTAGCGGTATTAGCTCTAATTCATCGGAGTTGTTCGAATACCTAGAACAAGAAAAAATAGTATTCGAAGGATGTATTTGTTTCAACCAATGTTTTTCAGGACCATTCCCTGCATCCAGGTAAAGTTAACAAAACACATTTCCACGAGTGGTGATATTTCGTCGTCAAATAGGAAACGGATAGCAAAAAAGAGAGCTGAAATAAATTTGAAGGAACCATTAGAATAACATGAAAAAACAATTTATTTTAACATTATGTTGATAAAAAACATTTAATGATGATTTTATATTTTTGTTATTTATTTATGAGGTTGATTCTAGCCTCCTGGACGGGTTTATCCGAGGGTTTATCACCGATTGAATAGAGAATCATTCTCCAAGCATAAAAGAAGCATCCAAATCTGCTTTGAAATGGTCCACTACATCGACTTTAGCCTTTCGGCCACGCTTTTTCGGTACTAGCTGCTGCAACAGAGTGGTGTAGTATGCCTTGTTAGTAACAAAGTCCATCAAACTTTTCAAGTCTTCCATTTTGTCACTTGAAAGTGGAAGTGGTTCGTTTGCGATAGGAGCCAGTATAACATCTTTGGTGTCATGGTCGGTTATATAAAATTTCATGTAGTCCTCTGCTAACAAGTTATACTTAAAGTGGACTATTCTGTGTGTGTACATGAATTGAGAAATGTCTTTGAACCGAACAGGTTCTCCGTTCGGCACTCATCGTTGAATGGATGGAATGAATACAACCCAATCCCTAGGCGTTTCTATGTTCGTTGTGCACCGTTTCTTCGCCTTTTCGATGCAAGCATGAGCCGAATCAACTTCCATATGACTATGCCCGGAAGTCATAAATTTGTGACAGATTGTCAAGTCACGGCTTCGGTTCTGCATTTCTATAAAATGTGTGAACATCATGCACATTACTAGGTTATGGTTCTGTCCTGCACATCGGTCGGAGTAGTAGTTAATTGTCTTTTCCCTCTGATCCGTGTTGACCAAATCCTTCAGAATACAAGATGCTATCTCTTGGGATCCTCTTTTTGCTTTGGATTCGTCCCATAAGTAGCATTCAACTGAATTTTCTCCATTCCATGTACTGTACACTGTGAGATTCAGCGTATATAACTGTCATTTATAAAATGCCGTTCTTCTTTAGCATTTCAAGCTTATTGCTTTCACATTAGCTTATTGCTTGCTCTCAACTTAGTGTTCAAGATGCACTTCCACAGTTATTAATTGGGAGCTTTCGATGCCAGGTACCATTTTTGCATTTTTATGATTGTGTGGCAAGTACAATCATACACTATGCCCAGGGAGTCGAGAAATTTTCCCTAACGAAAAATTCCTAGACCAGACTGGGAATCGAACCCAGCCACCTCCAGCATGGTGTTGCTTTGTAGCTGCACCTTTACTGACTGAGCTAAGGGAGGACCCTTATAAAATGCCGTGCCACACAGTAAATGTGGTGTAGGCAGGCATTTTTGAAGATCGAATGAAACCGTCCTAACTTCAATATTAGTTTTCGCAGCTAAAACATCAACCTTCTTACTCGTGTATGCAGCCTGAGCCACTGCATGGTGGTCATCGCGTGTGCGTTGAATCACTTCCTTCGTGGCGCTTGTTTCAGCTTGCTTCAATTGGATAGCTAGTTTGTCGCACAGGCAACAGGTATCTGCCTTAGGTTTTCTGAAGGCCAGCTTCAAAGAGCGGAACAACAACCGATATGTATTCAAGTGTACCGGATGCAAGCTATCCTTACAACATTTTGTTTTGTACAAATTGTACATCTTCATCACGTTTAAATCACTGGTTAGATATAAGCGTGAAGTTTTTTCACGACTGCAGTGCGAGGTATATGAAGGGAAAGTTTTTATGTGGTTCATTATATAATCTCGTTGTTCGTTAGAAATTCTCCTACAGCTGCCTCCGAGACCCTTCAACTGCTTACTGGCCAACACTCGAAGTTGGTCGAGCAGTGGTTCTCATTGCCATATGGTTACTTAAAAACTGATTCTGACCAGAAGCAGATAGTTGTAACATGTTCTTCAACAGTTGTCGTCGTTTATCGTCGGTATACTTTTAAGTTGTCATTTGAGTTTAATGCAACTACATGCAGTTTTACTGCCCTTGCAGCGACCACTGTACCAATCCAGCACGGACGTAGCTGTGTCTCTTTGTCTTTCCGGTTTGAATAATCTTTCGGCTACTCATTCCTTTACACCGGACTGGCTCGTGTTCGACCATTTCTTGGAAACCGAGATCTCCCGGTAGCGTTTCAGATGATGAAGCTGCGGATAATAAGAAGGAATATATTGATTTAATGCACTATTCCAAGAAATTATATTTAAACAATTACTACCGTTGCTGAGATTGGAATCATCTGTTCCGGCACATACTCTTCGCGGTCACTCAAAGAGACCCTGATTTCTGAATTTCTCAAAATATTCCGTCATATCGAATTCGTTCATTTCCGTGTTATCACCGACACAAATTTCTCTGCCATGCTCAATCAAAACATCATCTACGATTGCTACTGATATTTGAGAGGGGTCAATGAGATTTTCGACATCGCTTTGCGTTCCAACACGGTGCCTGAGTGCCGCATACGAATATCCGCTTGTGTTGGATGGAGATGTGGTCATGTGATTTGGCGAGTTGCGGTTTCCAGTTTGGTTTTCGAAGTCGCCATGCGCACCGCACCGCGGTTGCATGGCAGCCGAATGCGAATGTCCGTGGTCGTGGTCGTGGTTTCCAAAACGGGTTACGATATCGCCATGCGCACCACCTCGGTACATGGTAACCGCATGCGAATGTCCACTTGAATCACTGAGTTCCGAACGAGTTCCGGCATCGCCATGCGCACCACCTCGGTACATGGTAACCGCATGCGAATGTCCACTTAAGTTGGACGGAGCTGTGGTCAGGCGATTTTGAAGAGTCGCGGTGTCCAGATCGGTTTTAACACCGCCATGAGTGCTACCACTGTGCATGGTAGACGCTTGTGAACTTCTGCTTGAGAAGGACTGAAAATTCCTTGACAATTTCCGGTAGTAGGTATGATCCGATTAAATTAGATTGCTTAGGCTTGGTGGGTGCTTGCGTCTATCATGTTTGCCGTGTTGGGTCCGGCTTCGACTGCGCCTTGAAGCGAGCAAAAATTCTTGCGGATCATTATACACAGAACGGTTCCCTATGTCGTTTGACGCACTCCGACTGTGTACAGACGACATACTCAAACTCGAATAATCAGCTTTTTTCCCATCCGAAGGTCCGCGCACTGACGCTTAGGTCTGTCGAGTATTCAGTGGATCCAAGCGAATGTTGCCGATCAAATGTGATGTGTATTTCCGTTTGAAGTTTTTTGGTGTAGAGCATTGCACATTGTTAAACGATACAGCAGAAAATTCTAAAATGTTGGACCTTGAATGATTGTCCGGTGGGTTCAAAGCAATTCGAATCCGTTCCACCTTCGAATTCATTATCGAGATTTTCACGTTCGGATGCATCTACCTCTTCAAAGTTTGCTGCATAACGAACCTGTCCATCACTCCGGATCTCACTTTGGACAGCATTTTCTTCTTCCGCGAACAACGCTACAGCATCTAAAATTGAATTAATTAAAATTTTTGTACAGCGTATTTAGATCAATATTACGGTGCTACATTATTATTACCTAGAAGCTGCTGAAAATTGAAAGAATCCATTGGTTAATCTTTATTCAAAAGCTTTTGAACAATTTATACTCTAGCAAGTAAAAAAACAGCAATTATTTAACAGCGAAGAAATTCCTGAAAACACGAAAACTTTTTTTTGCCTCAACGCAAACCTATCTGTCAGTTTCGCCTTTTTCGCTTGCCAACAAAATGAGGGGCGCAACAAAGCTCACTAATAGTTATCCACATATTATCAATTACGTCTTTTTGTTATTTTTAATTGTATGATAATAAAAAATAGTTTTAAAAGATTTGGTGAAAATTTGTATTGCAATGAGGCGCAGGCTGTCCATTCCAATTAACAACTCAGTTTGTTTACATTTGTCAGTTTCGCCTCTTTGAAATTTTTGGTGCCGAAATGGTCGATCAGGAAGCTATCAAGATCTTACAAGTAAATTTTATTATTTTATTAAACGGTGGATACTCCTGACATTTACAACACTTTATCCATAACAAGTGATCTGAAATTAATAAGCCATCTATTTTTTATTGATACCATGTCCAATGCCCACATCGTTCAGCTTAGCTTTACTGTAATTATCAAAAACTTTTTTCCGGGGCATAAGCCTTTCCAAAAGCATCATAAAAGGTGTTGAAGAAAGTTGTTCTAAGTCCGGAAATTCGCTGAAGAATTTATAAAAATGATCAAGGAACGTCGATGCAATGTGTCTTTTTCCGAATTAAAGGTCACTTATTGAGTGCAAACATTAAAGACAAGCGCTAGTATCAAATCTCAGTGCCCTGATTCAATCTGATAAATTTCTACAAAATTTTAGAACAACATTGATGGAGTGATGTAATTAGTCTAGCGGTCAAATCTTGTGGATCACCAATTCTGTTTGTATAACGTTTATATCACACATTATCACCAACCCAGAAGGTTTTTGGGGACCGTGCAATTACCATCGTATGTTCTGTTTCGCTAAAGATCCACTCTTTTCTGCACCTAGTTGAATTTTCAAGCATTGTTGCTAAGTATGAAATAACATGCTCTGTAAATAAAACAAGCAGCATAAACGGAGCACTTTCATGTATAAACTAATACTCAATGCCAAACTGAATGCAACACCAGAACAATCTACCAGAGTAGCACATTCAAGCGATGTAATCAATCTTCGCGCTCGTTACGAGTCAAAGTGGCTCACAGGACATTTACGGTATGAGATGAACACATGTACGTCCGTTCAAAATGACAATGTCATTTACTGAGGACTTTTTGTGGCGTTTTTTCACTCCTGTGAAGACGGCACACTCGTTACTGCAAACAAGGACATTTGGTCGTTTGTACTTTGTAACCATCTACAGAAGAGCATACAAAAGCAGAAGAGGTTTAGATAGTTACACAGTGCAAAAGATGTATGCACCTGTGGATGGTGGATGATGCTGCTATATCCAGCCACTTAAAACCTTTTCGAGGATCCGTTTCAATAGAGTCATTGAAATTCAGGGTAGGTGTGCGCAGCTTGTTTGTTTATCACTAAAACGACCAATACCGCCGGAATATCGATTTGGCATAGACCGTGGAAGGATGATATGCACACTAAAGCTCCAATAAACTGATAATGGAATCCATTTAAACTTTGTTCTTGTACTATACAAATGTTTATTTTTAGTTATGCTACACTCGTTCACTGAATAGATCATAGAATAGATAAGTTAGAGCATGGAGTCATTTGCTTCGAATTTAACAATCATTCCGGTTAAAAACAGTCAATGTATAATAAATGATAAACACTGTGCAGAAACATGTTCAAAAGTTGACTACACTTGAAAACAATTCTCAAGATTTTAATGATATGGGCAGTACAGTTGATTATTTATGTTCATAATTCTCCCTTCCATTGATCTTTCATATTCTTGTTTCGTTCTAATCGTTACGACAGGAAAAAAAATCTGAAATTTCATTGTGTTGAAAATTTCAAAGCATGTGAAATTCTATTTCATTCCACACGAAGCAGCCGCTTGCATGCAATAGTTCTAACAAAGACGAGCTTTTGCATACAACATCATCGACAATGTATAGAATTTCCGACAACTTTACACGATTTATAATTTAAATGTGTATGTTTTGTGACGCTCCATTTATGTGCATGATGTTGAACAGAAACTCACACTATTTTTTCGAACTGTGTAGGTCTGGGTTGTGGTTGTGTGAACGGATGACGTAGACAAACGCACGCTTTAAATAAAGCCAACATCGAAATTGAAGTTTAACAAAATTATAAAATATTACTCAGTTGTTAATTAATTTCAAGAACTTATGAATCAATTTCCAAACCTGCCGAAATCTTAAAAATCTTACCAAAAATCACTGCGTAAATAAAGTTCAAAATCCGACCCCTTTTTGTTACGCACATATCTGTGGAATCGTATTTTTATTTGAAAATTTTTGCACAGGTTTGCAGATTCGCGATTTTTATTGACGTAGGACTACGTCTTTGTCTATAGTGTCTACTATTTATAAAAAAAAAGCCTATTGCTACCAAACACCAAGACCGTGACAAAAGTGGTCAGGTTTTGATCGTAAATATCTCAGGCGTTTGTAACTCTTTTCTTACAATGTCCAAAAATTTTATATTGTGCATGATTTTTTTTAAACTTTAGTGTTTTTAGTGATCGTATTGGGTGAGTAGGATAAGTAAGGCTTGCTTCATTTAGAATTGGAACAAACTTTTGCTCATATTGTGGCGCTCCTGGTGGACGGATTTGGAAGTTCTTGGCGCCCACGTGTCAGGAATTTTGTCAGCTTCACGTATGTATTTTGACATTCCGCAAATCGACTGTACTTTGTAAACAATCAACATGGAAGCCGAAAGAAGGGAAAAAATTGTGCACAGTTATTTGGAAAATCCATTGTGGTCTGCATCTGAGCTAGCTAAACAGCTGAAATTGCCCAGAAATACCGTATGGCGCGTTATCAAACGGTATAAGGAAACATTGACGACGATTCGGAAGCCTCAAGCCAATCGTCGGAGTGGAACTGTCGACCGGAAACTGCGTGGTAAGATTTTGAAGACGATTAAGAGGAATCCCAATCTGTCGGACCGTGATTTGGCCAGAAAATTCGGTGCTGCCCATAGTACCGTGAGGAGAACTCGACTCGGGAAGGAATCAAGTCGTATCGAGCTAGCAAACAGCCAAATCGGACCATAAAACAGAATAGTGTGGCCAAAATCCGTGCTCGGAAGCTATACGACCAGGTGCTGACCAAGTTCGACAGGTGTCTTCTGATGGACGATGAAACCTATGTCAAGGCTGACTTCGGGCAAATCCCAGGTCAAAAATTTTGCCTAGCAGCGGCTCGGGAGGATGTTCCAGCCAAATTTAAATTTGTTTTTGCCGACAAATTTGCACGAAAATTCATGATTTGGCAGGGCATTTGCAGCTGTGGCAAAAAAACGAAAGTTTTCGTTACAAATAAGACAATGACGTCGGAACTATACCAAAAGAGTGTCTCCAAAAACGAATTTTGCCGTTCATTCGATCCCACGACCATCCCGTAATGTTTTGGCCAGATTTGGCAAGCTGTCATTACAGCAAAGTCGTTCAAGAATGGTATGCAGAGAAAGGGTCCAGGTTGTTCCGAAAAACCTTAACCCACAACTGCCCTCAGTTCCGCCCTATTGAGAAATACTGGGCAATCATGAAGAGGAGACTCAAGGCAAAGGAAAGGTTGTCAAAGACATCAATCAGATGAAGACCTGGTGGAATAAGATAGCTAAAACGATGGACGAAGAAGGTGTGCGCCGCCTAATGAGCCGTGTTACAGGAAAAATTCGAGAATTCCTTCGAAACCGTGACGAATAATTTTATCCGTATTTTTTCTTAAAAGTATGAAGAAAACGCTACATTTGTATAAAAAGATCTTGAATTCAATAATAAATAACTGAAATACAGGCAATTGTTTTGTTCCAATTCTATCTGAATCTGAATATTTTATTGAATATTATGAATGTAAAAATAAAAATGTATAAATTTGTGTTAAAAAGGTTGGCTCAATGTCGATATTTAAGATGTTCAAATAAATTTCCAATTCTGTTTGATTGTAACAAGACCGAAAGGGTTTCGTGGACAACTGTGGTAGAAATTGAATGGGTGAAGGATGTGAATGGAAACAATGGAAAATGGATTGACAAACAAGGGCTCTTTATGATCAAGATCGTCAAGTGCACTAGACACATTTGCTGCCATTCGGTTTAGATAACATTAATATGACTTGCTAAGTCATAATCAGGTCCTACAGCAATTATGACCGTACACACTCAGATTATTTACGAAATCTGTAAAAGTTTTGCCAATTTTCAACAGCTGAACGTTCGGTATTT
>JASCZW010001882.1:0-184328 GCA_034211315.2 Aedes japonicus | reverse complement strand
GGTCAAGTAATGAAGCTGCTAGACAGTTTACTAATGTAGCGATGCATTACACGTAATAATGCTACTTTGTAGCAATGGAAATTTATAGCATTACAAGATACAGATTAGTCTGATCTAGTATTCCTGCCTAATACAATTTCAATGATGACTAGACGGAAATGCATATGCTTAGTATATATATATATATATATATATATATATATATATATATATATATATATATATATATATATATATATTACACATTGTGCCGATAATTGGGGCCATTAGATATCGCATTTGCATCGGACCCAGCAGTATCTTGCATTTGCACGATTTAGGCATAGAAACAAATCCTGAAAGTGAACGATTGACAAGAGAAGAACTAATCTAGTCTGAGAATGAGAAACGGAACAAACTCAACTGACGAACGAGATCAAGATAGCTAGTTATATAGTTTACAGTACTAGAATTAAGCCTTTAAACCGAATAAAGATGCATTCATCTGTTTGCATAGGAGTGACGAGTTTAGTTTTGTAACTGATTCCCGAAGTCTGCGCAAAGATTACCAAAGGAAAAGGATTTGAATGGCGAAAATCCAGTGCTCCAGAAACCAGACGGCTAGACGGATCAGATCTATTATCCAAAAGAACACTGTTTAGGCCTCGAGGAGAATGAATGTCTGGAGGAAGATTTGCGCTACACGTGAAGAACACTGTGTCATAATACTGATTCCACAGCAGAGCTGCCTGAGGCATCGAGGAGAATTGCAAGGAGATCATCCAACATACTTTCCAAACATGAAATCGAGCCACTTCACAGATCTTGCTCATGACAATGCCTTGACAACAGCTGATGCCAACATATGATATTTATTCGGCAAAGAACTCCAGACCATTTAATTATACAAAACGGAAACTGCATGGTAAAGTACAGATATCACAAAATTTTCACTTCATGTGATTTAGATCTAACCTTCATTGATAATAACATACTGACATGACTGACCTATTATATGATTAGATTTCACACCAGTTTAAAAAAATTCATACCCCAAAAAGCCAGCGAAAAGAGTTATCTGTTCAATTTTATAGGATCTAGTATATGCTGATCACAGGGAACTTAGATGAGAATGATTCATCCAAGTCAATAGGATTATCTATCAGGGAGAACAATCACAAGTAGAGATCAACAAACAACTATAACACATTATAAAGTTGTAACAACAACAAGATATAATTACAAACAAATCATCTCAGTTAGACAGACGTATTAAATGGCAGGACATAACGTCCTTCATCAACCATCACATTTTGATAATATTTTTTGAAACAATGTCTGTTCCTTTGTATATCATTACAAAATGAAATTTATAATCTATCGATTATAAATTTCATTTCTGTGTCTCTAGAAATTCTTTGTATAACGTTTATCCTAGCTAGCTGAATTGTTTCAAAATATTACTCAAAATGTGATTTCATGAGTTCTAGGTGATGCGATATTTTGAAGGTTTGTCTAAGGGCTGTGAAACTGATTTATATTCCTGCCATTTATTACGTCCTGTCTAGCTGAAATGATTTGTTTTGTAATTATATCTTGTTGTTGATTTACAACTTTTATAATGTTGTTAATTCGATTCTCTAGTTGTTTGTTGGATTCTACTTGAACATTGTTCTCCTGATAAGTCATTTTTTGCAAATCTTAATTCATCAATGTCCCTATTAATTTGGATAAGATCATTCTCATCTAAGTTCCCTCAGATCAACTTTATACTAGATCCTATAAAATTGAACAAACCTCTTTCTTCCTTCTTTGGGGTATAGGTTTTTAAACCGTCACATCGTCAGGTATCTGTCAGTGTAATAGGTCGGTCATGTCCTTGTAACTTGGGAACATCTTAAGCCCGTTGATGATTGTGCTTTATCTTGTCTAGTAGAGGTTTGTATTTGTCCAGGTCGATCACATTGCAAATTTGTATGTCCTGTCTTTACCATGCAGTTTCCGTTTGTATAGTAAGTAGTCCCGGGTTCTTTGCCAGGTCGTGTATCTGTATGTTGGCATGTGTTGTCGTGAGATGGCATTTGTCGCGAGAGTAAGATCGATATTAGTATGAAAGTCTTTGATTTCGTGTTTGGAAAGTAATATCTTCGGATGATCTCCTTGCAATTCTCCTCGATGCCTCGGTGAGCCTACGTGGATATATCGACATTATACTATTTTGGTGTGTTCTTCTGATACGATGTCTTTGAAGCATGCAAATCGCCTGGTGCCCTCCAGGGGATGGAACGGGAAGCGTTCGTAGGTTCTCTCGGCTTCGTAGTGTTCCTTTGGATGTAGATCCTGGATCCGTCCTAGCTTGAACCGTCCTGGTTTTTTCTTGAGCACTGATTTTCACTTCATTCAAATCACTTTCCTCGAGGACTGTCGACTGCGCTAATTACAGTGTGGACTTCGGAGATGGAGTTTTTAAAAACTAAACTCGTCACTTCCCTGAAGCACAATGAATGAAATTTAATTTTTATCTTTGGTTCTGTTATTTAAAGACTTAATTTGTGTACTGTACTTAGCCTATAACTGACCTCGCCCTAGCTATTTGTCGTTGAGGCTTCCGTTGTTATCGCGGTCCTCTCTCAGCCCCGTCCGTCCGTCGTTCGGACCGGTCCCCAGGGGTTTGTTCCGTTTCTCGTTCTCCAGTTCGTTAGTTCTTCTCTTATCAATCGTTCCTTTCAGGAAGTTTGTTTCTAGCGCTTATCTTCATCACGTCGATGCAAATGCAAGAGACGTGATGCAAATGCAAGAGACGATGCAAATGCGATATCTATTATTTGGTAGTATCGGCTGTGTGGTAGTATATATATATATATATATATATATATATATATATATATATATATGTATATATATATATATATATATATGGTATATGCATTCCGTCTGAGTGCATCATTGAAGTTGTATTAAGGCTGAAAAGGGCCCCACTAAGATCGAACTAATGCTATATCTTTTGTAATGCTATAAGACATTGCTAAAGTAGCATTATTGCATTGGTAATGCATCACTACATTAGTAAGCTAATCTAACGCTTCATTACTTGACAACTGTTGAATTGATGCGATCTCGCATTACCGATGCTAATTTTGAGTCAAATAAGTGCAATCATATGATGCTTGTGGTTACTGGGAAGTCTATTTGTTCTGGCCCTTAAAGAAAAATCTCATTTTTAAGTTATACACCGTTAGTAATTAGGATTTACTCGCGACAAAGCGAAAAAATAACAATCATGCTTTATTTTCTGGTACGGAAGTTCCTCCGAAAATCAGTTGGGAAAGCACAGATTCGTTCCTGCCTTGACCTACTACGCATGGGGATGCTTGGCAAAAGATTGTGTGCTTGTTTCGAAATACTACCCCACAATGCCCTCCGCTCAATTTCAAAAAACTACTTCTGTTCCATTTTCACAGCCTGCCGTGCGCTAACGAAACTATCAATACTTTCTCTTAATAACTTTGTTCTAGCAAAAAAAATGCTGTCTACTCCTAGACCCTCATGGTTATGAGAACTTATTTCCTTCTCAAAACAACATCATCATATATAACAAGGTATGCTTGCGAGAGAGAGATAAAAGATAGGAAAAAATACTTGGAGCAGCAATTCACCTTAAACATAGATTACAAGCTGTTTAACAATCGGATGGGACGGCCTCAGGCAGGATTCTCTGAGCCTTTCCAGAATTATAACTTTTCTCTCGACGAGAGTCTGGAGCCAGCCTGGCGATGGATCACAGAATTTTTAGCTCTTTGAGGACCGTTCTAATCATCCGAAGGATGTTGTTCTAAACTACCTGAAGTTTCCGATGGTGGCAATTGGCGCAAGTCTCCCAGATTGGCAAACCATGCTTGACCACGGGAAGATTGTTTTGCAATTGCTTCGACCTCAAATAAACTTCGTAGCACTAACTAGCACGCTGTTATGTTCGACCACGCTAAATGGTGTAATATGTTAGAGAACGGCTTCACCTCCGCAGGACGCTATTCCAAGCACGGGGTAAACGATAACTTACAATCTAGTGAAGCATCTTACTACAAAAAATAAGCATAGTAGGTTAACGTGTACCCCGTGCTTGGAATAGAGTCCCGGGGGCATGAAGCCGTACCCTACCCTAGGTAGTCAAAGAGAAGCGCAATCCCAAAAGCTATGCATAAAGTAGCACATTATTTAACTGATTATTAAGTGAGAAAGAGTAGGCCATTATTCTACACAGCTGGGTTGCGAAAAGCAGTCTATTATGATACGCAGTTGCAAAACAAGATTTCAAGCTGAACAATGCATTAGGTCCTAAGTAACATTGAGAGATTCTCCTCGTCGACTTTTTCTTTGGTTAATAGCGTGTCTCTTGAACGATTTGCTGATGTTTTCGACGTATTGGATCCTTAATCACACTTTATACTACCGCACTTGTACGTTGAAAAAACTTGAACATGTTTTTACATAGCCGTAGGAACGCAAAGAGAAAGTCGACAAAGAGAGTCTCTCAATGTTACTTAGGACCTAATGCAATGTTTTGCTTGATTTATTCAGCCAAAACCGTACATTTATCGAGATTTGTCAAGTTGGATGATTACGATGAGTGCTGAAAAAATTAAACGTGCAAACCAAATACCTAATACACATGGAAGAAAAACCATCGTTGCAGGTAGCTTTTATACCCCAGTACAGCCTTTATGTACATCTTCAATCCGAAAGCGAAATTGATGTATTAGGTTTAACATGTACAACGAAATTACAACCTTGTTTGCAATAAGTATTAACTAATGTTGGTTCTGCTAACTTATTCAAGGGTTATACTAAAAACAGCGCGCCTTTAATTTATTTTAAATATTCAATCATTCATACATGTTTTATAGGTAGCTAGTAATAAGAAATGTCAATAGCATTTAATTCGCCAGCTGTAACCCGATGAAACGAATTTGTGGCCATCACACAGTAATCAGTTCTCCCCCAGAGCTTCAACAGCATGGATCATTCGCTTCATCAAAGCTTACCTCCGGAGCTACGGGTTATGTCCTTTCAGCTATGGGTTATGAAATGGACAGGACTCGTAGGACCCCAAGGAAAGTTCCACCGATTTTTCCTTGCTTTTGGCTGGGGGACCTTCGTTGTAATAGTTCCGAAAATCGTCCTCGGAATGGGAAGCGACCGGTTCGACATCATTATCAAAGGACTGTCTGAACTGCTGTTTCAGAGTAATATCTACCTTTCGGCAGCTTTGCTCGTCTGGCAGTTGTCCTCCTTTAAAGGAATGATTAACCATCTGAGCGAAATCGTTCGAAAAGGTTAGTTTCCCAATGCTTCCAGTTTAATTTGAAGTGACATTATTTATAATATCTAATATCCTTAGTTACCCTCGACGATCAGTTCAAGCGTTGTTACAATCTGATCTGCACGGAAAATTCCAAAATCAACAAATTTTCCAAATTTTACGCCATTTACGTTGTCAACGGATCATTGTTCTATTGCATACCTCCAATGACCCTTAGCTATCTGCGTTACTTTGGTTCCAGCGGCAATGTTACCGATGAAGGCGCATCACAATCCATTCAGTTTGAACTATCCATGGAACAAGAGTAGGCAGTTGAAACTCTAAGAACAGTTCTTCTAACATTCATTTTCTTGTCCATTCCGAGACAGATTCTATGGCCTGCAAATCCGGAGCAATTTCCTACATTACCACATATTCATGGCGTGCTCACTGTTGGCCTGCTTCACCGGGGCGTACATGTCTACGATCAAGGTAACCGCGGTTGTCGGTGGGCTAAGATCGAGCTCCTTGGCCTACCGATTGGTAGCGATGCAGATTCGAAAAATCAACGATTCCAAAGATATTCAACATGAAGAGCCAAAAACCACGACGGCAGACATCAAAGAAATCATTGAGCTACACACCAAGGCCCTAGAGTATGTTTTTGAATGAATTAAATTTTGTGGAACGGTAGTTGTGATGTGATGTTTCATCAGGATTACAGATCTGCTGGAGAACATGATCAACATCCCGTTGGCGACGCAGTTTCTTACGTGCCTTCTGTACTGGTGCTTGGTGATGTTCTACGTCTCAATCGTAAGTAGGGTAGATCACCCTTCGCAAACACAATGGTCAATTATCAATTGTCTTCCAGGACATCAATATGAGTCTGGTAAATGTGGCAATTCCCTTCGTTGTGTCGTTGATCGAAACCTATGCCTATTCGTATCTTGGTTCGGAGTTGACAGCCGAAGCGGAGAAAGTCGGACAAGCCATCTATGAGCTGCGGTGGTACGAAGATTCCGTTGAACTACAGCGGTTCTATTGCTTGATCATACAGCGATCGATGCGGCCGACGGGCACCACGGCAATCAAGTTTTTCCTCGTTGGGATCGAACGGTTTGGAGGGGTAAGATAACTAAGTGGTTTTCATAGTAAGAAATCCCATTTGTTGTTTTTTGCAGCTGCTTAAGATGTCGTATTCGTATTATTTAGTGCTGAAGGATGTCTTCAATACGCTGTAATTGGATTGTGGAATTGGATTATTAGTCATTATTTCCATAATTATCATAATATAACTGTGTAGGGTGGAGCACTTTTTCGGCAGCGGACCGATTCTCGTCAAATCTTCGTTATTACTCAGCTTTTTTCGAATCAAACGTCATGATATATTAAACACGTCGAATTGCATGAGCTAATCTTTAACAAATAAAATCCAGTCGTTTCGAAAGAATGCGGCTGTGTAATAGCAAAACCAAAATAACGGGAATTAATCCGCTGTCGAAATAAGGCTTCTTCGCGACAAAATCTGGACAGAATCAATTTGGAATAAAACAAATTTGCTGTTAGTTCAGTCGAAGATGCATTTTTTATTCATTTAATTGTGCATTATTAGTGATCTTAAAACTAGTTAGAGACTGAATTGGGCAGCATGAAGAAACTACGAACCTTTGAGTTTACTCCAGCCATTAGGGTCTGTGCAGAATTCTATGCAACCGATTTAGCTGCGTTTGTCCAAGATTTTCGAAATGTGTCTATAGTTGTAGCTTCTTGTTTATATTGAGAGAGTTCTCTCTTCACGAGAGCCCAATATTGCTCGATAGGTCACAACTCCGGGCAGTTAGGTGTATTCGCCTCATTCGGTACAACATGGACTACCATTCCAAAACATCTCCGGCGTAGTGACTAGATGCCAAATCAGGCCAAAACAGCGAGGGAGCGTCATAGGAATGGTAACAATCGCTTCTTTAGGCGTTCTTCGCGGTATATTTCCTTGTTTACCGTTTCGGTAGTGATGAAGCTTTGACTTGCTCGGCCACTACTGCATATTGCCTGCCAACCCAAATATTTTTCGGGAAACATGGCCTATTTCTTCGTCCTGAAATGCTCCTCTACGCCGTTCCGTCGATACAACTTGCGAGCCCGGGTTTTAGCCGTCACATTCTGTTTATCGTTACGGCTCGGTACAGTTTTCACCTTGAGCGACTTTATAGCTTGCCGGTGCTTGGAAGAATGCACGAAAGTTGAAGATATTTTTATTTTTCTAGCCACAGTAATATTTGCTTCACCTTCGCGTCCTTCTGGTGGTTCCTGAAATTCGTTTTTGATCCGCTGTTGGCAAAAATGTATCGAAATATTTAAGAACGTTATGGGCAGTGAATGCAGGAAAACCAAGCTTTTTTGCAAGTTTTCTTACTGACAGATTCATTGCGACCGCACAAACTTGCTTTTTTCCCGTGCATTTCTTTCGACGCCATCTTAGATTTAAAGCTTGTAATATAACCTAAAATTGATTTTACAAAATGAACAAACATACGGTCATCAGTCTGTGAAATATTTCACGCGTTGGTGAGGTATTTCCAGAGATTTACGTATTTAGGGGTGTCCAGATTTTGTCGCGAACAAGCCTTATTGCTCTGCTTCAGGCAATTTTAGTTTTGTTTACTTTAGGCTCAAGGTTTCTTAGGGGCTGTTAGTAAACCACGTAGACTTTTTTGGTTGCGGGATGGAGGGGGGGGGGGGTTGTACTAACCAAGGTTTACGCTTTATAAAACAAAATTTAAAAAAGAGAAAAGTAAGGGAGGTGGGGTGAGATTCTCAATAATGAGTCTACGTGGTTTATGAACAGGCCCTAATACCAACAATCAATATGCAACTAGCGATTTGAAATTGGTTCACTGTTGTAGAACCCCTTGGTCCGAAGTACACCTTGAAGCCAGCACCTTGCTGTACATATTTGCGCCTTTGTTTTGATTTGCTGTGTTATTTTGACAGAATATTTGAGAGTGTGTTCGTGTGAGTTCAGTATTAGGGGCGCATTATTGAGCTTGGGACCGATGTGCTAGTACTGACTGAGCCAAGAAAAAAATCGTATTTGTTCGGGACCTACTGGTCTTAGAGTTAGTCTATGCTAATACTCTGGAAGGCTGTAGGCTGGCGAATTATCTCTTCAGCCGCCGGTCTACAGTGGACCTCGAACGATCTCGATGATGTTACAGTTTTTGGTGCTGGAGCAGCCATCGTCGGAACTACCAACTACGCCGGTCGGCATTTCGGCGTGGACAATTTCAAGCGTTGATCTAGCAGTTCTGCAATGCAATGTTCCCGGAGACCTAGCCCTCGTCAATGGCAGCAAAACGTACTGGGAACTCCACACGGGACGGAAATTTCTCTGTGTGAAGGTCTTACGTCGGTAGTCGAGGCTCTCTTTGGTTGGGCGGTCACTGTTCCGCATCTCGTTCGGCTGCCGGCATTCTACGGTTTTGCTACCTTTCTACCGCTGATGATCGACTGGAAGCCGCTCTCCGCGAATTCTAGAAAATGGAAACAATTCTATCGGCTCCACTTCGATCCACCGAAGGTCTATGCGAAGAGCTGTACGCCACTACTATGAAACGCAATTCTGCAAAGCGGTACATCATGCGTCTCCCAAGGACTGAAGATCTCGAAAAGGTTCTCGGAGAATCAAGGTCGATTGCCGATCGTCGCTTCCTGGGCTTGGAACGACGACTAGATAGAGATCCAGCCACTAAGGACATACAACCGATTCATGGAGGAACATCTACAGCTTGATCAGATGCCCGAAGTGCCGAGAGCCGGTAGATGATCGAATTAAACACTCCTTTCTTTGAACGACTCGCTTCTTGTTGGACCCATCGTCCAACAAGATCACTATGCCACTTACACAAGGTTCCGGACTCAACGCATTGCTACTGCAGCAGACTTTGAGAAGATGTAAGACAGGTATTGCATCATCCCGATGATCACCGTTTTCTTCGTATCCGCTATCGCAGATGTTCGCCCATACTGTACGGCGGTACTTGGCAACGAAGACACTCCAGCAGATGGCCATTGACCAGCCTGAGTTGTATTCCGCTGCTGATGACCCAGCGGTGAAAGATTTTTACGTCTATGACCTGCTGTCCGGCGCGCTGGATGTAGAGTCCGCCCAAACTCTTTGTATCCAAGTCTGCCATTCTCAGTTCCGCTGGATTTGCACTAAAAAAGTGGCCGTTGATGTGATGTTTATGTGCTCAAACGTATCAAGGTAAGCGTCGTAGTAGAACATATGACCGCAAGCTGAGCCAGAAGGTGTTGAGAACCGTCAGAGCAAACCCTGGACTATCAGATAATGAAATCGCACTAAAATACGCTGCTGCTCGCAGTACCGTTCGAAGAATTCGTTTGCGAGTCGGATATCGTTCTTATCGAGCCAGCAAGCAACCAAACAGAACGTTGAGGCAAAGTTTCGACACCAAAACTTGAGCTCGGAAATTGTACCGGCAGGTTTTGACGAAGTACCAAGGATGCCTGCTCATCGACGGTGAAACCTACGTCAAAATGGATTTCGGACAACTTCCTGGCCAAAAGTTCTACATGGAGACGGCACGAGGAGAGATTCATGCGAAGTTTAAGTTTGCTTTTAGGGACAGATTTGCCAAAAAAAAAACTGATGATTTGGCAAGGGATATGCAGCTGCGGAGCAAAGAACAAAATGTTTGTGACGAATAAGACGATGGACTCGCAGCTGTGCAAGGAAGAATACCGCAAAAACCGTGTACTTCCTTTCATTAAAGCCCATAAAGGTCCCGTCAAGTTTCGGCCAGATTTGGCGAGTTGCCACTACAGCCGGGAAGTCATCCAGTAGTACCGCAATAATAACGTAGATTTCATCAATAAAAATATAAATCCACCCAATTGCCCGCAGTTCCGACCCAGCGAGAGTTTTTGGGCAATAATGAAGCGGAATCTTAAGAAAAGTGGAAAAACGGCTCGGGACGTGACTCAGATGACCAAAATGTGGAACAAAGGAAGTTGACTCCGGAGGTGTGCAGCGTTTGATGGGCGGAATAAAGAAGAAAGTGCGAATTTTCATTAGAAACGAAAAGAAATGATTTGTATTGATATTTTTTCCTTAAAGTACAGTGAATTACCTTTGTTTTGATGTATTAAACTTATTTGTACGTCAATCCGTTACCGAGATACAGATGATTTTATTATTTCTGATTCTAAATGGACAAAGCTTTAACCTATTTAGGATTATATCTGAAAATCCAAATTTGGCCAACACCCACCCATAGCATGGCGAGACTCCAGATTCAGAAAATCTCGTTGGCGAAGTATTCATTCTGGTGCGTAGATGTTCAGTTCAGCTGTGTGAGGATTTCCGATGAATCTGTATCTCCCAAAAGAACGTTAGCTACAAATACTGCTTGCGCGGATTTTCTTCGTTTCTCCAAAGTAACTATGCCCAGTAGTCTACATCGATCTTCGTATGGTGGTAGACTGAGATGGTTTTCCCAAGTCAGAGAACAGACGGCGTATCCTATAAATTTTCGTTGAATTGTTTCGATCCTATCAATCCAACATGACTGGTACAGGCACCGAACTACAGCATTGGATCCTAAGATCGACCGCACCAGAGCGCAGTACAGAGACCGAAAGTAGAGAGGGTCGCGGAATTCGTTTACTATTTTGGAAATAAGTCCAAGCTGTCGGTCAGTCTGCAGATTATGTCGTTGTTATGCAATCGGTAGGTCAGCGCTGGGTCAAGAAAAACTCCTAAATCACGTACTTGCTGGACACGTTCAAGAGGTTGATCAGCAATATTATAGTCGGTCGGTCTTAATTTTCTGTGGAACTAAATGATGTGGCATTTGTGGATACTCAAAGTAAGCATATTTCTGGTACACCACTCTGCAAAACGGTCAACTAACACTTGTAATTCGAGGCAGTCCTCGATACATTTTCACCTCCATGTAGATTTTGACATCATCAGCCTAAAATAAATCCGTCGTGTAATTTTTAAAAGGATCAAACAACGAAATGTCGTGATTTCCCTGGGAGTTGTTCATGCTTGAGTTCAGAGTTTCAACAGCATCAGGGAGTAAACTATTCTGATCGGAAGATCTATCGAGCGCAGGCTGGAAGGACTCAGGGGTTTCCAATGTGCTAGAAGAGGTGCCTTACGGGTGCGGTAAAATGTTGATGTATAGAGATGAGCTGCGCGATGTACAAAACTGCGTCCGTGACGTCGAACAGCTGAGAGTTGAAATGTTTTCAGAGGATACAATGTTCGTCATCGAGTTGTACTCGCCTGGTAGGGCAAGCTGGAAGACTCCATTGCCCGGCTCGAACACAGGGACAGGACGACTGAAGAACGCTGGCTGCATTATCTCGACTGTGTCGGGGGGCTCAGGAGCTTCTAAAAAGCCATATGATGTGCGTCCCGGGATCGTCGATATTGATTGGTGCGTAGCGCTTGGCAGGCTTGAGCTGCAAGGCGAGAGAACATCAGAGCAGAGAATGTGCTTATTAAATGGGTACTTGCCTAGAAGGGCAATTTGGAAGTCTTCGTCTCCAGCACTGAACACAGGTTCAGGACGACTTGCTACTTCTTCCAAAGTATCTCAATGATGCCTATCAAAACCCGCCATGCCTGCCTATATGGCATTGCACGTGAACGAAAATAGCATTGTAACTCGAACTTATTGCTTTTTTCAATCTTTGTGCTTAAAACAAACACAGAAGCAAAGCTCAGGCACGTCACTAATCAACGCAGGCATACACACACACACTTTTTCTCCACCGGTGACAAATCTTCAGCTTAGCATCCAGCTATGCGCATCGCCAACTTTAGCTCCATGATATCCACCAATCCAGATCATTTCTCGCACTTTTTATTTCCCCGAGGATGGAACAATTTGACAATTTAACACTACGAGAACTCGACCACCGAAATATTTTACAAAACGTCAATCAAAACAACTAAAAACACGAAAAATAGGAAGTAAATTTGAAATTTTCACGGGAGGAAAATTATTTGCTGTCATTATCGAACAAGGCACACTTCGATCGATCTGAGACAAACGACAGTTAATATGAGTCCACATTGCAAATATCAATGACATAGCGTTTGACGTCGTCCATATCCTGATCAGGAGTGGAGTCACATAGAAAGATTCCATATCTGTAGATCCCTGTCTACTGCTTGCAACTTTTAAATTTGGAACATTGAGAGCGGCATGGTGGTCGGCGTGAGTTTCACCATTCTCATTGTAACAAGGTAAACTTTCCATTGCAGTGGAACAATCTGAAAAATGATTTGATCAGGGTTCTATGGCTGTTTGTGATCATCAAGCTCCTGTATGAAGGGCCAAAAACGTTTGGGAGGGCCCGTAGGTATTTACACTTACGCGAAACCCGCGTATACAGGGAAGAGAATCTCCTACAAACGGCAATTTTACACTCACAACACTAGAATCGACAGGGAATTCGGATGAATGGCTACTACCAGGAATTTCGGATAAATGAAAAACCACAAGAATGCTCAACTTTCTGGAAGCCTCTATCGCTACAGTCATCTTCTATTGTATCTAAGCGTCTCTTCTATGACCAGCAACAGCCACCCGGTCCTTTTCGACCAGCCTACTTTTCAAAACCGGAGAATAGATCTACTATCCACTAATATAACGTAACCTGTCAGCTCGAATTTATCATTTTTTCAATGTTGACAATCAAAAGTCTAACTGTTTTTTTTTTCTGTCTTTTCCCGTCCTCACTCGATCCAAGGAAAAATACTTCTGCGTGATTTATAATAGTGTAGTAAAATGGCATTCCTGGCCCAGCCAGATTGTGTTTCGTGTTGAGGTGGTTCCGTAAGATAATGGCATCTGATCGCTGATTAAAATGGCGTGTTTTTGTGTGGGTGAACGTATTTAAAAAACTATACATGATATTGATTTTTTTTTATCGTCTCTTTATGCTTCTCAGGTACATTGATTATCCAATTCGAGAAAACGGAGGAAGTCGTGCCCTGTTTCGGTGTATGTGTGTGTTTTTTTTTGTTCCGAGAAATTTATGAATTTTAGCTTCATATTCTAAAATGAGTATTAATTTACTTGTTAAATAAAAAATCTTCAAAAAATAAAAACGTGTCAACTAAACTAAGCCTTTCGGATGAAAAGTATTCGCTGAAGTAGTGTTTGATTTTTAGTGTTAAGTTACTGCACGCATTGTGGCAATATTCGACCAATATCTTACTCTAATAAAGTTGCTAGTGACTCTCCATGGTGCCACTGCTGTCGCACGAGTTGCTGCTTGAGCTGTATAGATCCGGAACGTCCGGAAGAAAGCGGTTATAGCTAGCCTCACGATTACGGGTCGTCTTTGGAGTGTACGAATTCGATCCCCTTCGTTCTACAACTGGACGGCATCGTTGCTGACAGAACGAAGTCGTCAGTGGAAGGACTGCAGGCAGGTCCAATACACTTTCCACGATATAGTCCGGCTGGATCTGATCGTCCAGGTCGGCCAGGCTCTTGTCATGTGTCAAACGAAGATCTTTCGGCAATGGAAGCCAAATGGTGACGGCAAGCTTTGACTCAAGGCCACCCTGATGGGTTGATGTTTTTTTTTATTGTTCAGAGAGGGAAACGGAAGAAAAACAAAAATGGCCGACGATGTCGACGCGGTAGAAAAATGAAACCGTTTTAGCATTACGGCCGAAATTTTAATCATTCTAACATAGATATTCGTTTTCAGTATCATTTTTGTTTTCGAAAACTTGCAATAGTTGTTTTCTGTTTGGGAAAGTTGAATTTAGGGAAACAGTTTGTTTTCTAGTAAAGAGCTGTGTTAACAAGAGTAATTTCTGCACGCACTTACCACCGCCGGCAGGGACCCTTCGTTTGTTTTGTGCGATCGGGATGCGGTTTCCGCAGGTCGCAGGATCCGCTTCTCTTGTTTCAAATTATCTACTTGTGTGTCTAGCTTTCGGTACTAAATTTTATCAAATTCACCACGAAACACTCACAGTCACATCACATCACATCATGCCACGTGTACACTCTTTCTACTTGAGCAGTTCACTCTATTCACCCGCACTCACCTGTATGTCGGTCTCCAATTTATCACCGATCATGGCACATTCTTCGGGCTGCACCCCCAGATAGTGACAGGCAGCGTAGAAAATGTTCCGATCCGGCTTGGCCCACGGAAGATCTGAGGAAACTAGAATACAATCGAAATAACGACCCAAAGCCAACCTGTCAATTTTTTCCCACTGCGATGCCGACGGTCCGTTGGTCACGATGCCCAGCAGGTACTGAAGCCGGAGGGTTTGCAGCATCGAGATGATTTCCGAACTGGGGGCGAAGTAACGGGTACGGTACTCAACCCATCGGGGGTACAATTGGGCGGCCAAATGTTTGCGTCCACTCGGCAGGGCATCTTCCCACAGCTGAGTGCGCCATTGGGAGAGCGGAACGCCCGGATTATCCGGACAGCGACGGTAGGACGTCAGGAAGGTGGTGCTGACTTCCACCGCGAGCTCGCGCTTTAAGCCGTACACGTTCAGGAGGATGTCGGCGATCTGGAAGGTGAAGAAAGGAGATAAATATTGTCAGCGAGTTAATTATATGGGGTTGTTCTATCCGGTCGATATCGAACGGTCAAAAGATTTCACCTCGAAACGGTACGAGTTAAACGGTAGTCAGTCGCGTGATAGATTCGTTTTGATCGTAGTACGCCATGAAATATGATATAGTGTCAACTTCATTTGTAATTCTCGATTATATGGTTCCGCGATGTTTCTTTTAAATTGTAGAGCCTATAATTAACTGAACGTCAGGTAACAGGTTGTTGCTGCAAAATTAATGAGTGTAGAAAATATTCTGTCTAGAATAGAGACACACGACGATAGACCAAATTTGGGGTACACTGAGTTGTCGAGTAATAAACGAAATAACATTCATAATACAACATAAATTGAATCCAAACTTCTCAAATGTATTGATTCCTATCACAATAACCGCCCACCGCTTTTGTTGACTTATCGAGAGAACATAAAACATGCTTGACTTATCGAGAGAACATAAAACGTTGGCAAATGATTGCCATCACCCGCCTGTTTACCATCATGTTAAATTGCTGCTAACTAAATTACGGCCCTTTTTCAATCACGCACGGTCAGTTGCATTAACTCTAAATTGATTGAAATTTCACTTATTGTATAGAATTTTTTTTCGAAATTAACTAGTTGACAAATCAACAACACATCCATCTGATCTCAGGCTGTCGATTGATTGCGTCTTCCCTACAATTCATCCGAATCGAGTCAACTCAATTTTGATTTAGGTCGGTTAACCGTGCGGAGGATTAGAAATGGAATCCATGCAAAAACAATTAGTCCATCTGGCTATTCCGATATTGTACATTGAAATAGACATGCATTTGTTTCAGAATTGTTAACAAGCTTTAAGCATAATTCATAACGCAGTCCATCACGACAGTCTAATAAATAGCTTAATTGTCCATTGAACGGACATCAGTTTACCCTAGGAACCTTGCCAGCATGGAACTATCAGCACACAAAAGCTTACCCCCGGAGCTGCAGATCATGTCTTTTCAACTCCGGGTTATGGAATTGACGGGACTCGTAGGCCCGAAAGGGAAATTCTATCGATTCCTCGTCGCTTTTGGATGGGGATCCTTCGTCAAACTAGTTCCGAAAATTGTCCTCGGCATGGGAAGCAGCCAGTTTGATGCCATCGTAAAAGGATTAACTGAACTACTGTATCAGGGTAATACATACGTTTCGGCAGCACTGTTCGTGTTGCACTTGTCATCCTTTTACCGAATCATCAACCTCATGAGTGAAATAATTAGGAAAGGTAAACAGACAAATTCGTGAATTAACACCTTTACGTAAATAATTTTCCCAAACCAATCGTAGTTACCCACGACGAAGAATCGAACGCCTGCTACGATCTGATTTGCGCTGAAAATTCCAAACTCAACAAATTTGCCAAGTTCTATTTGGTGTACTGTATCTCTGGATCGATTTTCTATTGCGTTCCGGCAATGACCACCAGTTATCTCCGTTACTTCGGAAGCCGTCATAATATCACAAATGGTAGCTTATCGGAACCGCTTCAGTTTGAACTTTCCATGGAACAGGAGTAAGCAGCTTAATGATAATAATTTACTGTTCTCAACTTTTTATTCTTGTTCGAATCAGATTCTACGGCCTTCAAATTCGGACGAATTTCACGCATTACAACATATTCATGGCCTGCTCTTTGTTCGCCTATTTCTGCGGTGGGTATATGTCAACGATTAAGGTGACGGCGATCATCAGCGGAATGCGGTGCAGCTCATTGGCCTATCGATTGGTTGCGATGCAGGTTCGGATGTTGGACGATTCGAACGATACGCGGCAGAGAAAGAAGAAAACCACAACCGATGACATAGAGAGAATAGTTGATCTACACTGCAAAGCGTTTGAGTAAGTGTGATGGCTGTGGATTAGACGGATGCAAATTATGAAATGCTCAAACAATTTCAAGCGAGGTTCTTATAAGTCTCCAAAAATTTGAACTAGTGGAGTTTGAAACTGACTGTTCACAACCAGTTGGAAATTTGTATGGGAATTGCTATGGAAAACCTAAAATTTCTGTTTTCAGCGCTGCAAACACACACTAGATCAGGCCGTCTCGAATGAACTAAAACATCTACAGCAGACGTACAGTTTAAAGAGACGTTACTAGAATGAATAACTAGATCAATCTACTGTTGAAGTGTTCAGTTCGACAACTTCAAGGGCATCACTTTTCGAATAAATGTAAGGAACAAAAGTTATTAATCATTAAAATCAACAGCTCGGAAGGCACCATTGGTGTTTCTGGCGGCACGTGAAATATACACTTCCGTTTTATTCTACTCGGTGACTGAGTAGAATTGTATTCTTAACTCTTTTTCTCATACGAAAATGTAACTAAATTTTCGTAGAAAGCAGATCTACTCAAAAATTGAGCTGACCCACTTTTTTGCAAAAATTGAGTAAAATTGGTTAAAGAAAAATAGACAGGAATACAATCCTACTCAGTCACTGAGTAGAATAGAACGGGAGTGTAGCGCACAAATCTTGGCTTCTATGTCACACTGCATAATACAGTGTTGCTGACAGAGCAGGTGTTTGATCCCGCCAAAAGATTACCAATCTCCCAAACAAATAATCACTTTTTCATATGAAACGCAAACAATATTCGGAAAAATTGTAGCTGATAAAATTTCCTATAAGAATGTCTGTAGATCATTTTTAGACAATAATTTCCATGTAAACTTCCAATGGCGCGCACAGTGCCAGTTTCTCGTCAAATTCCAGGAGGTATTTTAGGACACGATTTGCAATCATTGAAGCATAGGCGAGCGACAATTTCAAAATTTGCATCAGTTTACTGTTGATGTTGACATCGTAAATCGAGTAAATGGTGATTTTCCAGGACCACAGACCTCTTGGAGAATATGATCAACATTCAATTGGCCATTCAGTTTCTGTGCTGTCTTCTGTTCTGGTGCTTGGTCATGTTCTACGTATCGATGGTAAGTGGGATGATCAATTCATGATTAACTTCTAACAAGAGTCCACATTACAGCACGTTAATTTCAACCTGGTCAATGTGACAATTCCGTTCTGTTTGTCGTTGATCGAAACCTATGCATACTCCTATCTTGGTTCGGAGTTGACATCGAAAGCGGAGGAAGTCGGTAAAGCTATCTACGAGCTGCCGTGGTACGAGGATTCCGTAGAACTACAGCGATATTATTGCATGATGATACAGCGCTCGCAGCGAGCGACAGGAACGACGGCTGTTAAGTTTTTTCTCGTTGGGATCGAAAGGTTTGGAGGGGTGAGTGAAAACCACTTCACTGCAAACATGTCAATACTAAATTGATTCTATTTTCAGCTGCTGCAAATGTCGTACTCGTACTATTTGGTTCTGAAGGATGTTTTCAATACGCTGTAGTTACAATAGCACTCAAGATGTTTGTAATTGCATGGGCCAATAAATAGTAGTACAGGGTGCGGCAGAAAATAATGCAAAAATTTGTTCTATTTCTTTCAAATCCCATGTTCAACTAATTCAAGCAATAATATCAACATTTTCGAGTGCAGTTATCTTTATTAAGTTCTTTTGAACAAATGGCGTTTCACTCTGGCTCTGGAAGATGCATGCAGGTCTTCTTTGATGATTCTCCGCATGGATTTCTCCGAAATATTGGCTTCCTTTGCAAGTTTTCTTTTGGAACGCACCGGGTTGCGAGCAATTTTTGCACGGACCGTTTTGATCACATTCGGCGTGCGTGCAAAGCGCGGACGTCCGCTTTTGCGGCTTCCGCTGATTAGGATTATCCAGCAGGGGCTTTTTTATGCGGTAAACTGTTGCCAAATGGCACCCTACCACCTTGGCAATCTCTTTCGGCTTCTTCTGGGCGAGCAAAAACCTGGTGATCACTTCTTTCGCGAACATTTTGACGAATTTGCAATAAAACTAATAGAATTTTTGGATGCAGCACTTGAAAGTAAACATAAACAAATACACTTTTGACAGAAACTAGTCACTAGCTACACGAATTAACCCAAAACTCAAGTTTGAACATTTTCGCATTATTTTCTGCCGCACCCTGTATGCCAGATGAAAACATTTGTTACACGGAAAAAAAAAATCCGTGCCCAGATCCGTGAACTGCAGTCATTAATTCGAGAACAAGCAAATATACACCGTGAGCTGAATACCGTATTCACGAACTAAATAATGTTTAAAAGGAAAATTCCTGAAAACGTGATTCAGTTCACGGTCCGTTTTCGTTTTCGGAACGCTTTTTTTCTGTATAAATAATTTTACCAAGAAACACATGGTACTCTCAGGGTTGCTTGTTGATCAAAGTGTAATAAATTCCATCATCACCTGGTGCCTTAATATTTTGAAATTCCTTAGAGAAAATATTCAGGTACTCTCTGGAAACCTGATCCTAAATAAGACCAAAATTAAATGACGGGAGCTCTCAAACTGCTTAGCAAGTTTTTGAGCTTTTTTCGCATTTGTGAGCAAAATGTTATCATCTTTCTTAAGCGCTGTGATAGGGTTTTGCGGTTTTTTTTTTTCAAGATTTGGAACTGGGATTGAATTTCGAAACATTATTTGCAAAATTTTTGTTTTTCAGGAAAGAGAGTGTTTTCTAATTTGTTTTTGTAATTCTCGGAATATGACATTCTTTGACATTGCCACCTAGGGACATTTTTCAAACGCATCAAGAACTGAAGATCGTCATCTATTATAAATGAATCAAAGATAACGTCGCAATTTTGGTACTGAAGCTGCTCTTGCTCTGAATATTGAAACATTCAGAGATTTAAGCGCATAATTAATCATTGTTTCTTTGCAAAGGAACATTCTGATCAAAGTCATTTAAAGTATTCCATAAATGTTCGATAATGTTCCAATCAGCTCTACCCATATACGTTACCAAAAGATGTTATCCAACATGATGAAGATTTTGAACTAAATTTAATCAGCTTTATTTATCATCATGATGGAATGTGACAGTGTTGTGAAAATCACGATTACGCGAAGACTCAATGATGTTATTATTATTATTTCTACAGTGGAACTCGGAGTAACATTTCTTCTTTATCGATTACATATTATTGCTTGGCTAAAACATCCAAATAAGTGAAATATTTCGATGAGAATTAATTTCATGAGTTCTTGATGGATAGAGGGTGAGATGGAAGTAAATTATAAGGCATAGGCCACTTAGTGATGGAACAAACTTTTTTGCTTATTACAGCGCTCCTAGTGGACGTTTTCGGAAGCTTATGATGTCCTAGTTGTTGACAATAACAATAACAGTTTTTTTTAATTCATCCAACGCTTTCGTTTTGGAAACAGTCCATGGTGCAAGAGCAGCGTAGAAAAACAATCGTTCACAGTCACTTGAAAAATCCATCGTTGTCTGTGTTCATATTGGCCAAATATTGTAATTTCCTAGATGGCACCGTATGACGCGTACTCAAAACTGTATGACAACCTGCTAACCAAGTCCGGTGGAAGCATACTTATGGCCTCCATTAGCATAGTCGGCAAAGCCGCAGCTACAGAGCAACACCACCCGTCACAGTCGAACACCGCCGGTTTACTAGCTTTTCTGATTGTTCCGGCCATCCTAGTCGTTCCGTTCCTGTGTTCGGTATTGGTGAGGGGGTCATCCTGCTTGCTCAGGCAAGTACCATGTTGTTATTGGAAATCCAAATCCTGAATTTCGCCCGTTTGCAGCACCGCTAGTTAAAATTTGTCGGCATCATCCACCCTTCGTTTTGAAACTTGCGGTAAATCCATTGTGTTGCTACCGTGATACATCTGAAGGTGTTTTCTACGATTTCAGTAAGGCTGGTTTCAGCGGAATTAACGATTTCTTGGGACTTATTGACTGGGACGAGATTCTCGATGTTTCTGACGTCAACCTTGCTTCATCGACAATGTCTGGTGTACTGCTGTATGCCATTGATTAGTTTGTTCCACTGAGGATGAAACTTTAATCAACTAAACTTGCTTGGTCGAATTCTGCTCACAAGCGCCTCAAAAGAGTGAAGCAGGCAGTTCTGAGACGACACAGCAAATATCGCATGGATTCTACAAAACCTGTTACGTAGAAGCGAACGCTGAGTATAAGCAATTAAATGATTATCTCTATAACGCTTATCAAGACCGTCAACAAAAAAGCCTTAAGTCCAACCCCAAAGCTTTTGGCGTCACGTCAATGATCAGCGGAAGGAAGTTCCCAATTCAGCAACGTTTTCTCCAACGAGCTGCTCGATCCGCAGGACATCGCGCTCGCCAACAGTAATGTGCCCCGTCTTCCTGCCTCCGGAATGCATTGCGCCATCACCAATGACATGGTTATTGCAGCTGGCAAGAAATTGAAGTCCTCAACGGGGTGTTGTCCGGACGGCATTCCTTAGCTTGTACTGAAACGGTGCGTGGATTTGCTTGCGTCTCCGTTAGCAAAGGTGTTCAATCTTTCTTTGTCCACTGGCATCAAGTTTGATAAGTTAGGCATGAGCAACAACTTGCTTATCTGGTTGCGATCCTACCTAACCGATCGTAGTATGTCCGTCAGAATCGGTGATCACGTTTCGTCAGAATTTCCAGTTTTGTCCGGCGTGCCACCTTGGGCCGTTACATGAACGATCCACAAATGCCTAAAACTCTCATACGGCGATGATTTGAAGCTGGTATACTCGATACAGCATCCACTAGACACTGTTTTTCTGAAACAACAGCTGGGGGCGTTTGCTGAATGGTGTCGTATCTATCGGATGACATTGAATGTGTCCAAGTGCTCGGAGATTTCATTTGACCGTTAACGCGAATTCTACCAATACGGTTATGCTTTGGCAGGATTTGAGCTGCAGCGCGTAACGATGGTTATAGACTTGGGGATTTTCATCGATTCCAAAGTGACTTTTAAAGAGTTTCTAAGGCATCATCGCAGTTAGGCTTCCTGTTCCGTTTTGCCATAAAAATTAAGGATGTTTACTGCTTGAAATCGCTTAACTGCGCAATCGTCTGCCCTATTCTGGAATATTGTTCTGTTGTCAGGTCTCCCTATTACCAGAATGGAATCCAGCGTGTTGAAGCCATCCAGCGGAAATTCATTCGATTTGCCCTATGTCATCTCAGGTGGAGAGACCCGTTCAATCTACCCAGCTATATCAGTCGGTGCCAGCTCATCAACCTGCATCCACTTGATGGAAGGCGTAACGTGGAAAAAGCCTGTTTTATTGGCGATCTCCTGCAAGTGAGATCAACATACGCCGCTGTAAACTACGCGCACATTCGTTCCTGAGCCTTCCCGCGGCAAGAACCAATTATGGTCTCCATGAGCCAATGCGCAGCATGAGTCGTCTCTTTAATATTTGTTACTTTGTATTTGATTCAAATGTACATAAAGAAACGAATAAGTGTAGTATTAGACGTGTTTTTTGTCACTTTGTTTAATTTTGTGATTTTAGTTTTAAAGGGTGTCCACGATGAAATTGCCACACACAAAATTGATTCGCAAAATTCGAGTTTTCATCCGATTGCCATCAAATATTCAGGGATTGAGAAATAACTATTAAACTTCATTTTACCATTTTACTCGTATTTTATTTACAGTCCATACGCAAATGCCCGCACCTTGGCCTTAACCCCGGCCATAAGATTCTGCACAACCTGTGAATCAACCGTTTTTTGCATGTAAACTCATACTTTCTTCAGTTCCTCGACTGTCTTCACTACCTTAGGTCGTTTAAGAAGGTGCTGCTTCATAATCGCCCAGTACTTCTCGATGGGGCGGAGCTCCGGAGTGTTGGGAGGGTTGAACATTTTCGGCACGAAATTGACCTTATTGTCCTCATACCACTTCAGCACGTCCTTGGAGTAGTGGCATGAGGCCAAATCCGGCCAGAAGATTGTTGGGACGTTGTGGGCCTTCAGGAGAGGAAGCAGCCGCTTCTGGAGGCACTCTTTATGTACACCTGTCCGTTCATCGTGTCCTGGGTCACGAAAGGTGCACTCCGCTTCCCGCACGTGCAGATGGCTTGCCAAACCAGGAATTTCTTCGCAAATTTGGACATCTTCTGAGTGCGGACATGCTCCGGAACGCTGAACTTATCCTTGGCCGTGAAAAACAGGTTGCCGGGAATCTGTTTAAAGTCGGCCTTCACATATGTTTCATCGTCCATGATGCAGCATTCAACTTTCGTCAGCATGTTGAGGTACAACTTCCTGGCACGGGTTTTGGCGGGCTTGTTCTGCTTCTCGTCGCGATTAGGGGCCTTTTGTACCTTGAACGTTCGAAACCCAGTCTTAGTTTTGGCCTTCTGGACAAAACTTCGGCTTAGGTGCAGCTTCTTAGCCACATCCCGAACGGAGGCGTTCGGATTTCGGTTGAAGGCCCCAACTACGCGGTTGTCATTTTTGGTGTTGTACGGAATACTTTTTCCTTCACTTCTGGGCTTCCGATCGGTGGTCAACCGTTCCTCGAACCGCTTAATCACTCGCGACACCGTGGAATTCGCGATTCCCAACGTTTTAGCGATGGAACGATGCGAGAGATCCTTGTTCTCGTGATGAATGCGCAAGATTTTATCACGCACGAGCTGTTCTTTCGACTCCATTTCCGCGAGTTTTGATCACAGGACTTTAAAACTTGCAGGATGTAAATAATGCACTATGAACTAAATCCACCCAAATTTTCATTAAATTCTACCTAACGGTTAAAAAGTTAGAGCAATTTCATAGTGTGGCAATTTCATCGTGGACACCCTTTAAGATGCCGGTCATTGGGGCAAGTATTTTACCTGTTGACTGCAATAAACAAAAATACCATGGAGATTGCCGTTGTGAAAGCACAAAGCTTGAAATGCCAAGAAAGAAGATACTTATAGATGATGAATCCTATGTAAAGACCAAAAATTCAGCATCAAAATTTTCTAAGGCGAAGACTCGAGTAGGATTGAGTTCCTGTCAGAGTAACATTTGGTTTTGCGGATAAATTCGCACGGAAATATATGATCAGGCAGGAAATTTGTAGCGGCAAAAAGACTTAAACATTCGTCACTAAGAGAATGATGAAGGTTTACAAATCCGAATGTCTCCAGAAGCGAATTCTGCGCTTCATCCAGTCACATGACATTTTAGCCGGATCTTGCGAGTTGTCACTACAGCCGGGAAGTACAACAATGATACAATGACAGCAAAGTCCAGTTTGTTCTGAAAACCCTCATCCGCCCAATTGTCTCCAGTTCAGCCCTTTATGCGGAAGATGAACCAGCTCAGGGCTAAACATCTCGATAATCCAGAAACTTAAAAAAAAGTGTTTGTCATTAGCACAAGACGGTTGCTAAATTTACCAGCCCTTCCAGCAGTTTTTGAAAAATTGTAACGAATTGGAATACTGCAATTACCACTTTCCCTTTCAGAGCGAAACGACAAAGAGCAAAATAACAAAACCTTAAGGTTGAATTAGAAATGAAAAACGGCATCAGAGGAATTCGGAGACGCATGATTGCCGGAAGCCGTGCTTATTACTTGACTGCACAAAACCCTGAGGTCTTCAAGTATATGCTAAACGTGTATAAATGTATTACGTACAAGAAGCTAGTAAGCTCTATACGGGCATGAGCAGTGAACGAGGCACGACGACGACCTGTAATCAGTTTTCAAATGACGTGTGCTAAGAACCACTTAGTATTAGGTACAGCTAGAACAGTACAATAGGCGGATCATGTTCTAAAAATGCATAAAACTGACTGTGTGTTTGACTCGAATCTAGAGCTTGTTGGAGCAAGATCTCGGAAGTGTGTGACACTTAAGGAAATGAACACAGAGTCTTATCACCGTTTACATGTTTTTTTAACAAACGAACTATACAACTGAGGAGTCATCGTTAGCAACCATTACCAAAACTTATAATTCATCAATATCGCGGTTTTGTGTCAAGTTGTTCGTGCGTAGGGTTGATGACCTTTCGAAAGATGAATGTTTTACAACATTTTTGAAACGATAAAAATATAATTAAAAATAATCGACCGCGTCCCCTAGTCTTAATAAATAATTAACTTCATGCATTCGTTTCAGAATTGTTAACGACTATTAATAATCATTCATAATGCAGTTCCTCACAACGTTATAATAAAAACCTTAATCATCTGGTTGACGAGTATCAGTTTACCCAAAGGACCTTACCAGCATGGAACTCTCAGTACACAAAACCTTACCCCCGGAACTGCAGATCATGTCCTTTCAACTCTGGGTTATGGAATTGACGGGACTCGTAGGCCCAAAAGGAAAGCTATATAGATTTTTCGTTGCTTTCGGATGGGGATCCTTCGTCAAACTAGTTCCGAAAATTGTCCTCGGAATGGGAAGCAGCCAGTTCGATGTCATCGTGAAAGGACTATCGGAGCTGCTGTACCAGGGAAATATCTACATTTCAGCATCGCTGCTCGTCTGGCATCTGGTATCATTGAACCGTATGATTAATCTCATGAGTGAAATAATTAGGAAAGGTAAAGAGGAAAATGGGTGCATTGATCATGTCTAGAGAAATAATTTTCCACACATCAATCGTAGTTACCCATGACAATGAATCCAACGCCTGCTACGATCTGATTTGCGCCGAAAATTCTAAACTCGACAGGTTTGCCAAGTTCTATTTGGTGTACTGTTTTTCCGGATCGATTTTCTATTGCGTCCCGGCAATGGCCACCAGTTATCTGCGTTACTTCGGCAGTCGTCATAATATCACAAATGGGAGCTTATCGGAACCGCTCCAGTTTGAACTTTCCATGGAACAGGAGTAAGCAGCTTGATGTTATTAATTTACTGTTCTGAACTTTTTATTCTCGTTCGAATCAGATTCTACGGTCTTCAAATTCGGACGAATTTCACGCATTACAACATATTCATGGCCTGCTCTTTGTTTGCCTATTTCTGCGGTGGGTATATGTCGACGATTAAGGTAACTGCGGTCATCAGCGGAATGAGATACAGCTCATTGGCCTATCGTTTGGTTGCTATGCAGGTTCGGAAATTGGACGATCCGAATGATATTGGGCAGATGAAAAAGAAGCCCACAACCGCCGAAATCGAAGACATTATTGATCTACACTGCAAAGCGTTCGAGTGAGTGTGAGCGTTGTTGCTGTTGGAAGCGTGAATAAAAAAAGGCTGCATTTTTCTAGGATCACAGACCTCTTGGAGAATATGATCAACATTCAATTGGCTATGCAGTTTCTGTCCTGTCTTCTGTTCTGGTGCTTGGTCATGTTCTACGTCTCTATGGTAAATGCGATGATCAATTCATGATTGACTTCTAACAGTAGTCCACATTACAGCACGTTAATTTCAACCTGGTCAATGTGACAATTCCGTTTTGTTTGTCTTTGATCGAAACCTATGCGTATTCGTATCTTGGTTCGGAGTTGACAGCGAAAGCGGAGGAAGTCGGTAAAGCCATCTACGAGCTGCCGTGGTACGAGGATTCCGTAGAACTACAGCGATATTATTGCATGATGATACAGCGTTCGCAGCGAGTGACTGGCACGACGGCTGTTAAGTTTTTCCTTGTTGGAATAGATCAGTTTGGAGGGGTGAGTAAACATTTTTAGAGAAAATTTCAAATGCCTAATCGTTTCTATTTGACAGCTACTGCAAATGTCGTACTCATATTATTTGGTCCTGAAGGATGTTTTCAATACGCTGTAATTGGCAAAAGAACAGCTTTGTGACTAAAACTAAGGAATATCAGATGTTTTGAACTGAACCAGTCCATCGACAAGCGTAAACAGGGGCTTGATAGTCCCCTGAGATACACATACATAAATAGGAAAACTAGGAACATTTAAATCACTTTGATTCGTCATTAGGTGGTGGAGAAAAATCTCCTCTTGATCACTCTTTTCAATCATCTGGAAAATAGATCAGAAAATATTCAGCAAACCAAAGGAATGTCATAAGTTCATAAGTATGGTTGCAATTAGTTTCACCTGTTCGCGCTAACATGAAGCATATTTATAGAAAATGAATCACACACCCCCTAATAGATCTACAAAATTGGACCTAACGATGTTTTTTTAATTTGGAAAATTATTAATCGTCCCAACATTTAAAAATATCTCAGAAAATAATAATCCTACAGCCAAAAATAAACCGATGATTTTTGTTTTCTATCTGGCGAGCTTTAATCATTTTATTTCGTCGTTCAGGTAATTACTCGCGTCATATAACCACACTGATCTCGGTTTATTAGCTGATGAGTTCATTCACATTCGACCAAGGGATTTGCGCCTCCGGAGACCCTACAACACATTTGGCATCGAAGATTTCCGGCAACCCCATCAGCGGTGACCCAAAATTCATCCCAAGTACTCATCCAAACTGTTGACAGCCACTTCTCGTTGATTGGAAGTGAAGTCGTAAAAAATGTGACACGTTTGTATCGCTCGCGGTCGTCACAGTAAGCCACCACTGACTGTCAGTGCGCTCTGTTGTCGCCTTGGTAGGCCATGGTGGTAGGCGGTGTGTTTTTTTCGAATCGGCGTTTCGTTCTCAATTTTCACAAACGCCAAGGCAGGCGCGGGAGATCATCAGTAAGTGACGGTTTTCCTTGTTTTCTTCCCATTTGCCACATGACGTAGCATAGTCCTGGTAGGGTATCATTTGTGCTTTGTTTTTCTTTTTGAGATTTTCCGTGTTTTCGACTGGCCTTCTACTGATTCGACTTTTTAAAAATAACACTTCCCGAATATGTTCTGTCACCACTAGACTTACTTGGGTGACTCGTTGTTTCGTTTGTTCGTGAGCAGAGGAGGTAAGAATGCACGCGGTTTTGTGTGTATTACAGCAACAGTTCCCGAAAATGTAGGACAGTTTAGGGTAATCCATTTTGGGATACAGAGTTAACCATGCCTCGAAGAATCATTCCGTTTCAGTGTTTCAATTTGCTGAAATCCACCGGTTGAGCTGTAGACCAAGTAGAACGAAGTGTGACTCGGAGAAAATCATTGGCACAGTTGCGTGTCGTGTTGGCAAACCCGTTTCTGATTCCAAATTTTTACTGCGCTTTTTGTATATACGAAATTTGGTTCTATTTTCAACTCCGGTGCGCGTGATGTTTTCTACTAAGCAATGGGAGTGTGCTTGTGGAACTCGTGGAGTTTGTGTTTTTCGTTCGATGCACTCTGGTGAAATGCAAGATGTCTATTAGCACTTAATAATCTTCTTTACGTTATTTTGGGCATCAAAAAAATAAATATCTCGCGCTTGATATCATAAGACCGTTCGTGCAGTCATAGATTTCTTCATAGAAACAACAATTTCCTGGATCAAACTCGACAATAAATAACATTATTTCCCGGCTAATAATCTTAATATTTTTTTATTGAAATACCAATATATTTCAGAGAATTATAACTGCACTAATGTAGTAGCTAGTATTTACTTCAATGATTCAATATGTCCTCCATTGATTTGACGCTTAGGGAAATCCCAAGATTTTTGCAAACTAGCTTTAAGATGATTTGCAGGGTGGCCACACTATCTTAACCCTTAAAGTTGCAGGACGGACTTTTTATTTTGAAAACGCTATATCTCAATGATTCCTTTACCTTCCCTAAAATCAAAAGGAATGGTAGTCCTAAATTTTGGATACATGTACTCTCCTCCAACCCATCCCCCTTCTTTTTGTGACTGAAACTAGGTGGCTTTAAGGGTATTTTTCATGATGATATTGAAATTGTTTTTGTTTTTCACTTTTTTACAAGCGGTTTTATGGTTTTTAGTTAGTTTTCAACACAAATGGCACATGAAAAGTATACAAATAGGAATATACATATGTTTCGGGATGTTCTAGGTCGTCCAAACTCTTCTTGTGATGTCGTCCAAACTCTTCTTGAGATGTCATAGCGACATAGGCAATGTTGATCATTGCCTATGTCGCTATGACATCTGAGCATAGGATCAACATACATGAAACATTTCCAACAATGTCCAAGAAGAGTGTAATAATCATCTGTTATTCATCTCCATTCATACCAATTGTTCAAGTCTCCCCAAATTGTCCTGGACTTCAGGTCAAATGATCTACTAGATAAACCATGACTGGGATACTGTCCTCAGCAACGCAGCATACCCAAACAGACTCAAAGAAGCTATACGAAGGGATTATAATATAAATAAAGTCTACGCTCCATACAAAAATTCAAAAAATTGTATGGAGAAAAGTCTACGAGGGGGAGGGGGGGTCTGAGATTTTCAAAAATTAGTCTACGTGGTTTATGAACAGGCCCTAAGATGTTCTAGGTTCTCCAAATTGTGCTGGAGTTCAGATAGTTCATGGCCATAAGTTCAACCAAGACTAGTGTACCCAAGTAACATTGCCAAAACCATCCAACTTTGTTAAGTTTTATTAAAGTTTTACGAAAGCCACTGGAAATCAATTTTGTTTTATTATGGCAGCAAGAGGTGCCAAAAGGTTACAACTTTCAGTCAGGTTTATGAGAACCTACACAGCTTCTTTACAGCGATTTTAAAACCTTGTCTTCTGAAGTTCCTTTTACTCCTATCAAAGGTTTTATTTTGACTTTATGAACTCGTAAAATGCTGTTTTGAAGTGCCGTTTTAGGACTCATTCATACTATCTTATTATGGTCAGTAGAAAAAGCATTTTAAAACCATTTTGTAAATGCATCAGTAAATGCATCAAACGGCAAATTGGCATTGAGGGAAGTCATCAAATGACTAAATAGTTTTATAGTAGTCATTGCGAAGATAAATTAGCTTGCTGAAAAAAAAAACTGTGATGACTTTCAATCGCCATATAGAAATATGAGAAATCATTGAAATGTGGAAAAATAAATACACCAAATATTAAATGTAATGCAAATGAACTGTAAATGGGAGACCAATTTCGACGTTCTGTTAGATAACCTGATTGAATTCCATTAATTTTCAGGAAATTCATGATTAATTTATCGAATACATTTGTTTCAATTTTGTTTTTGTTGTTGAAAACTCGCATAATTTCCGAGGCGCATTAATTTACAGCTTTTATCGTGCCAATATTCACCATAAAATTAAATGCGCATATGATTTTGAGTATGATACGCTGCATAAAATTCAATTTGTTTCTGATATTTTGCTATAAACAAAATTTCCTGGAACACTGGATTTTTTTCTTGGATATTATGCTTGGATATTTGCTAAACAAATCAGAACCCAACCACGCTATCATCGTGAAGTTTGACAGCTGTTGCCCTACGCTAGTTTTGATGGCAGACAATAGGTTTTATGAAGGTTCTCAAGTGGTCATAGCATCTTTCACTAGAACATTTTCAAAATCTTTATGCTCTTATAATTTGTTTTCACAACCGTCTATAGAATGGGCCACTTTGTACACATTTCGGCTTTAAAAATGCATAGAGGAGGTGTTGGTGAACAAAACAGTTTTGAATGTAGTTTTATCTTCGAAGCCGGGAGGAATTCTATACAGCTAGAATAAAACTAAACTTGTTACATGGATAATGCCCCTATCACTGGATAATGTTTTCGCTTATTTGTAGTACCAGTGCGCATCGTCTTCGACCTATTTCAATTTATATTTGTTGTTCTAGGTGTTCCAGGTCGTTGTGGAGTTCAAGTCATAAAATCTATTGAATCAACCACAGCTATAATATTGTTCTTATGGAAAAAGCGCACTCAAACATACTCACGGAGGCTGTATGCATAAAAATCAATACATTTTATTGCATATCAGGTATACTATGTTCTCCAAATCATCCTGTAGTCCATATCAAATGATCTACTAGATAAACCATGTCTGGGCTACTGTCCTCAGCAACGCAGCATACCCAAGCAGACGAAAACCGATGAAGCTAAAAAAACACGATTTTACATCACTTTCATATAAAGCTCTCTATAGGTAATTCTAGTGATTAAAAATATCGTCATGCATCATTTGGTCGACTTATAATATCAAGTCTTATTAACAGGAGTTGAAAATGCTCTGCTCATTTTTTGAAAAACATTCGTTAATAAAAAAAATACTGATACATTTGGTGTACTTTTTATTACTGTAAGGTGACTAAGTTTCAGTCCACTGCAGTGACAAATAATTGTCTAGTATTCAAATGGTCTAAGACTTTATGGTATTTTGAAAATGACAGCAGTGTTACCACCTCAGATTGGCTGAACTCGTGTAGCATATAAAAAGAAAAAATATTGTGAAAAACTTAGTTGAAATTTAATCTTAGTACTAAAATTTACAGTAATGCATACAATAGCAATGCTTCAGTCGAAAGAATCACCAAAGGAGTTCCAGTGAAGAAAGTCATGTGAGAAATCTCACCTGTCACAGTCGTGTAGCCATATCTTTTAAACGGTACGTTTTTAAATAGGCTGAACAAAGCCAGAAGAAAATGATCAACATGCCAATTTATTTGTCTCAGCTCTACCTTGAAGGGATTAGTTTTCCGACGAATGCCTTACAGTTGACAACCGGGTCATCCATAGAGCACTGAGTTATCTTCTTCAGCAATGCTTTATTCCGTTGAAGGGGTCATTGGACCTATTAGATGACAAAAACGCTAATCAAATTATTTGAAAAGGGTGTGACTATGGTTCCTTCCATATGACAAAAGCTCCCGATGGATTTTGAAATTCCCGACTTTTCTCGGTGAGATCTCGATGATTTTGGATTCCCGCATTTTTTCCGCAATTCCCAATTTGGAATCTACATTTGGCGATGATTGGGGCTTGGTATAGGCTCTGGACTCGAGATTTAACCAGATGGAGTAGTCCATGGAACCTTAATTAGGAGATTTTGAAGGCTTCGTCATTGGTTAAATATCTCAGGAAACATTGGTTAAATATCTCGCCTCCAAAGTAGCTCCAAAGTATGTTTCACTCCATGCGATGATGTCCAATCTTGTTGAAACGCCCGACAGACTTAGTGAGAGAATTTGAAAAAAAATGCCTTTTTCCTAAAGTATTTCTATCAATCACGTCCGGATGAATGGCGGGATCATCAATAATTTCCAAACCAGGAATTAACGGATCAAGACACAAATGCAATGATTTGACTTTGAGAAGAAGGGAGTCAGAAGAGGCTGACCAGTAGAAAAGAGTTCTTGTTTATTTATCCAAATGGAAAACATTTTCGATATACATATATTTGGCACTGCTGAAAACGAACAAAACTGTCGGAATACTGCGACAAAGTAATTCTATAGTAGGCTCTCGCGACAATTTTTTTGGAGTAGATCTTACGCTCCAGGTTGGCCCAGCAATTCTCGATGGGACGCAGCTGAGCGACGTTGGGCGGGTTCGGCGACTTGGGTACCACATCGATATTCAGCCGCTCCATCCGACGCTAGATCCGGCCAGAACACCGCGTCTTCGCCATTATGGTATTTCTTGATGAACGACGCAACTTCCGGCAGGCATTTCGTACTATAAATGTCCCCGTTCACGGCCAGTCCGGAGCGAAAGCAAAGCGGCTTTGACATCCCCTTCTTGCCGATTGTCAGCCACAGCAGCACCTTCTTGGGGAACTTGGTGTGTGAAATGAACTTCACCTGGGAGCTTACTTCCTCTGTGGGGGAAGTAGAATACAAAGTGCCCCGCCAGTCGTTGCCATCCAGGGTGAGATAGGTCGTCCATCACCACCACCACGTCGCGATTCGCCGGGAAAATCGAGTTGACCATCTTATTCAGCCACTGCCGCTTTCGCCATTGCCTGCATCTCCGAAACCAGTGGACGCGCCGGGTACTTTTTCACTGTTTGGCCGGTTGAATCGACCTCCCGGCAAAGCGCACGCAGCGATGTAGACACGTTTTCCTCGGTCTTCCTCTTCAGCATCCTTTAAAGCTGCTTGTCCCTCAGGGTCGGCCGTCTAGAATCGTGCTTTCTTTCGATGTTCTGAATGTTATGTCATAGTGCCAAGGTGATGTAGATGCCGGAACGGTTGTATCCGGCGTCCACAAAATGTCGCACGATGTCCGTTTTTAACGCGGCGGGTGCCGTTCTTTGAACGCGCACACGTCTGAACGGAGTTGCTTCACTGTTTTTGCCATCACGGTTAGAGTTCGACTGATAGAGCTGTCAAATTTTGTCAGCTGACTCATGGGTTACTATGATTGATGCTGCATGGGTAGTTTCGTCAGTGCGGGTGAGCCATTTTTTTAAATGCAAATGTTAGCTTAGGAATGCAAGAGATTATGGCAATACCACGGTCATTACTTACGATCGAATTAAGTCGGATTTTTTGCCAGATGTAAAGATTGGCACCAGAAAAGAGTTTTTCCGTATTTTTGGGAATATTCCAGTTTCAACCGATATTTTAAAGAGCCAAAACAACGGAGGTGTAAGTTCCATAGCTAAGTTCTTCAGGAATAAAGGGGGAATATCGTCAGGTCCTGCACCTTTCAAGGCATCTAGATTTTTAAGGGCATGCAGATGGTCGTGTACTGTGACTCTATTAACACCTATATCGCAAGTAAAATGCGAGATAAATTCAAAGAAGTCCCGGTCCCGGTAATTTTCAGAACAGGTGGTGTAAATTTCCTGGAAAAGTGTTGCAAAAAGATTTCACATTTCTTCCGAATTGCTGCCAATGCGTTCCTCATAGATGCATGGAAAATGGTCAGATTTCAATTTTGTTTTAACGTAATTGGAAAAGGTCTTAGGGCAAGACTTTATTTCTATTTCAGTTTTAGTGTTATACTCTTCAAATGCGATGTCGATGGCTAAATTTAGTTGATTACAAACGTATAAATATTTCTCTTAATCTTCATTGCTGTTATTTTTTATGTAAATTCTTGTGCGATACATAATGGGAACTGATTAAATGTTTAATTTAATTCGACTGGTTGATTAGTGTCAAAATGAGCATTGTTGTCCAACAATGAATATTCAGCAAACGAATAGTATTTCAACGTATTTACGTGTTGGTATGCGAAATAGATATATATGAAGTTGGATAATCCACAGTTGAGCATGTAGTGATTTGGATAAATAAACTTTGTCATCTAATGTTTAAAAACTTGCTACTGCATTCTGGTGAAGATCCAAAAAGCGCAACAACTGGATGCATTTCCCCTTCGCCTTCCCGGCACGTATTTTCAACCCTAGAAACCGCTACTGCTGCACCACCCGCGAGAAGCAGCGTGGGTGCCCCCAAAGTCATTACTTTCCCAATATTTATGGACTAAATAAAAAAAAAATGAAAAACGAAGAAGACATGTGTTGTTTACGACATTTCTTCCCTTCGACTCCGAGTGAGTACATGGACAGGCAGATTTTGACCTACATCGCACAGCGCACAGGCCCGATGATCAAGTGTATAGAATAGAAAAGTGGCCGCCTAACAGCAAGCCAGAGAATCATCCTACACACGTCGCTGCGTTGTTCGGCGAGCTTCTTCTGGTTGTTGTTGATGTTACTGCGGCTGCCGAGCCGTGCTGCTGAGTTGGAATGAAAGAAAGTTTCTAAATATAACCTTGCTATGTACAGTTTTCTTTCTCGGGTGTGGCGGCGGTCCTCGATCATTTGCCGGCACACCATAAGAACATGCATTTTTCTTCGCTGTCGCAATCGTCTCCATTTTGGGGTTTGGAAATTATTCCGGGTGGCAATTTTCTGGATGAAGTGAGTTCTGGAGACAGGTTTTGGATTCACTACATAGCTCTAATGCATCTTTATTACATACATACTTTTGCTTTCAAGAGGTAAGAGCAGAAAAACACATACAAAAAACGTTTGCATTAATCACCACAGCAGTACAGTACAGGCTCTCTTAAGATCAAATCAAATCAAATTTAAAAAAAAAACGCATCTTAGTCGCCAAACAGCTTCTTGCCCAGTTCCATCATTCGATGGTTTCGGCAAACCTTGAGGGCATCAGCTTTCTTCAGCACTGCGGCGACCGACGGGTTGGCATCGACCAGCTGGGACAGGAAGTCTTCGTAGGCCAGTTTGACATTCGGTGGCAGCGTTCCGATTTTCACCTTCCGCAAGGTTTCGATGATGCCCTCGGCCCAACCGGACTCGATGGCAAACTCGGAGATCCACGGAATCAGTTTGATGATACCGCTCATGGTCTGCATTCCGAGGAACCACAGCTCCATGATTTCGAACCAGTACTCTTTGTAGGCCAACGAGACGACCAGCGCCTGTGGATCGTTGGATTCATCGATGTTGTAGGCGTCCCAGAGGAATCGGATAGTCGTTTGGATGTAGCGGCATATGGAGAAATCGTTCTTTTTGACTTTTGAGCATTGTTGTTTAAGCAGGAGCAGTCCAAGAACGGCGAGGTGACCATGCATGACAAGGTTGTCTGGGGTGTCCTTAAGTTCTGGTAGGTTGTCGAAAATGAAACGGATTAACTGGGCAAAGACGGTGCTTTCTTCGACGAGCTTTGGCTCCAGCACAGTGATGTTCATGAAGATGTTACACAGCGAAACGATAGCCGTTCGGGAATCCTTCATTTCATCCAACTGAAAGGGGGTCATTTCTGGGTCAGGTTCATTCATTCGCTTGAGACGTTCAGCGCGAGGAATCGGGGGCTTCTTGTAGTGGGCGATAGACCAATGGAAGACCAGACAATCATACAGCACTTGTTCTTCTTTTTCCTTGAGGAAAATTTTACGAGCATCCTCCTCAACAACAATGTGGCACATTGCCGGAAGCGTTACACGAAGGACATCTGCCGGAGCTTGTTCCGCTGTTGGTTCGGTCCTGGCTTTAATACGATGGTCGCGGGAAGCGTAAAAAGACTCATTTGCCAGCTTGAAAATGAATGGTAGCAATTTAAAAACTTGTCCTTTCAAGGCAGACGTCTCCTGGGATAGCCATGCGCTCAGCACTCGAATTATGGCACAAGCAAAGGCCTTCTCCTTCGGTTGTAGTTTGTCTTTCTTGGTGTCGTTCGACAGTTTAGTCAGAACCGACAACACTCCTGTAAATGCTCCCTTCAAGCCGGTATAGACTTGCTGCTTGTCCTTCTGATCCAAGTCTAACTGATCGGTAGACATGAAGTTCATCGACAGCTCCAAAATGATGAAACAAGCCGTTACGAGGTCAGCTTGAACCATCACCTGATTGAAGCTTTTGTTATCCATTTGCATACGCACCTCGATTGCTGCCAGTTGCAACAGAAGAAGGAAAAACTTTTTCGGATTTTCCGAATCATGTAGAGTCCAGTCAATGCCTAGGATTTCCAACACGTTGGCCGTCAGCTTGAGCGTCGGATCACGCTGAGCCTTGCCGATTTTGCTCTTCAGTACATCGCTGACTCCTTTGTACAAACACTCGGGCCAAATCTCGCCTTCAACCGTCCGGGAAATTAAATCCCGCCGACATGTGGACAGCAGTACGGCAATCATCTCTGCTAGTTCGAATTTCCTCTCGGCATGGTCTGTTTCGAAGTCCAACGAAACTCGCTGCATCAGGGCGTGGAATAGCTTCGGATCCTCACCCCAGGATGAAGGTCCAAAGTGACTGACCAACGTCACAATCAGCGTCAAGGCCTCGTCAATTTGAAAACTTTGCTCGGTGTAAACCTGCGCCATCTTCCTGACCACATCCAGCTCTTTCAATGCCTGTCGCCCTTTCTCGTGAGCGGCAATACTCTGCAGGCAATGGTAGGCTTCGTTTATTACAATCAAATTATCATCGTACTCCTCATCGTCGCACGTCGAAACGATACCCAAGAACACCGGAATGCTGTCCAGCATGTCCTTATGTGTGGCCAGTTGTTCATCCTCGCAGAAGCAACTCAAAATCGACAGTGCCACACTCTGGTAGGCCGATGCATCCGGAACATCCTTGCTCGTCAGCAGCCGCCTCACAAAGTCTAATCCTATCGAATCGAACAGTAGCCGCTTACCGGCCTCGTTGCAATCCTTCCCCTTGATCAGCTTCGTCACCATGAACAGTGCGGCGAATTTTTCCGTGTCACTTTTGGCGTTCTTCAGTATGATGGAACACTTCCGGATGGGGTCACTTATTTGGTCGGACATCTTTTTGCCTTATATGGTACTCTTGCTAAACCAAGTCGCACACGCGCAATGTTCGCGATATTTGCTCTGGGGGGTCCGAACGGTCCCGTTGTCGAATCTCAACTGATCAAGGCGGGAGCATGTTCCCGAAAATCTGGGTTCGACTTTTCTCCCGTTCTCGGAAAATTGGCTTTTCACCACACACAAACACACACAGAGAGCAAAGCACCGGCGGCGTGCGCGCGGATGTGGATTTTTGTGTGCGCTCTCTTTTTTGCAGTAGTCAGGCAAGTTTTATGTTTTTATTTTTGGAAAAATAAAAAAACAACTATCCGCCGATGATGGTCGAACTAGCGTCCAATGTTCCGAGACAAAAACGACCTGATTTGGATTACGGAAATTAGTGCCAACAGTTGTACTCAAGCAAACTTATATTTACCGGTGTTTCGAATCGAAAATGTTACTTTAATCTTAAAACGTTTATTGAGATGGAAATTGTAAATTTTCATTAACTGACAGCAACGCGCAATGCATACGGGCATGGGTTTGTTTTGATTCGAATTTCCCTTTTCTTTCCACCTTTTGACAGTTGTTCTCATGTTTCGCTTTTACCCAGCCAAACACACATACCAAAGCGATATACCGTTCGTACACATCATCAAACAGCTGATCAATCGGCAATCATCGTATTTTCGTTTTGCTGTTAACAAAAAAAATGCTGATTCTATTTTTAGCCTTTAACACGTGCCGTGGATGGAACGGAATGTTGTGGAAACGAAATTTCTGGCATGCAAATGGAATACGGCGTAAATTATGTTGTTATTAAAAAAAGTATTGTAAGCGATAAGAATAGGATCATAACTAATGTCGTTTTTGTTTTTGCGGTGTAGCAAGTGTTGACGATTTAAGTTCATTAGAGACGGAGTAGCACTGGAATTATCATTTTTTGTTTGTGCAACAGTTGGAAGTTGGATGAAGGCCACATTTGCTAAATCGCTGTATCACTTTGGATTAAATCAGGAAAGCTACCACTAAGGCACTTTGGGATAATTTTGACAACCTAATGAAGACAATGATTCCTTTTAAATCAGTGCTTGCTATGTCAAACAATTCATGTTTCTTGGAATCAGTAGTTAAAATTATTGTTTTAAGTTTAATAGTTGGCATCACAGAAGACCAACCACAGTAGGTCAAGGAAATCCTCTTTAGATACCGGATAGTAGGGAAGCTATCCAAGAGAGGGGATAGTCTGAGTAGAAGTACTAGTAGAGGCCTGTTCATAAACCACGTAGACTCAGTTTTGAAAATCTCTGACCCCCTCCCCCCCCTCAAAGACTTTTCTCTAAACATTTTTTACTACGTGGTTCATGAATAGCCCCTAGTGAAAGATTGGCAAAAAAGGCAGTGGAGAAAGGTGGACGATTTTTAATACCTATCGTATATATTTGTTTATCTCTTTATTTAGTCCAAACATTCATATATTATCCTAGATGCTCCTGCTAAGTAATTGACATTTCAACCTTATATGCTTTCATTTATATCTAATAGTGTTAATATTATGTTTACCTTGTCTGTTCAGTATTTTTTTTTTTAATTTGCCTGCGTGTAAAAATAACTGTTGATTTCTTAAAACTAGTTCTTATCTATAGAGAGAATTGATTTTTGTCTAAAATAATAAATTATTTTGTTGGACATTTCTCTAGAGTCTCAACGTTTGAAGGTCTAGATAATTCAATAGTACTTGAAGTGCTTTTTTGCTAGTAGCACAACAACTAGACCATATTGGCACAGCATAAAGCATGGCCGGTCTAACAAATTGTTTGAACATTAGAAGTTTGTTCTTCAAACAAAGTTTGGATTTTCTGTTTATAAGTGGATATACACATTTTATAAAGAGATCGCAGCAAACTGTGACCACGAACGGTTGGGCTTTGGTGAGCTGTCACGTTTTTTCAGTATTTTTTGTGTGATGAAATTTATCCTTATTAGAATCTCAATAATAACCGTCGCGTGTGATAGAGGATGCTGTGTTTATGACCAGAGTCATACCTAAATATCATTTGTGTGTTGAATAGAACTAAAATTCGGTGTAGATGGACTTCGAAAACGAACCGATTGGTACACTTGTGCTGATTTTTGCTGATTATCCGGGTGAGCGCTTTCCATTACACTGATTTATTTGCCGTTTTTCCTAAGAGGAACGATAATTAGTTGTCGAAAAATGCAATTGACAATATTGACAACCTTGATCACAAGAGGTGTGTTAACGATTTCGTGGATGGAAAGAGGAAGGCTGTTTTTTTCGGTCATGAAGCAATTATACGCTTGGACGTCACCTTATTCCGATACATCTTTTGATTCGAACTTTTTCGGTTATTCAGATTACCATAATAGGTTAGGATAGCAAGTTTAACGTTCATTTTCTTCCGTTGTGTTTTCTGATATTATAACACAATTATTATCGGAGTAATTCATGTTTGACCCTTAACTGTATCGCCACCGTAGCCATTCTTGGCTCAACCAGCTTGTACCTGTCTATCAAACTCAACTCCCGGACTCGGGAAAATCTCTCCGGACACCCGGTAACCTACAAACACCGATGTTCGGCAAACTTCTCTTGGTTAACCAGGTTCACGGAGCAGGTCCATTACCGACATGGCATTGCTGTAGATATAGTTCCACAGTCGGAGGAGTTAAGTTCGAGATACGATGCTACTTTCGTTCACCTGCAATGCCTATGGGGCAAGCTTGACCGTTTTGGATAAGCATCATTGAGATAACGCAGAAAAAACAGAACGCTAACCAGTTGAACCTTGCAAGGGATTTTCAGACAATTGAGAGTTGGTAAGTGCTCTCAAAAACGCGGAGCGAAACAGGTAATAGTTATCCTTTTTGTCCCCTAAATTAAATGAACTATATTATATGATCACATCACTTATCAAGGTGAATCCTGATCTATCGAGCCCTACCCTACTAACATAGAAAAACCTCCTTCCTGTGACCTTTGTGGGAATGCAGAAGTAAACACGGTCCCTAATCAACTTTCCTTCCCTATTCCCAACTGATTGCAAGCCGGCCCTATTCACAACTGATTGATGGCCGGCGCTGTTATTGATTATTAAAGAAATTGAGTCACTGAAACGTGTAAAGTTTGACTGGTCGGTTACTCTCAGCCCCATTCAGTTGATTCATTGTGCAATTTAACTGATTCTGATCAATTACGGAGTAGCTACCATTGATACGTGCAGTCAGTCAAGCTAAGCTCAAGCTAATAAGTGGATATAAACATTTTATATATTTATTACATTTAGCTTGAATGCCCTCAATGTGGTCTTTAAAAGTTAATTTTTGATCAAATATCAGTTCAAGATATTTTACTTAACTCGAACAAGAAATTGGAAATCCGTTCATAGTGATCATATGACTATTACTTGGTTCTCAAAAATGCAGCTCTAGGCTTGTGTGGAAATATTATAAGTTGAGTTTTGGAAGCATTGGGAGAAATCTTTCATTTTTGAAAATAATCTGTAAAAATGCCCAAGCTTTTTTGTAGCCTCCTGGATATAACACGAAGACTTTTGCCTCTAGCGGAAAGCCTGTATCATCAGCAAAGCCAGATTTTTGACACCCCTGAGGTAAATTAGAGAGATCTGTAATGAAAATGTTATGTAGTATTGGCCCAAGAATGCTACCTTGAGGAACACCAGCTCTAATAGGCAATTGATCAGATTTAGAATTCTGATAATTTACTTGCAATGTTCTATCAGTTAAGTAGTTTCGAACTAATTTCATGATATAAAGCGGAAAATTGAACCTTTTCAGTTTTGCAACAAAACATAGTTGAATGCCCATGGGTTAATCCAAACTGTTCATCAGCAAAAATTAAGTTTGAGTTGATGTGAAGCATCATTCTATTCAAAATTATTTTTTCAAAAAGCTTACTTATTGAAGAAAGCAAACTGATCGGTCGGTAGCTAGAAGCTTCAGCCGGATTTTTGTCTGGATTCAAAATTGGTACGACTTTTGCATTTTTCCATTTATCTGGAAAGTATGCCAGATGAAAACATCTGTTAAATAGTTTTACAGAGAAAGACAAAACACTCTCAGGGAGTTTTTTTATGAGGATATAGAAAATTCCATCATCACCTGGTGCTTTCATATTTTGAAATTTTTTAGTTATATTTTTTACCTCATCCAAATCAGTTCCCTAAAAATCACCGAACATAATTTATTGAGCGAAAATATTCAGATACTCACTGGAAACCTGGTCCTCAATAGGACTTTTAAGACCCAAACTGAAATTGTGGGAACTCTTAAACTGCTTCACAAGTTTTTGTACTTTTTCCGCATTTGTGAGCAAAATTATATCACCTTCCTTAAGCGCTGGTATAGGCTTTGGAGTTTTTTTTTTACAAGATTTGAAAGAGTTTCATGAAAGGTTTGGAACCCAGATCTAAAGTTGACACATTATTTTCAAAATGTTTGTTCCTCAGGGCAGAGAAGGGTTTTTTTAATTTGTTTTTGTAAATTTCGCCATATGAATTTCATAGCGGGATCACATGTTCTTTGATATTGACGCCTACGTACATTTTTCAGAAGAATCAAGAGCTGAAGATCGTCATCAATTATAACTGAATCGAATTTAACCCCGAATTTAGGCACTGAAGCATCTCTTGCTCTAACTATTGAAAAAGCCAGAGATTTAAGAGCATTATTAATTTCATTGCTTGTTTGCAATGGAACATTAAGGATCAAAATTGTATTCCATAAATGTTCGATATTGATCCCAATCAGCTCTATGGTAGTTGAAAGTAGAACTGATGGAATTAGACATAATTTCCGGAGATATTTCAAATGTAACTGGAAGGTGATCAGAACCGAAGTCAGTATGGGTAATCAATTGACTACAAAGTTGACATGAATCAGTTAGGACCAAATCAATAGTTGAGAGATTTCTGACTGAAGAAAAACAACACTCGACACTGAAGAAGTCTGTACGTAGCAGACGAAATAGGCCTATCTGTCAAAAGATAAGCTTCTATTAGAATTTAAAGGAATTTGCTCGCGTTTACTAGCGATAATTTGAAAAAAGTGTATCAATGTTTTATTTTTTATTTTTAAGAAGTGATCAAACGAAGTGTTAATTTTAAACTCTCCTAGTTTCCCAATCACAATCGTTCTTCTAATACGCTCAAAAAAGTTTTTTCGAAATAGTGTTTTTAAAAAAAGTGAAAGTGAATGATCAAATAGTATATTACCATTCGCATTGCTTTCAGAATTATTCCATGAGCGGTGTTTTGCATTGAAATCACCAATAACAAAGAATTTATACGTATGACGGGTAAGTTTCTGAAGGTTGAGCCAGTTCTTTTGCTGGCCAGTGGAATGGAAAGGCAAATATGCAGCTATAAAAGTAAATTGGCTCGAAAACTTTGATTTCAAATGAAGAAAGAATACCTATCGGACAATGTTGTTCTATTTTGCGCTTGTTACTGCAATTTTTAGTTTTCTGGATCAGACTCCTGAAGAAATGAGGGTGTAAGGTTGAGAGTGCTAACCACTCGACTCACTAAACAAACCTCCCGTGCCTCTAGCCTGTAGCGGTCGATTATAATTTTATTTTTTGAGTCCCAGTTGTGACTGCATTACCATAGAATCAAACAAAACTCAATCAAACACTTATTTCACTCACAGCAACCATTGTATGCCTATATAAACAGACCCACCGACACCTCATGATTGATCAGTCATTCAGTTCGATTAAGCAGCAAGTACGGTCATGTTTTCGCTCTCTCGTAAAGAAGTTTTTCCTCCCTCGTCCATTTTCTCGGGATTGCGTATCCGGCTCGCGAATTATTGCCTGAGCTTGCTCATCTTCTAGTGGTGGCAAGCCAGAAGAATGTGCTGAGAATGATTTGCCTTGCCTTGCCAATGGGTCGTAAAAATCGAGACGCGGTGACATCCTCTCACGAAACTAAACTGGAACCTGCCAGCTCCAAGCGACCCTAACGTCCGAGTATTAGCAAGCAACCAGTTTGCCGTGCTCCCGGTACAGGAGGTGCCAAAAAAGCTAAAAGTTCCACCGCTCGTCACCACGTCAAAGGACTAAGGACCGAGCTTGCAGTCATCCAAATTCATCCACTATACAAGATCTGCAGTACGGGCAAAAATATTATTCGCTCGACGGAAGCTGACTACTGTCCTGTTGGCGCTCACTTAGTCGCCAAGCAACGCGAGTTACTTCTCCATCCCAGGCTACTGGATTGTGCGACTTGATCTTTGCGGCTCTAATGGAGGAGGAGTCGTGATCGCCCTGCCTAACAACATCACCTGCCACTTACTTCCGAGCTTCCAGCTGCAGTTTATGGAATCCATTGGAGTATATTGTCCCAAGCAAACCAGCTTGGGACACAACGGTCCTACGAAACGACATCCACAAGCTTACTTGGAGCCAGGGGCAGTATATCACCTGAACGCGAAACTCGAAACCTAGGGGAAAACCCGGCGCAACCAAAACGGCACGGTCGTACACCAGGAGCTCAGCTCGGACCACTATTCAGTGGTGACCGAAGTTGGCTCCTCGGTCAACCGCCATCAGATCACCAGGCGGAACTACCATCGCGGAAGAGGTTTGGAAGAGGTTCACCTCGAGTCGGTTGATGAAAGCGATCGACAAACTATCTTCCAGGCCCGGAAGCAACATATCAGGTGAGCTTCTCATTACCTATTAATAGACGCACTACAGATTTGATATAATTGCACAGGTTTCGGCAATATCCTAAACTAGGAGCAACAATTGAGCCCCCAATTCGACGGTCATCTGACGTTGGTCTTTTACCAATGCCTGAGTCTTAACTACTTCCCCTGGTGTTGGAAGTCACCTAAACTCAGCCCCATTCAGAAACCTGGGAAAGGTCCTTCTTTTCCCATGGCCAATGGAAGTCACTGGGGTCAAGTCTGGCAAATACGGTGGATGGAGAACCATTTGATACAGAATTTCATTCAATTTTGCTTGAGCAATTGAGGATGAATGAGCAGGCGCATTGTCGTGATGATAGAGCACACTTTTTCTATGCAAATGCAGCCGTTTTTTGTCTGGACTTCATCCTTCAAACGATCCAATGACGCTGCATAGTATGCGCCTGTTATGGTTTTACCTTTTTCAAGATAGTCGAAGAATGTTACACCTTGCGCATCCCAAAACACGGAGACCATAACCTTTCCCGCCAATTGTTGCGTTTTCGGGCGCTTCGGAGCACTTTCGCCCGGTGAAACCCACTGTTTTGTCTGCTGCGACGACTCCGGTGTGTAGTAATGGATTCAAGTTTCATACATGGTTATGAATCGGCGCACAAACTCCTTCGGATTGCATGTAAACTTGCTCAAATTCTCCTGAGAGGTTGTAACACGAATGCGTTTTTGGTCCATTGTGAGCAAACTCGGCACCCATCGCGCAGAGCTTCTTCATACCCAAAACGGAATGCATGATGTTACCATTCGTTCCATTAAAATGCCTAAAGCCTTACACCCCGTTCGCACTACAACCTATATTACTTGATATAGAGTATCGTGATATCAAATGCCATGTACATTATTTCCGGTGAAAACTAGATATATAGATGCTGGTATCAAGATAGTCTATATCACGTAATATAAGTTGTAGTGTGAACGGGGTGTTAGCTAGCTCTCTCAATATCACTTTTGGATCCTCCAATACGATATCATGAATTTTATCGACGTTCTCAGTTAAAGTGACCTCATTTGGGCGTCCAGAACGCGGTGCGTCAACGGTGCTTGTTGGCATAAGCCAGTACGCGCGTCTCTCATTGTAGTGTCTACATCAGCGAACGTGACAGAACGGATGATGGTGGAGTGACAGGTATACGAACTGTCACTGGGTGAGTTAAATCACAACAATTGAAAAATCCTACGAAGTGCGTGCAAATTTATGCTAATTATAAATTTTCCTATGTTTTGCTATATATATAATCTTAATTATAGTGCTAAAAGTTATTCCTATCTAAGTGCCTAAAAGTTGTATACGAAATTCGGTAAGATTTGTCTTTAAACAAGATGAAAACTTAAATTAGCTTAATACTCTAAGTATAGGTAACCTCCAATTTGGCCTTCCGTGTACTGCTCTAGTCTTGCCCGAGCTGTTTGTTAACCATCAAAACCGGACTTTTCATCAAATCTATCCGCTACAATACAAAGGGAACTAAACGTAAGTAATTAAAACGATTGAAACAGCAATTAAAAGAAGATTTAGATATGCTCCCAGAGCAATGTTAACCCTTGAAGTACCATCCAACTAATAATTATTTTGTATAATTTGTAATTTATGAATAGGAAAATTATATTCTCATTACGACCGGACTACGCCTTTATTATTTTGCTTCCGGCTGAGAATAATAGTTTTGAAATCTCCCGCCCGTTGGATTAAATCCAATATTATATAATTTTCGTTTATAACGAAACACCGGTACGCGATCATGTCAAGTCGTGGTTCGAAGTCCGACGGTAAAGGTAGTAGGGCGAGTGGCAAAAGTGATCGGCAGAAGGCTAAAGGTGAAAATGTGGTTGATGTTGTGCACGATGATGCGGAAAATGGTGATGTGGTAGTGGTGGATGAACCGGAGAAGACCGTCCATGGACATAATTGCAAGAGCTGCGGAGGACCTGATAGCGACCAAATGGTGCAATGCGACGCGTGCGATGGATGGCATCATTATGAATGCGTTGAGTCACGGATGAAGTTGTCGAACATAGCTGGAGTTGTGCCAACTGCAAAACTGCATCATGGATTCAGCTGACAACGTCAACATCAGCTAAAGATTCAGCGCCGAAGGATGTCAACAAAGAACGTTCGCTGAAAGGTGCATCATCTCAGAAGGATATCTCGATAGCTGGAGCGGCTGTCCAACATAGCGGAAATTCAAGAGTTCTGATGCCGTCAGAGCATACCGTAGTCAGTGCCATCAATCAACGGAATAATGTGAGTCAGCCGAATCGAGGAATGTTACGGAAGGCCAGTGGGAAGCTGCTTGCTCCATCACAGGTGAGATTACCTGTCATACAGGTGGAAAAAGCCTCTTCGGAAGTCTCCGTGTTCGTCGTCCCAACGATCCGCTCGAAACCGCGCGAAACTACAGCTACAACGGTTAGAAGAAGAGAAAGTTTTGAAGAGCAACAAGCAGAACGACGTCGGCTGTCAGAACAGCAAGAAGCGGAAAAACATAGAGCGTTTTTGGACAAAAAGTACAGGATTTTGGAAGAGTTAGCGAGTGAATCGGGCTCGAGTCGGTGTTCCAGTAGTGAATATGCTCGTAGTCGTGTGGAAGAATGGGTCGGGGACCGGCAGAATGCGAGGGTAGTTCGGAAGTCTTACGAGCAACCAGCACAGCAGGAACAAGGTCAGCATGTGCAGTTACCAGCGCGGCAGGAGCTCATACAACGACAGCAACCTCCCGTCAGAAAGTCAACATCCTTCAATCCCAATGTTCAACCACAGTCGACTCAAATTCAACCGGCGCCGATAAGAGTTTCCCGTACTTTGGCTAATTCAACAGTTCTTGACGATAAGTTTCCAACGCACGTTGATCAGCCTGATGATTACGACCCTTTCCAGCTTACGCGTTCCCAAGTTGCAGCAAGACAAGCAGTGTCCAAAGACTTACCAACATTTTCTGGCAGTCCTGAGGAGTGGCCAATCTTCTTGTCAATGTACAACAGCACTACTGCTATGTGTGGATTCACGGAAGAAGAAAATCTAGTGCGGCTGCAACGTAGCTTGAAGGGGAAGGCATACGAAGCCATCAAGTGCAGGCTGATGCATCCAGGGAACGTCCAGGGCATAATGAGTACACTGAGGATGCTGTATGGACAACCGGAGGTCATTATACACTCACTGATTGGGAAGGTCAGTTCCTTGCCACCTATCTGCGAGGATCGCCTCGAGACATTGGTGGATTTTGCCGTGAGCGTACAGAATTTTTGTGCGACGGTTGAGTCATGCGGGCTAGAAGAATACATGTACAACGTGACACTTCTACATCAGCTCGTCGGCAAACTTCCGTCAACTATCAAGCTAAGCTGGGCGCAACACCGGAAGGCACGAGTTATCGGTCAACTTGACGACCTTCAGTGAGTGGATTTACTCCCTAGCCGAAGCTGCAAGTTCGGTAACATTCCCGGCAGAATCGCTGCAACCAAAGTCAACACGGAATGATACTCGTCGAAAAGGAAAAGGAGAAGCGTATCTCAACGCCCACGCCGAAACACCCATGAAGTTTGATGTGAACACAGAGTCTTCTGCAAAATCAGCTAAAGCGTCTGCAGTGACAGCAAAGGAAACTTGTGTGGTGTGTAAGGGAACCTGCAGAGTCCGTTGACAAATGTAAGCGGTTCCAAACGTTTTCGCGAGATTCCAGTGGTCGGTCGTCCGAGAGTTCAGACTTTGTCGAACGTGTCTGCGGCAACATAAAGGCTCCTGTAAGGCGAAGCCATGCGGCAAAAATGGCTGCCCCTTCAGACACCACGAGCTGCTGCATAATGAGCAGGTAAATCAACAAAGCACTAGTGTAACGGCGGAAAACCCACAATCCTCTCAATCGATGGCAAGCGGCGGTGAGCATGATTGCAATACGCATCAAACGGTGTCTAGTGCTGTCCTATTCCGCTATCTCACCGGTGGTCTTGTCAGGACCGGAGAAGGCGATTCATACTTTCGCTTTCTTTGACGAAGGTTCAGGAACAACGCTGCTGGATCAGGATCTAGCCGATGAACTACAGCTAGATGGTAAGCCGAATCCAATATGTCTTCGCTGGACGGGTGGTACCGAACGATGTGAGAAAAATTCGTGCAGCGTTCACCTACAAGTCGCCGGTCAGCAAGCAGGAGCAGAGAAGTTCACTCTTGAAGACGTGCAGACGGTCAACGAGTTACTACTACCGCTACAAACCCTTGACATCGAGGAATTGAAGCGATCTTACCGCTATCTGGAAGGATTGCCCATCTCGTCGTATCCACAAATGCTCGTCCCCGCATTCTCATTGGAACGAAGCATGCACAGCTGGGTTTAACCCTCAAGAGTCGCGAAGGAGAGTTCGGTGAGCCGATCGCAACCAAAACACGACTAGGCTGGACCATTTGCGGTAATCTCGGATCCGGAAACGCGTCGAGCTTGTTCCACTACAGTTTTCACGTCTGTTCAGTTAACGAACGAGCCAACGATGATCTTCATCAAGCGATGAAGGACTATTTCGCTATTGATAGCCTGGGCGTTAGTTCATCCAAGTTGCTTCTATCCGCCGAAGATGAGCGGGCATCAACGCTTCTGAGGTCTCTCACATCGTTTTTCCGGGAGATCGGTATGAGACGGGGCCTACTTTGGCGCTACGACAACGCTCGTTTGCCGGATAGCCGCTCAATGGCCTTGCGTCGCCATCGGTGCTTGGAGAAACGAGTGGCAGAAAGATCCACATCTCACAGCAGTGTTAAGCAGAAGATTGCCGACTACACCACCAAAGGATACATTCGCAAACTTTCTAAGGAGGAAGTTCTGCAGCTATCCAATGACATGTGGTTTTACCCGTCTTCCCGGTAACCAATCCGAATAAACCCGGGAAAGTTCGCATAGTGTGGGACGCAGCGGCGATGGTCTGTGGAGGTTTCGCTGAATTCGGTCCTGTTGAAGGCGCCCTGATCTGTTATGTTCGCTACTCGACATTCTTTTGCGCTTTCGAATGCATCTGGTTGCGGTGACGGGAGACATACGCGAGATGTTTCACCAGGTGGGCATACGCCTCGAGGATCAGCAATACCAATGCTTTTACTGGACGGATGACAACGGGGAGTTGGAAATTTATATCATGAAGGTTATGACGTTTGGGGCGTGTTGTTCTCCAGCAGTGCACAGTACGTCAAGAATGTCAATGCGGAGCGACTGAAAGGCGACTATCCGGAGGCGTGCGAACAATAACCAAGTCGCACTATGTCGATGATATGCTGATCAGTGTCGCCACAGAGGAAGAAGCGATACAGGTTGCTAAGGACGTTCGGCAACGTTCACGCCAAGGGCGGTTTCGGAAATTCGTAATTGGATCAGCAATTCCAGAAGAGTTGTTGACGAGCTACAAAATGAAAACCCAGATGAGGAGAGAAGTCTGAACCTATCAACGGAGACTGTCCACCGAGAAGGTTCTAGGGATGTGGTGGAATACGTCAATCGATGCGTTCACTTACAAAATTGGCTGGAACCGCTATGATAGTGAACTACTCAAGGGTGGCCCGACGTCCCACAAAGCGGGAAGTGCTACGGGTGCTAATGACCATATTCGACCCACTCGGACTCATCGCCCACTTCCTGCGCATATCTGAAAGTTCTGTTACAGGATATCTGGCGCTCCGGCGTCTCCTGGGATGAAAAGATCGACCATGGTTCCTTTGAAAAGTGGCAGAAGTGGCTGAGCGTCTTTACCGCAGGTAGAACTCCTGCAAATCCCCAGATGCTTCTGGCTCCGATACTCCATCGATACATTGGACAATATTCAGCTCCACACGTTTGTAGACGCTGGACAGACTGGAATGGCAGCTGCTTGCTTCTTGCGGTTTTCACAGAACGGGAAGTTTTTACTGTTCACTAGATCACTGCTAAGGCAAGAGTCGCTCCTCTGAAACTAACTTCAATTCCCCGTCTGGAGTTACAAGCGGCGGTAATCGGAACGCGATTATCGAAAACTGTGTTTGAAACGCTATCCACCCCGATTACCAAAAGGTTCTACTGGACCGACTCTCGTGACGTTCTATGCTGGATCAATTCAGACCATCGACGCTACAGTCAGTTTGTCGGCTTTCGTATAACAGAAATCCTGGAATCCAGCGAACCTCGTGATTGGCGATATGTACCCAGCAAACTCAACGTAGCCGACGATGCCACCAAATGGGACGGACTTCCTGACCTATCCAGCAGCAGCAGATGGTTCCAAGGTCCGAGTTTTTAAAGGAAGACGCAGAGAGATGGCCATCAGCTCCAATTCACAACATATCAACGAACACCGAACTACTGGCGAATCTGCCTGGTCCATCATGCCCCCTTTGGAAGTGGTCATCTGGCTTCAACGCTTTTCCAGCTGGAAACGGATTCAGCGCGTTATGGCTCTGGTTCTGCGATTCGTCGGAAACTGTCGCCTCACTCTACAGCAGAAGCCAATCAACAACGGACCACTGACGCACGCTGAGCTTCGTGCCACCGAAGCACTTCTAATCAGTATTGCGCAACGCGAAAGGATACACGGATGAAATTCATCTGCTCCAAAGTCAATCGAAGTGCTCCAAAGGACAGCGATACTACTTCCCAAATCTGGTTCGTTATACAAACTGCTCCCGTGGATCGATGACCGTGGCATAATGCGAATGAAGACCCGTATCGCTGCGTGCCGAGTACGCCTACTGAGGATGCGAAAAGTCCTATCATCCTTCAAGGAACCACCACATCACCACACTAATTATACACCACTACCACGAAAGATATCACCATCAGAACCACGAAACTGTAATAAATGAGATCCGCCAAAAATACCAGATTGCTCGTTTACGCTCTTCGTATAGCAAAGTCCGCCGAACTTGCCAGAGATGCAAGAACGAAAAAGCAGTGCCGAATACCCGATCATGGCTGACCTTCCGCCCGGACGACTGGCAGCATTTTCAAGGCCATTCACTCACGTGGGCATCGATTACTTCGGTCCCATTGAAGTCGTTGTAGGGAGGCGAATCGAGAAACGTTGGGGAATGTTGGCGACGTGTTTGACCATCCGTGCCGTGCATATCGAACTCGTCCACTCGCTCAGCACCGACTCATGTATCATGGCAGTACAGAACTTCGTTGCTCGCCGTAGTAGCCCGCAAAATCTACAGCGACCGAGGCACCAACTTTGTTGGGGCAGATAAAGGAACTACAGAAGCTCCGGGCATCAATAGACCACGAAAAATTAATGCGGGAGTTCTCAACCAGCGAAACTGAGTGGGTGTTTTAACCCTCCGCTTGCACACATATGGAGGAGGTAGCTGGGAGCGGTTGATTAGAACGATCAAGAGCAACCTCGTAGCCGTCTGACTACCAAAGACTTTCTGACGAGGTCCTCCGAAATCTGCTGATCGAGATAGAGAACGTCGTAAACTCCAAACCACTCACGCATATTCCAGTTGATGAAGATTCCGGCCCTGCTCTCACTCCAAACCATTTTCTGCTGGAGCTCTTCCGATGGTTCAAGCCGCTGATTAACTCCGATCAAAATGGAATGATTTTGAAGCAGAACCTATGTACCTCACAAATCCTCGCCAACCAATATTCAGGAGACGGTGGGTAACGGATTATCTGCCGGAGATTACTCGCCGTTCAAAGTGGTTCCAGCATGTCAAGCCCATCGCCACTGGGGATATAGTGGTAGTTGTCGACCCGAAATCACCACGCAACTGCTGGCCGAAGGGAAGGATCATATCTACGACTACTAGCCGTGACGGTCAAACGAGATCAGCCACAGTACAGACAACGACTGGCGTCTACGAGCGTCCCGTGGCAGGAAATTGGCAGTCCTGGACGTGCTGCGCGTCGAGCAGTAAGCCAACCGGAAGTTGGCGTACCCTGAGATTGTTGGCATAAGCCAGTACGCGCGTCTCTCATTGCAGTGTCTACATCAGCGAACGTGACAGAACGGATGATGGTGGAGTGACAGGTATACGAACTGTCACTGGGTGGAGTTAAATCACAACAATTGAAAAAATCCTACGAAGTGCGTGCAAATTTATGCTAATTATAAATTTTCCTATGTTTTGCTATATATATAATCTTAATTATAGTGCTAAAAGTTATTCTATCTAAGTGCCTAAAAGTTGTATACGAAATTCGGTAGATTTGTCTTTAAACAAGATGAAAACTTAAATTAGCTTAATACTCTAAGCTATAGGTAACCTCAATTTGGCCTTCCATGTACTGCTCTAGTCTTGCCCGAGCTGTTTGTTAACCATCAAAACCGGACTTTTCACCAAATCTATCCGCTACAATACAAAGGGAACTAAACGTAAGTAATTAAAACGATTGAAACAGCAATTAAAAGAAGATTTAGATATGCTCCCAGAGCAATGTTAACCCTTGAAGTACCATCCAACTAATAATTATTTTGTATAATTTGTAATTTATGAATAGGAAAATTATATTCTCATTACGACCGGACTACGCCTTTATTATTTTGCTTCCGGCTGAGAATAATAGTTTTGGAAATCTCCCGCCCGTTGGATTAAATCCAATAGTGCTCGTACGGCCCCAACGAAAATCAGCAAACCACTTATGAATCGTTTGAATCGACGGAGCAGAGTCTGGAAAATACTTATCCAGCTTCTTGGCTTTGGTTTTGACAGCCGTTTTTTTGCGTAGAAAATAGTATTTTATCAAAACTCATAACTCGGATTTTTCCATTTAAAAAAATACTTGCTGATCCGTCTCTATTAGCTGTTGTCACTAATGAATACGTGGATAGAAAACTGAAGAAAAATGCAAGAATGCCCCGCTTTAATAACAAATGTACAAAAAAATCAAAGTGAGAACACGTCGACAGATGTTAAGGACCTCAATGGAAAAAGTGTTTATAAAATATTTTGCATGTACAATTGATGCAAATGTCGGGACAGTGAAAATATGTACCTCCCAATTTCGTCGAAAAAAAAAACTTTCGAATTTTCTGCTAGGTATGAAAGAAAGAAATTAAACCGAATAGAAAAAATATGTACAATACTTAAAAATCCATTAACAAATGACTGAGTTATTGAGGCTCAAAACCGATAATTTTTCGTTACATTCTCTAGATTCCGATTTATATTTCAAACCCCTTCATATATGACTATACTTTCCCGTAAGACGTAGTTTATATAAAAACTATAGAGTGTTTTTTAAACTAACTTGTGTGCTTCCCTTAAACAACAATAATATATGCATTTTATCTGAATAACAATGAAAATCGCATATTTAGTTCGTTAGAAAGCGACCAAAGGAATTTGTTTTATTAAAGGTACTATTTGTAGGAACATTACTTTTGCCTACCTATCAAGGCCGTAAGGTCTGAAAGGAAATGCGGATACAGTATAATGGATAGCTAATAAACATGTCACCATAATGAGGCTTCTAGTTATAACCATCATTATTTGTTCACAACAAATGCTCAACTATTTTTTCGTTTTTATCTCGAAGGATTAGACGAGCCAAAATCCTTCACACAACAAAGCCTACTGAGAATAAATTGCCAGCCCTTACTTCCTGGTTCACCTACCTTACTACAAGCCTTGGCGTCCCCCTTCCGGGTCGGTATGAGCGTGTTGTCCAGATCGAAGAAGATCGTCGTTATCGGTTTGTCGGAACGCCGATCGTATCCCGGGCGGAAGAATTCGAACTCCCGTCCCGATAGCAGCTGCAGCTGCTCCTGGGGCTGGTTATTCCCGTCAATGATGGCGGCCATTGGGACAGCAGGATGTGGCAGGTAAATTGCTTCTCGGGCACAATCTTGTCTTCTTTTTTGTATACAACTGCGACGCGGGTTTTTCACTTGAGATCACTTTGCGCCTATCAGTAGTTGTTAATTTCAATATTATTAGCCTTTTAAAACCAGTGTCAACCAGACAAACAGTAAACGCGTACGAACAGAACGGGATTTTTTCACTTTTAGAATGTTACAGCTAGGTGCGCAACCTCCGACGGTGATAGATGACGGACGAATGTTATCTCATCGTTTTTTTTTTCTTATTCTTCTTCTTTCGCCAAACGATGAGATCCCGAAGCCATCGGCAGGTAGAAGAAGATGCGTCCAAAGAAAGCAAGTGTAAAAAAGGAATATAAATTTCTTCTGCAAGAAGTGTTGCCAACAACACTATTATTAAGGTGAACTGTTGCTCCATGTATTTTTTTTATCTCTTATCTCTCCTTCTTACAAATTTACCTCACTATTTCAAAATTACAATCAGTCAAAAAATTAACCGTACTTAATACTTTACAAAAATATTATTCCTGAACTCAACTGCTCAACTTGCGAAGCATGGACTTCAATTATTGAAAAGGATTTCAACAACATTTTTATCGAATTAATTTCCAGAAATTAAGCATTTTTTATGTTACAAAATTAAGCGATCACCTTAACTATTTTCAAACCAATTCATTTTATAAACACAATATTGGAATAAGGGAACGTTCATTAATTACGTCACGCAAAAATTGACTTTTTACAACCCCCCCTCCCCCCCTTGTCACGTTTTTTGTATGGACCTTCAAATTTTTTTGTATGGATCGTCACGTTTTCCAAAACCCCCCCTCCCCCCTTACAGCGTGACATAATTAATGGACCTTCCCAAAGCGAATTTTTCTAGCAATGCTCACTGTCAACAACTCTCAGCTGCATTGATAGCGATCATAGCTATTTTCGTCAGGAAGTTTATTGTGTTCGGATCAATATGGCAACCACCAGGAAAGAAACGTGCACTCAAGTGACCAGTATGTGCTCTCGTGGAAAATCGTTGCGGGAAACAGCGGCTTTCATTGGAAGAACACATTCCACAATGCAGAAAATCGTAAACAAGTGAAAATTCGAGGGAACTTTCAAGAACCGTACAGGCAGAGGCCGCACACGGATCTTAACCGCTGCTAACGAACGAGGAATCATCTGAACAGTAAGAAAAGAACCTAATAGCGAATTCTTTTATCAAAATCATTCAGGTTTCAAAATTGAGTCGGCTTGTTGGGTGTTAAATGTCAGCGTGTATGGTTTTATTTGTAACTCGTATCGGATTGAGATTTGCACTGACAGTAAGTTCGGGTACCGCAGGTTGGAACTGGTTCCAACCTAGGTTCAAAAACAGATTCGACATAAGACAAATATTCCAAAATTGACCAACGTGGTCGATGACAAGGGAAGGTCCATTAATTATGTCACGAAGTAAGGGGGGGGGGGGGCGTTGGGAAAACGTTACGATCCATACAAAAAAAATTGAAGGTCAATACAAAAAAAGGGCCAATGGGGGGAAGGGGGGTTGTGAAAAGTCAATTTTTGCGTGACGTAATTAATGGACGTTCCCCAATATCAGGAGATCCGTCAATTTTCAAACCATCCGGCGTGTAGCTCACAGATACAATCTGAGGGAACAAGTTGCTCGGAAGAAGCATCTTCTTTCATGAGCAAATATTAAGAAGCACCTGGATTTTACGAAGGAACACATTGGCAAGCCTTTGGAGCTATGGAACAAAGTAGTTTTTACCGACGAGACGAAAATTAATCTATTTGGATCCGATGGAAGACAGATGGTTTGGAGAGAACCGAATTCGTCGTTGAAGGTCAAGCATTTAAGCCCTACTGTCAAACACGGAGGAGGCAGCGTCATGCTGTGGGGTTCAATGGCGACCAGTGATGTGGGTGCTATGGAGTTTGTTGACACCACGATGGACAATATAGGTGATTTGAACATACTGAAGCGTAATCTGCAACCTTCCGTGCAAAAAAAATGGAACTTCTGTGTGATTATTACTTTTAGCACGATAATAATTCAAAACACACGTTGCACGTTGTACGAGAGTGGTTGCTAAGTGTGGTCCTAAGCAACTGAGAAACCCTCCGCAGTCACCGGATTTGAACCTCATTGAGCACATGTGGTGGGAGGTTAAGCACCGATTGAATGACACCAATAAATCAAAAGCAAGATACAAAAAGGAGCTCAAACTGGCGGTTCAGGAAATTTGAAATAGTTTTCCAGCAACGGTGACCTGGAAGCTGGTAGTATTGATACCGCGACACTTGAAGGCTGTTTGGCATCCAGACAGTGGTCATGCGAAATGCAAAAAAACGAATTTCAACGATTTCCAACATTGTTTATAGTACGTTCACACTGCAGCTTATATTACGTGATATAGAGTATCTTGATATCAAATGACATGTACATTATTTCCAGTGAAAACTAGATGTATAGTTGCTGATATCAAGATAATCTATATCACGTAATATAAGCAGTAGTGCGAACGTACTATTAAACTCATTTTCTATGATAATAATGTACTGTACGCTCAATTTAGTAACATCCGAATATGTGATATTTCCTTTGTTTGACCAATTACAAACGAATTTGTTATTGTTTTTGTTTCTTGAAAGCATTAAATACAAAATAAAAATATTGTTTCTAACATGTGTACAGGTTGTTTGCTTTTATTACCCTGAAAAAACATGGAGATTTCTTGATGAATCACACATGTTCGCTCAATTTTGAGACTGGCTGTATATATCTTGATTGTTAGTGAATAAACATCGAATTGAACTCCATCATATTGCTAACAGCGAGTAAGCATACAAACTGATGCGATGAAATATTCAATATCTAGTACAGATTCTGAGTTACATAAACTCTTAATTTTGAGATAATGGCTGTCGTTGAGAATGCTTCAAGGGAAGTCCTAAAATTACTCAATTAGCTGTCTGAAACGAGAGTTGCCATACAGTGTCACAAAAGAGCTCACAAGTAGGCATAGTGGTGTTTAACGGACTCACACTACGGTGCCATTTTTTAGGAGAACAAACCATCATTCCTCTGCATATGCCAGCAAGAGAAAGGCGATTAAACGTCAAAAAGCCTAAGTGAAGCCAATAAGTGAGGATTAATAGAAATTCGGGTTGCTTCTTTCTTTTTGAGAAAATCTTCTATATTATAAACTCTGCTTGGAAATATTATTTTTTCCCTAGATATATCCGGAGCAATTTGTGATTACGGCAACCATGCATAATGAAAATAAAAGGAGAATGATGGTTGCAGGGGGCAAGTTACTCGGCTACATTGTGTTACCACCCTAATTAACACAATCCACCACACGTCAAACACACTCGCCAGCACATGAGAGATATGTTCATTCCTGGCATCACGTACACGGATCGATTTTTTGCCTTCTCACTGTTTTGCTTCCCTCTTGCTTGCACTCATGGGATTTAGATGAGGCATAAGTGTGCGTGAATCAATCGTCGAAAAGGTCCATGGTTGCCAATAAGCATAAATTTTCGATTGTAGTATTGACGGATAAAGTTGAAACACAGACACACCTTCCGACACACTGAAACACAAACACAACTGACTTGATTCCCACCCACCAATCCGTTAATTTGTTAATGCTATCAACATTATGCCTTGTTCAGACTACAGAGTTATAACATGTTATAACAGTTGTCAATTAATTGCAACAAGAAATTTGTCATTGTTGTACCAACACCATGAAATTTTTATCAGTGTATAATTTGATTTTACCCAATCTTTTCCCATCGACCTACCCCTTGTTTTGTAATGAAGCAGAAACTCAAAGCAGAAAGAGAAAATACTTGCGGTTTGCGCGTGTGTGCGTTCGTTCGTCCGTGGTGCTTCTCTGTCAAAATCTCGTGTTCTCACAGCCGCCGCGATACGTTATTCAATCAAAACAAAAAATCCCTTTTTCACGGCTAAGTCTTTCGCGAATTATTCGGTAATTTTCCTTTCTACACAACAAATCCCAACGAAATGCGTTTTACCGCCGTGCTTCTCCGACAACACATCGGGTTTCACTTCAAGAAGCACTGGATCATTCAGGGCAAACGCGTCCCGGCTGAAACGGGTGCAGAAGCCGAACTTCTCGCTCGCGGTATTCCGGTTGTCGATCCGAATGAATTAATAAAAGAACGCCGCGAAGTGGATTCCACCTTTCAGGTTGTTGGTCAGCTGCCTCCGGAGGTTCAGCTAGACGAAAATCATCCGTTGTACAAACGTGAACCGTGTTATGTTTACGGCGATCGGAATGTGCTGCTTGAAGGTGTCCGGCAAGCGCAGGTTTTGCTCAACACAGTCGTTTACGATGAACTGCCGCTGAAGGTGCAGGAACGGGTGGATAAGACCAAAATTCCAGCCCAACTCGATCGCTCGATGCAACAGTCGGTCCTTGCGGCACTGGTCTTCGATACGGAACAAGTGAAAACGACGCTGCTAAAGGATCCGGAACGGCCTGCTTTTAAGTTTCCTCGAGTGTATGGAATTTCCAACGAGAGAAGAAAGTAATTTCTAAACACTAGTTCCAATTGTTGCTCTTTTAACATCAACCATCAACTTTCAGCCGTCTCTTGCTCTCCAAACTGGTGACGCATTGTGAGCGTTTCGTCGGTCAGCCGACGAATTTGAACCGGAAAGTGATTGCCAATACACGCTTCATTGTCCCCATCACCAAAGAACTCGATCGCATTCAATTTTCACTCAAGGTGGACAGTATGATCTGTGCCCCTCACCGATCACACCGTTGGATAGCAACATCTACCGCCCACAAGATCAGTCCCTACCGGATATTTTCCCCGTGAAAGAAACGGTTACCATTCCGACTACTCACTTCTACCAATGGCAAAACGAGTATCCCATCAGTCGAGAGTACAAGTTTTCTAACCCGCATACGATCCTGTTGCACTGCGCTCCGGAGGACGTCTCCAACATGTTCGAAACGCCGGTGACCGACGATCAGAAGCAAGCTCGCGCCATGATCAAAGCATTTACGGTGGCAGCTGCCCGTGCTCGGCAGCTCTACGGGGTAAGCTAGACGAAATGGTCCTGATTTGAAAAATCTTCTAAAGTAATTTTTCTCCAATAGGAAAACGTAAAAGCCCTACCGCATCCAATCACGGTTCAGGCGGTGCAAACCGATAGCAAGTGGTTCCAGTTTAGCATATTCCAGCTGAATACACTGGATCTGGCGGGAATAACTAGCGCCGAAAGCCGAAACCTTTGGTTCAGAAAGCCTCGCATGGATCTCTACTCGGAGTGTGGATATTTGGTTGGCAAACCGTCGCTGGTGGACTACAATAAGGACGTGCTGAGGCACATGGCCGTGTTCTACGGCAGCAGTTAGTGAGTGAAGTTTTGTTGTTCTAGATGAAGTTGGAATATTATTCTGCGTTAGAGAATAGTAAATCTACTTATTTGTGACCATTCCTTCATCCGAACTTGCCGGGCTGATGGAAAATATGAGAACGGGCTGGGAGCGGTTTGTTTCGGTAAGTGATGACCTTTTCTTATTATTTCAAGAAATCTAACAGGTGATCCGGGAGGGTGTAGCATCATCAGTGCTCTTAAAGTATGAAGTCTTTAAAACTTTTTACGAAAATAAAATATTGTCAAAACTTATGGCAAATATTATGCAGTGTGCTACACAGTGTTGCTAGTAAAGCAGTTAATTTATTATGCCAAAAGATTTTCTTGAATTATTGTTGGGGTCCATTCCCTGTGTTGCTCTTTCCCAAGCCAATTGAAATCATTGATAAGCTACATATTTATGTGCTTATACATTTATTTTCACTAAGGATTTTTACATCGAGTACGAGCAGTTCGCTTTTTAGTTCCGAACACTTCAAACATTAAACTGAGACTGATTACCTATCCAATTAATATTAGTTCCCTACTAGTCGATGGACTGGGCAGGTGCTGTGTCAGGGACTGTTGGGTCCTGCTGGTTCTGCTGCTTTCGTTGTCGTCGTCTTTTTTGCAACCAGCTTGCTTCTACTGGATCACGAATACGATTTGACAGTTGTTTTGGATACATCAACTGTGCCAGACACACGTTGGCCGGTCTATTACTTGAGTGTCTATAGTCATATTGGGATTCTTTATTCATGGGTCCAACATGAAAAGGGACGTTAAGGATGAGGGGTATTTCTTGATTAACCGGGACATGGCGAGCGATTGGTATTTCTGCATCAGCCGGTGCTGCTGCTCAACGAAGATCAGGACAGGTTAAACTGCTCATTTTGGTGTTGTTTGGGTGCAACTGGCGTCACAGGAACCGGTTTCTTCAGCAGGGGCAATGTGCTACTTACTTCTTCTTTCTTTCTTAGCATTTCAAGCCTATTGCTTTCGCAATTAGCTTATAGCTTACCCTCGACTTAGGGTTCTAAATGAACTTCGACAGTTATTTATTGAGAGCTTTCAATGCCAGGTACAATTTTTGCATTAGTATGATTGTGTGGCAAATACAATCATACCCTATGCCCAGGGAGACGAGACATTTTCCTTAGCGAAAAAAGTTCCTACAGGGTGCGGCAGAAACTAATGCGAAAATTTGTTCTATTTCTTTCAAATCCCATTTTCAACTAATTCAAGCAATAATATCAACATTTTCGAGTGCAGTTATCTTTATAAAGTCCTTTTAAACAAATTTATTCAATGTGTCCTCCATTTTTATTCATAACATCCTCGAGCCGACGCCGGAAGCCAGAGCATGCCTTTCAGACGTAGTCCTCCGACATTGACTGCCATGTGCGTGTTATGGTTGACTTCAGGGTTTTCACACTAGGACGTGATGTTTTGCAGGCTCGAGCTTCAACCCAAATCGAATAATCCAACGGATTAAGATCTGGACTGCTAGGGGGCCACAAATCCTTCGGCCAAAACTTCATGTTATCGTTCAACCATTGTTGGGTTCGATTGGACGTGTGACACGGCGCTCCATCCTGTTGTAGAACAACGTTTTGGTCCTTGGAGAAGTTGGCCTGCACCCAGGGAAGCACTTGGTCCCTTTAAATGCCGATATACACTTCGGTATTGATTTTAACTCCAGCATCAGTGAAAACAGGCGGCAATTTTAAACCGTTGGGCGCCACCAAGTAATGACACCAGCCGGATGTTTGGTTTGAAATTTGAATTTCACTATTTCCGGAACGTTCTCCATTTTCTGTGGTGAAATGAACCGGTCCGTGCGGCTGTTAGCCACAGCATTGATGCTGAAAAGCTTTTCGTCGGAGAACAGGATTATCATTTTTTCCTTCATCAACAAGGAAAGCAATCTCTTGAAACGAGTCACTCGTAGTTCCTAGACCCAGTCCGTAATCAAGTGGCGTTTCGCTCTGGGTCTGGAAGATGCATGCAGGTCTTCTTTGATGATTCTCCGCATGGATTTCTCCGAAATATTGGCTTTCTTTGCAAGTTTTCTAATGGAACACACCAGGTTGCGAGCAATTTTTGCACGAACCGATTTCATCACGTTCGGCGTGCGTGCAAAGCACGGACGTCCGCTTCCCGGCTTCCGCTGCTTAGGACAACAACAGGGAAATCATCGATACCAACTCTATCTGGTCCATCTAGAGAAGGGTTCCGTCACGATGGCGGACCTGTTGAAAATACGGGCACTTTTCAACGTGATTGTCGAGTGGGACCGGTATCGCCCGAGAAAGCACGACGTGACGCAGTGTGGTAACTGCCTTGTGTTTGGCCACGGAACTCGAAATTGCCACATGAAACCACGTTGCGGCAAGTGTGCCGGAGCACACACTACAATGGATTGTTCCCCAATGGATGAAGGAACACCACCAAAGTGCGCCAACTGCGGCGCTAATCACGAAGGTAACAACCGAACTTGTCCCAAGCGTGCAGAGTTTCTGGCGATCCGCAAACAGGCGTCCACTAAGTCCCGGGCTGGGCAACGCCGTCCGCCACCTCGACTGGATGAAGAAAATTTCCCGACGCTCCGGTACCAGGTGCTAAACCTACCGCCGATCCCATTAAATCACCGCCAAGCAAACCGCCCGTCAGCTTCCGTTCATCATCGTTTCGCCGCAGCTGCCGCCGCCCCCAACCCGACTCATCCTCCAGGCTGGGGCAATCCAAATCGCAATACCTCCACGCAATCACATGTCGATGGTCAGCCCTACGACTCGGAGCAAATGGTCGAGTTCGTGCAAGAGCTCTATCGCCAACTACGTTCCTGCCGCTCCAAGGAGGAACAACTCAAAGCCGCCACATCCGTGACGATGACGTTCATCTTTAAGTATGGACCGTAAACGCACCATCAACATTCTTAGTTGGAATGCTTGTTCCATCCGGAACAAAACCGTGGAGCTCGGTGACTTCCTTAACAGGAAGGCCATCGACATTGCTATCGTCACCGAGACGCATCTCAAACCGGAAATCAGCATCTTTATCCCAGGATACCGGATTGTGCGACTTGATCGTAGCGGCTCTAGTGGAGGAGGAGTTGCGATCGCCCTGCGCTACAACATCAACTGCCATCTGCTTCCGAGCTTCCAGCTGCAGTCTATCGAAGCCATCGGAGTCGAAGTCGAAACTGCCGTCGGCCCTATCACCATCATCGCGGCCTATTGTCCCAAGCAAGCAAGTACAACCAACGGAACAACAACGGCCCTGCGAAACGACATCCGTAAGCTTACTCGGAGGCAGGGGCAGTTCATCATCGCCGGCGACCTAAATGCGAAACACGAAGCCTGGGAGAACACCCGGCGGAATCGGAACGGAATAATTCTGCAGGAAGACCTAGAAGAGGGACATTACACCGTCCTAGGCCCGGATACTCCCACCCGGTTGAGCCGATCCGGGGTCCATTCGACAATCGACATCTTCCTCACCAACATGGGGAACAACATCGCCCAGCCGATCGTACACCAGGAGCTCAGCTCGGACCACTATCCGGTGGTGGCCGAAGTTGGCGCCTCGGTCAAACGGCATCGTATTACCAGACGGAACTACCATCGCGCCAGTTGGGAGAGGTTCCGACAACACGTTGACGACAACATCGATTTCGACATGCGCCTTGATTCGGTTGATGACATCGAACGACAGCTGCAGAACATCGAGCAAGCGATCTCCCAGGCCCGGGAGCAACATGTATCGGTGATAGATCAGGTGAGTGACTCATTGATAGACTCACTAAAGATTTAATAAAATTGCGAAACGCCATTCGAAGGCAATACCAGCGAACTGGTTTGCCAACGTTCAAACGTCACTGTAATCGAGTGACCAAAATTATTAAGGCCAGAATGGTGGACCTTAGAAATAATGATTTCGCTGACAAAATTCGCTCTCTCCCAGATTGTGCTATGCCGTTCTGGAAGATGACAAAAATTTTAAAAACTAAGCCAAGGCCCATCCCACCGTTGATCCCACTAGACGTCAATGACTCTAGGGATCGGTTGATAACACCTGCAGAGAAGGCTGATGAGATAAGTCAACACTTCGTCAGCTCCCACAATCTCGGTCAAAACATCGTCAGTCCACACGAAGCTGCGCGCTTATAACTAACATCGACCAAAGTCCTAACGACTTCTCCGAAGATTTGGAGATCTCAGCTGACGAATTGTTGACTTATGTCAAGACCTCTAAGAACATGAAGGCCCCCGGTTTCGACAACATTTTTAACTTGGAGCTCAAGCAATTGAGCCCCCAGTTCTACAACCATCTGGCGGTGGTGTTTAACCAATGCCTCCGTCTTGGCTACTTCCCATCGTGCTGGAAGTCAGCCAAAGTCATCCCCATTCGGAAACCTGGGAAAGATCCTTCATGTTCCAGAAGCCACAGACCAATCAGCCTTCTCTCAGGTCTATCTAAACTGTTTGAGAAAGCGATCCACCGTCGGCTTCTAACATCTGCTGACGAGCTCAATATCCTGTTGGATGAGCAGTTCGGTTTCCGGCATGGTCGCTCTACAGTCCATCAACTTAATCGAGTCATGAACATCCTCAGGCGGAACAAGTCTGTTTCGAAAACATCCGCTATGGCTCCTTCTCGATATCGAGAAGGCCTTCGATAATGTGTGGCATGATGGCTTGGTGTACAAGCTCAAGCGATACAATCTTCCAATCTTCCTGGTGAAGATTATTAAAAATTATCTCTCTGACAGGACATTCCGTGTTTCGTTGCATGGTGCAGTTTCCGGTAGTCAGGAGATCTCCGCCGGTGTTCCGCAGGGAAGTATATTAGGTCCACTTCTGTTCAATCTATTCACCTCGGATATACCCCCGCTCCCTGAAAATGGATCTCTGTCGTTGTTCGCCGATGATACCGCAGTCGTCCACAATGGTAGGGTAATAAGAGCGCTTGCCGCGAAACTGCAGCGAAGCCTGAATGTTCTGTCAGAATACTTCACTGAATGGAAGATTTGTATCAACGCAGCGAAAACCCAGGTCATCCTGTTTCCACACTCTAATTCTCCCAGACTTGTCCCGCCTGAGGGTTGTAAAATAAGCCTGAACAACACAACGGTGGAATGGACCAAATCAGCTGTCTATCTTGGTGTCACTCTAGACAGCAAGCTTATTTTCAGGGATCAGGTTGACAAAACTGTCACAAAATGTAATACTCTGTTGAAACTACTGTACCCATTGATCAACAGAAGGTCTACATTATCCCTTAAAAATAAGCTTGCTGTCTACAAGCAAATCATACTTCCGGTCATCGAGTATGCAATGCCAATCTGGGAGAGTTGTGCAAAAACACATCTCCTGAAACTTCAGAGAGTACAAAACAAGTTCCTCAGGATGATAATGAACACCCCTCCGAGGACAAGAACATCTGAGGTCCACCGTCTGGCCGAGATAAAAATGCTTGACGATCGCTTTAGTGAGTCTATCAATCGGTACAGAACACGCTGCCTGACATCGGATCACCAGATCATCCGGAATCTGGTTCCCCACCCCTAGGATTTTCAAATTGTAGTTTTAGTTGTAGATTAGGTAGGTTATCAAATTTTTAACAAACAATGCCCCAAGGGCTGAACTAGAAATAATTTCATTAAAAACATAAACACACTTAACACATACAAACACATAAAACATTAATCAAAGCTGAAGAGCCCAATGGGCTGAAACACCTAAAATGTATATATTAGTATATAGGACAAACAATTGAAAATAAAGATCAATTTTACTACTACGTACGTCGAGTTAGTTCAGTTAATGAACCACCAGTAGATCTATAAAACGTGTTTCCTTCAGGTTATGGGCCGATATACGCCATATCTAAGAGCCAAGTGAAAAAGTAAAATTCTTTAAGCCATTCCAGATCCATGATGTCCAGTGCAAAGAAAGCAGGAATTATGCAGTCTTTAGGTGAGGGCTACCACAAGTGGAAGTTTCGAGTAGAGATTCAGCTTTCGGCTCACGGAATGAAAAAAGCAATCACGCAAGGCCCCCTCAGAAAGAGGGAGTAAAATCGGCATTCCAGGAAATGGACGAGCAGGCACAAGCAATTCTGATGGCGTACATAACGGACTAGCGGCGGATCTTGAGTACATTCGCGACAAGGAAGCCGCAAAAGAAATGTTGACATAGCTGACAAATACCTTCTTCGCGAAGAAAGGTTTCGCTTCTCAGAGTGTACATCCGGTGAGTCAACTGGCTATTGCGTTACCAAATGGAGTAGAACAGAACCATTCTCATGTTGATGAGCTGAACAGACAGCTTAAGGATGCGGTGCTGCCACGCACGGAGCACGACACGCGTGAGTCAGCGTGTAGGTTAACGTTCACCCGGCTTACCAGGCCTTAAGGTGCTTAGCGATCCTACCCTGGTTACCATGGCGTTGGAAAATTTGGACAATCAACAGTTTCAACAGCTTGAGACCGCCAAAGCACGCCTTCTAGAAACAAACTCGTTCTGGAAGAGAATCCGGTTCGAGTGGTTACCAACAGAACCCCGACTGAAGCAATTAAAGGTAATCAAACGCCTGCGCAACGCGGCAGAAGCCCGATTTCACCAGGTGTCCGGTGCTACACATTCTTCTGTGTACCGAAGCCGAAGAGAGGTAAACTGGACCCAACCGGACTAAAGTGCATTATGCTTGGATACGCACCAACAGGATACCGCCTATGAGATCAGGTTCGTGGAAAATGTTTGTGGCTCGCAATGTCCGATGTAACGAAGCAGCATACCCGTTCAAGTCATCAAGTTAAAGCGTTGATCATCGATTTGTTATTCCGGAAAACATATCACCAGTTCCCGAGCAAAAGGGGGAAAGTAAAGTGTAGCTACCGGCAGAAAAAAGTGAAGACGTCCAGGATGATGCTCGTGATTTCGATGGGTATTCCACTTGAGGAAAAGACGTAAACGACAAGGAAGGCGCAGCGACACTCCCACCACAATCAGAATGGAACACATCTAATGTTGATAATCTGGTGGTTGGGACTGCAGGAGACCAGGTTGGTTTTCTGATTTTATTCCATATAGTGCTTTTGCTCTCGAATGGTACACCGATGTTGTTGGTCATCCGAACGAGCCTGAGTGAAGGGAAGTAATGAACTGAAGGCTGTGCAGAAAAAACAAACTTGGACCGTGGTTAAACACCCTGCTGAGGTACAACCCACACCATGCAAGTGGGTATTTAACGACAAGGAGATGTATGCACATGTGGCAAGGTTAACTACGGTTCGATTGTCATACATTGCCAGCTAGTCATCGAAGAAACAAACCACTGTGGTGATGTCTTCTACCGAAGCCGAGTACGTTACCAGGAGTTCCTGCGTAAGTGAGACGATTTGGTTAACTGGATTGATAAAGGATCTTCAACAAGATACACTGCAGTTCTCCGTACCGCTGTATGAAGACAATCAAGAAGCAATTGCGATGGCTAAACGTGGGGAAACGAAGCGAGTCAAACACATTGACGTGAAGTACCATTTCATCCGCAATGCAGTTGGAAATGGTAAGATTAAAATGATTTACATTCCGACCCAGCAGCAACAAACAGATCTCCTCGCGAAGTTCCGTATATATTACAACGTTTGTCGCTTTACGAAGCAAGCTGAGTTTAGAAGCAAATAACTGAGAAAGGGCGTTGACAATCGCAGTAACCTTTGAGTTGTCCTTTAGTTCCTTGCTTGCCATTTGTATTATATACAGCAACACTTGTTACTATGGTACAGTAAATAACAAAAGCATAGCAACCATAAGCGTATAAATACCGTCTGTATCATTCGAGTTAGTTCAATTAATAAACCACCAGTAGAGCATTTACACGTGTTTCTCTTTAGATTTTAATCAGAAGAGAAGTTAAGGGAACAAAGCTTGTATACAAGCCCGTCGTGGCAGACATTGTCAAACGCCTTTTCAACGTCAAACAATGCCATGGCTGTGGACTTGGATAAAGCTTTGTTCCTCCCGTTTGTTGTTCATCACCCGTACTAACTCATGAGTAGTCGAGATGCCCCTTCCATGAATCCAAACAGTTTCGGTATGAGCATGTTATGCTACTCGACAAAATTGAGCAAACGGTTGACAGTCAGCTTTTCAAACTTTTTGCTCAGCGCTGAAAGGAGGCTGATCGGAATGTAGCTTAAATGCGATGTATCGGGTTAGCGGATTAGTAGATATAATTTTAGCTGCCTTCCAGATGCTTGTAAAGGCTGACTACAAGTAAATTGGGAAGCCACTCCCTCGTGCTCCACTAGCACGCCTGTTTTGTTGGGAATAGGGGTTTTGATTTAAAAAAAAAACATGTTTTTTCCAACTGTATCGATGATGGGCGTTCTTCCTAACACAAACATATTTTTTATTAATCTCAACTATTTTTTTCTCGATTTTTTAACAAGAAAAATCTAATCATTTTTATTTTTACAAACCGACATGCAGTTTTACAAAGTGACATTTATGCAAACTGACAGCACTTAATGTTCAGTTACAGGGGCTCCCATTATGACATATATGTCAATTTTTGTAGGCTAGAAATCAGAGGTTGGTTCGTTGGTTTAGGTAGTCTGTAGCATGTTTCATGGTGAAATAGGATGATGTTGTCTTGCGATCATTATGTTTTTAAATTATTTTTATTTTCGCTTGTCAAAATTAAAAAATAAATTCAATACCGGTATATTATTATATTTACTATCAAGCAGTGTAATAATCCACATATCCCTATAATACCCTATTGAAAATCTTTACAGTGGTTTGTTTCCACTTCTAAAGAAAACAACTGGTCCAAGTTTGATCAATGTAGTCGATCGAAGTAGTCGCAGAAATAACGTCAAATGGAACTCGACGAAAGGAAAACATATTTTTCACAAACAACTGGAAAATCAGGAGTGGTTCGGTACCAAGTTGGCTAAAGTACTGAAGATGCCGAAAACAACAGTTTGTTGAGTGTTCAAAATCTACAAGGAAACCATGAGTGTGGAAAGGAATCAGCGGATCTACGAAAAAATTGCTACCAGATATCATCAGCTGTGCAGCAAGGTGTTGAGGTGCGTTAAAGCCAACCCCGGTCTTTCGATTCGAGATTTGGCCAGATGGTACAACGCCAACTTCCAAACGATGCGGAACATTCTTGCCAGGGAAGGATACAAGTCGTACAAAGCCAGTAAACAACCGAACCTGCACATGAAGCAGAATTTCGTGGCCAAAAAGCGTGCAAGGCTCTTGTACGACCGTGTTTTGACGAAAATTCAACGCCAAAACAGCCCCCCGGTCAAAGTTTTAAATCGCAACTGGACGATGGCATTTGCCGGAAAAACTCAAGTTCGTTATTTTCGACAAGTTCACGAAGAAGGGTATGATTTGGAAAGCGATTTGCAATTGTGGTCTGAAACGGAACCATTCGTCACATTCTCGACGATTGCATCCCATGTTTCACATCGAAGAATACCTGAAAAAGTGTGCATTGCCGTGCATCCGCAAGCATAGGGGCAATGTAATCTTTTGGCGTGATTTGGCCAGCTGCCACTAGTCCGAGGTGGTTCTGGAGTGGTTTGCTGCCAACAAGATCGATTTTGTTTCCAAGCTAATGAATCCTCCGAATTGCCCGGAATTTCGACCAATCGTATAACGAATCGAATCGAATCGAATAAATATCCAGTAAATGTGTACAAAATGGAAGAAATGCGCTGATTTTGTGTCCGTTTCCAATGTGCGGGCGCTGATGGACCCGTGAGTTTTGCTATATTCCAGCGCTGAGCGTCAAGGAACACTAAATGTTATTTTTTTAAATTTTCTTAAGGTGGAACTGGAGGGAGTCCATGGTTTATAGGTTAGGTTAATTATCACTTCTTGATTTTTGAGTCCTAAAGTCACAAACAAAACAAAACAAACAACGCTCCAATTTGCTAACCAATGGATGCTCACAGCAATCACGTTGGTACCAACTTCAGCCACTATCGGTTGACGATTGAAACTGAGATCATTTAGAGTCACCGGCATCGATAATGTTCGACAAGAAACATTCCATGGTAGAAGAATTTGTCCCGCTTCAATGTCCTGGAAGGCCGTCTTACAGTATGACATAATCTTGGGATATTCTATGCCAAACAAACTAGCTGAACTTTGTATAGCCCATAAAGCTATTGTTACAATTGTAGACCTTATGTTTTGAAGGATAGTTTGAATGACCTGAAACTAACAAGGTTATCCTATGTCTGTGGACGTTTCAGAATATTAATGGAATATGTTTGAATATTTATGGTAGCTTTGTATAGCCCAAAAGGCTACGGTTACTAGCGTATATCTTGAGTTCTGAACTCAACGTCAGTTTTTATGAACCCGAACATCCCGAGATAATCTGATAATGCCTGGTGAGCTTACAGAAGCTTCACTGGATGTGTTTGAATGCATACCATATTCTTTCATAGATAATAAAGCTAACTTTACGACTATAGATCCGAAATTCTGAACTCAAGGGCAGTTTTGATGACCTAGAACATCCCAAGATATTTTATTATATTGGTCAACCTTCAAAAAGACTTACTTAATTTGGTCAAATACATATTGTTACTTTGTTTAGTCCAAAAAACTGTAGATGTTAAGCTACAATTCAAAACTTAAAATCTACAGCTGTAGATTTTATGTTTTGAATTCCAGGAAAGTTTGGATAAGCTAGAACATCCGAAGACTATCTTATAATGTCTGTTGTTCTTCCAAAATATTCAATGAATATGTTTCAATACACATCGTAGCTTTGCATAGCCCAGACAGCTTTTGTTAGAACTGTAGTTCCTATGTTCTGATCTCAAGGATAGTTTTGATAACTTGGAACATGTCACTTTGCTGTATAATGTTTTTTGACTTTAAGAATGTTAATTGAAGATGGTTGAATATTTTTTGTAACTTTGAATTGCCTAAAATTTACTGTTACAACTGTAAATTTTAAGGTCTGAATGCCAAGACAGTTTGGATCACCTAGACCATTCCGAGATTATCCTCTTGGGTATTTTTACGTTCGAAAATATTCACTGAATACGCTTAAATATGTGACTTAACTTTGTATAGCCCAAAAAACTACTATCGTAGATTTCAATTTCTGAACTCCATGACCGTTCGGATTACCTAGAAGATCTCAAAGTTATAAAATAATGACTGTTGACTTTCCAAAAGGTTCATTGAATATGTTTGAATAGATATGGTTACCATATATAGCTAAAAACACGACTGTTACAACTGTAGATCTTATGTTTTGAACTTAAGGACAGTTTGGAGTACCTAGAATATCCCAAGATTGTCGCATTGTTGGCCTTCCACACCATTCAATCATTATTGTAAAATACATATTGTCCCTTTGCACACTCTAGAAGGTGTTACAACTGTAGAACATATGTTCTGCACTCAAGGACTGTTCGATCAGATCATCCCCGTTTATCTCATGAGGTTTTTTTTACGCTCGAAAATATTTACTGAATATGGTTGAATATGTTGCATAACTTTGTATAGCCATAAAAGATATAGTACTGTACTACTGTAGATCTTAAGTTCTGAACTCAAGGACAGTTTGGATGACCTAGAACATCATCAAGTTATCAAATAATGACTTTTCTTCTAAAACGTTCATTCAATAAGTTTGAATATATATCATAACCTTACAACTGTAGAACTGAAGTTTTGAACTCAAGTACATTTTAGATAAAATTTCTCAGTAAAATACAAAAATATATAACATTTATCAGCGAGAATCTAACATTACGTATGCATATGTACAATATTCTTAAACAACGCTTCACACTATTCATAAGGCATTTATTTTTTATTCCTGGTTCTAGGTTGTCAATTAGGTCTTAAACTCATATGCTTTTTATTTTTCCTAGGTAGAAAACTTGACGGAAAAAAATTTGCCCCCCAGTGTACATTTTAATTCAGTCTGTGTGAACTTGTTAAAATGATAGGTGCTGAGCTTGAGTACAGAGTACAGAATTGAGGATTATTGGAACCAGTTGTTTACTAAGAAAACGGTTGTAGGTGAGCCTAATTAGGTTGTGAAAACAGATTCACATGCCAACGGCTCAAAAAAGGGATTGAGAAGCAAGATATGTCAGAAGTAATTCTAGCACAGGCCATGCTGGAGGGCGTTTCAATCGTGCGTATAGACTTGTCTTCGCAAAAACGAGCTGCGAATCAAGGCCGTGGAGAAAAAAAGGGTTGCTTGATTACAGGCTTTTTTACAAAAAAAAAACCCTAAAACTTATGAATCGAATGTATAAAAGACTTAAAAAATACTAAAATTTGGAAGCACTTTTTAGTCACTATTTGGTCACTATTTGTTAACTATTTGGTCACTATTTTTATAATTTTAGTCACTAAAGCCACTATTATTCAACCATAATTCCGCTACCAGCCCTGGATCTTGGAAGTGCGAATGAGAGGTAGCAACTTGATTCCTTTCTTTACGACGATCGTCTATCTAAACCAATTTTAAGGACTTGAGGATTAAATGGCTTCTAAATGCAAGCTATATTGTTCGGAGGTTATTTACTGAATGCTACAAGAAAAGTTTTTCCAGTCATTCATTAGATCGTCACTGTTCACTGCTCTGTTACAGAAAACGCCGCGATCCCGTATCTTCTCAATCGAAATGCAAGTGCTGTTGCTGCAGGAAGCTATATTATAAGAAAAAAGTGGAGCATACAATGCTTTACTAAGGTGAAACAACTTGACTTCGCTTATTGTAATCACTAGGACAGACCTCACCCTCAACTCTCAAGTGTGTGAACAACTTGCATCTCACGGTCGATCTATTTATTTATCGATGGCCCTTCAAACGTTATCATGTGCTGACGATTGTTTATGATCGAATCGATACTACCGCATTACTAGCTATTTGCTTTGGATTTATTCGAGAACCTGTGTCCTAGTTGGTCAGATTTTGACCGTTGGGAAATCAGTCGATTGCCAGAGTTGCTGCGCAGAAGATCCAAATCATGACAATGAAACTTACAATCCCTGGCGTTTTGCTGCTTGTTTCGGTAGTGTCGATCTCCCGAGTGCAAGGCCTCGAGTGCTATAGATGCGATACGGATCTTATGGATTCGGATTGCTCCGATATCAAGTCCTTGCCGAAAGAAGTTTGCCCGGTGGTATCCGATACCCAGTTGGTTTCAACCAGTTGCGGCTACATGCGTGTCAGGCGTAAGGGGTAAACGTGTGCTTTGTGTGGATAGGTTAATTGATCGTAGCCTCATTCCAGATGGGAACAACACGGAACGTATCTCCCGAGGATGCGTCGTTGCTGGCGAGTGCAATCTGCTCAATCAACAGAGTGAATTGACGTCCAAATATCGTATGGCGACCTGCCAGGAGTGCAGAACGGACCTTTGCAATGATGTCACGGCTGGTAGTGCTGAAGTTGTGCTGAAGGGAGGTTTGCTAATGGCAATCGTTGGGTTTGCTTTTACTAGAATTTGACAATAGTTGAACTTCATAGCGCACTGTGATTAAAAAGGTGTTTGGAAACAAATTAGGCTGCGTGCTTTTTTCACTCTATCACCTACCAGAAATCACGTGGTTGACAGAGGGGCGTACACTCAAAAAATAAATCCGATGATCAGTGGAAAATATCCACTAGAAATTCACTTAATTGTCAGGAAGTAGAGAATGCTTTGCAAAATGATGCGAATCTAATGTGTCCAGTGAAATGTGAATGATTAGTCGAGTAGAATTTCTTTTTATATGTGAGGTTGGACGACATGATTCTAAGAAAAGTGAAGGGCCGCTAGAATGCAAAAATGGCCGCCACTAGGCTTAATTTGCATATCCATTCAAAAATTCAAAGTGGCAAAGGAAAACGGCCATATTTTGTTTCTATCGACCTTCAACTTAGCGGTTGTATTTGATGATATTTCAGTTGCGAATTGTTTTATACTAAAACTGGCTCCAGAACGGTGCCTTTAACAGACAAATTTCTGCTGACAAATAGGAATTAGCTTATCCATACATACCATATCACCCACTAGCAATCACGTGGCGAAAAGTGCACCGCATTTGTCCGTACACGTGCGCGGATCGTGCTTTATGCAGTTAGTCTAATCCTGAATACACGTACCGAAACATCAGCAATGGTGGTGGTGTTGGTAGAAGTAAATGACAACAAGTGTCGAACGCGTATCGATTTTCAACCGATTGTTGCAAAAACCGATTATAATCCCCGTCACCTGTTCCCACCCACATGTGTAGCTGTAGGAAAGTTCGCGCTGTTCCTAGTTTTCACCTAGGCAACGGTCTACGGTGTGTATTTTGCGCTTGGCCTCCTTCAATTCAGTAATGTTTGTTCTTGGTCGCGGAAATGTGTAGCCTTGTTGTTTTCATCGAAAAATCGATTTAACATTAATTAGTCGGAACTATTCAGTACAGAATGAGCAAATCTCCGTCGTCGGAAACGACCAGCGAAACGCTGAGTGTCAGTGACGAATCCATCGCTACTTCCGTGGCAAATTCGAGTGCATCAGTTGTCAGGTAGCATTGGGGTGGTTGACATTATGGAAAGGTATTTGAAAGGAGTTTTTCCAATCGAGTTTCAGACCGAATGTCGTCAAACCACCGAAGAAACCGCTGAAGGAGGAACCCAGGGAACGTCCCCCATGGCGTCCGGCGAGCGTTGCGCAAGGATTGGTTCCCAAGCCCGATCTGCGAGCGAGAATTTTGGATGTGTCCAAGTATGTAAAAGTTTTCTCGTTGTTGAGAGTGCAGTGGAAGGTGGTTAAAAATAGCTTCCACTGTTCCCGGTCGACCCCATCGTGTGCGCAAGCGGCTCGTACTAACTTTTAGTTTACGTTTCTGCTCCCACACAGACGGCTGCGTCGGGTGAATGCATCCGTTCAAACCGATCCGGTGCATACAAAACTCATGAAAGAAGCGTCAACAGACGAGCCAAAAGATCTCATTCCCATGGTGGATGAGGCAATACTTACCGATGGAAATTTGGTGATTAGGGAGATTGGAAATTGTAAGAATATTCCAATCAGTAGGCTGTGCTCAATTGTGACAGTTTCGTTTGTATATTTCTATAGTTATTCTCACGCATTCCGTTGCACAGATGACGGAGTCCGTGCCAACGCTGGATGAAGCAACGCAGACGGCTTTGCCACGTAGTGGAATTTCATTTCGGAAGTTTCTGGGCTCTGGAGTAGGTGACGGGCCGCCACCGAAGGTGGTAATTGAAGAAGCACCCAGCGAAAAAGACGTAAATCCATCCTCCAGTTTGGTAGAGTTGATGAAAATTGACGAGAAAATCAAGCAATTCTTCAGGACTCCGGATTTAGATTCTATGGATTATATGGAGGACAACGAGTCCGTTCATAGTAGCGACAGTATCAAGGAACAGCCCACCCCCGATCTACTAGCCGGTTCGTCACAGGATACAGGTCAGCACAAATCAAGATTCCTGGAGCCTCCGACATTCAGTTCCTGGCAGAATCTGGACTTTTCGGATGAAGAATGTGAACAGTACGTTCCGCGCGAACTGCCTCGACGCACGATCGGGGAAGGTAACCGACCTTGGGCCGAGTTCAAAGATATGGTTATAGGTTCTCGGCTAGCTAACATGCGTCTCTCACCCATTCCTCCTCGAAGACCACGGCCAAATAAGAAAACAGTTACCTGGAGCGACACGCAACATCGTGCCGTGTCGGATCTTCTGCATGAGGCAACCGCTCTGGTGGACATGTTTGACCACGTTTCTATGCTCCTCGGTCCGGATATCAAACTCCATGCAATCCCACCGCAGGAGGAATTCAAACTGCCTCCACCAAAATGGGAACCACTGTTGATGAAATCCTGCGACCTCCTGGAGGAAAAGCTGAACCACGTTCGGCATTTGACATCCGAAGACCTGGACAACGATATTCTACTGCATCCGGCTAAGACGCAACCGACCATAGACTTCGAGGTGACTTTGTGAAAAAATCAAAACAACAAACAGTCTCGAACATAAAATTTATTTATTCAGTTTGCAAACTTAACAGATCTGTAATGCTTCATGATAGTATATGTGTGTGTGTCCATGTTTGTAATTAAAAACATTCAACAGGAAGTTACGGTCAAAGCTAGTTTATTTTCGGAGGGGCCAGGGCGTAGGATTCGAGTTAAAAGCGACAGAGAAATGCACTAAATGAAGTCGTTTGCTGAAGCGCTTATTTGGTTACCGTTGGCTGCGTCCAGTGGTCATCCGCATATTTTGGATGCCGTACGTTTCTCGTTGCGTTAGGGTCATACATATAGACTCCAAGATCTATATCCCTAGTGCATCCGTACGGTTGGGATTGGTTGGAGGCACAGCTACTGAGCGTTTCTTGCGCAATTATTCACGAATGTGTAGAGTTTCTAAAGTAGTTGCGTTGAAGGTTAAACAGTCTAAAATTCTTAAATTGTAGTCGAGTTCGGTTCCAATCAGTTTCCGACTGGCAATCTAGCATCTTTTCAGTGCGGCGGTAGTCGTTAGTGTCTTTCAATATTTTTTTTTTTTTTGATAATTTTGTCTCTCTTTAAAGGCACAAGTTTTAAGCTTCGTTAGCAGCTTCTTTGAACACATTGATTAACTCTAAGGTATCTTAGCCTATGCATCGATGTTTGTCAACCTTAGAGTTAACTATTCAGCAGCTGGGCTTTCCTCAGTCTTGCTCTCTTCAACGGCAACTTCGGCAGCTGGTTCCGCAGCAGCTGGCTCCTCAGTAGCAGATGGCACAGCCTCTTCTGCAACTGCTGGTGCTTCTGCTGCAGCGGGAGCGTCTGCGGTTTCAACCACAGGGGTTTCAGCAACAGCTTCTTCCAGCTTGGCAGCTTGGCGCTTCAGCAGTTCCTCGTCAGACTGGGCAATGGCCTTCAGTTCAGTGATTTCACGGAGCAATTCAACATTGTCTTCCTCGATGGCTTGCTTCTCCAAGGCATCCAACCTTGCGAGTTCATCTTCGCGAATCTTCTGCGCTTCATTGATGCGAGTTTCCTCCTCCTCCTTTTGCTTCTTTTCCTCGGCTTGGCGGGCTTCGTCGGCCAGGCGGGCTTCCTCGGCGAGGCGAGCTTCTTCGGCCTTCTTTTCCTCTTCCTCCTTACGTTTGCGCTCTTCCTCCTCCAATCTGGAAGAAAATTCGGGTATCGGTCAATTGATATGGGGCCAAATGGATTTATCAGGGGATGGAGCAACGAAGGTTTAGCGATCTGTGTGGGTTTTCGTTGGAAAACCGTAGCAAACGAGCATACCAATGGAAAGTCAAACATGGTGTACTCTCTAAAACTTCACCGGAAATTGCCAGAAGTTCAGTACAGGGTTGGCCCAAATAACTGAAGCAGTTTTTTTTTTAAATTTCAGTGTAGAAGTCTGTCTTCACTCATTAATACCATCTGGTGCCTGGTTTCTGAAACGTTTGTATTTGTATACAATGTTTGCTCATGCTGTGAGGCCTTGTCAGATCTTGGCAGCTACAAGAAAAGAAGGAATATGCCGATCTTCAATCGATCGTACTTTTCGAATATGGAGGGAGTCAGGCACAATCAAAATCAAGAAAGAGAACCTGATCGTCCTCGCAGTGTTTTAAATCCGAAGGTGGTGAAAACGAAACGTGAACGAAATCGTCGAAATTCTTGCCGATCAGCGAAGAATTATGGCCGGCTTTTTTTGCCAGACTTAAACGCTTTTCCAATTGGGGCATTTTGGAAGAAAACCACCAAGAACCCCAAGAACCAATAGGCGTTGAGAAGTTCAAAGCAACTTTGAAAAAAATATGGAAAGAGAGTTGGGAACAAAAAGATGCGTGCTGCCTGTAATGCTACCCCGAAAAGGCTTAAGGCAATAAAAAAAGCAAAATTGCTGAATTGAACTGTGAGTCTATTCTGTTATACTATTATATGTTAGTAACAGAATCCAAAATGAAAAAATCAAAGATTTCATTCCAAATCAATGCAATTACGTATAACTTTTACTTCACTTAATTGCGCCAACCCGGTAGAAGTTTTCAGATCCTGACCAGAATAGTGTTCTCGGAATTTGTAATGTAGTTCCCGAAACTTAATTGAACTTCTGAGTTATTTCTAGGAACTTCTGGGGAAGTTCTGGGTATTTTCTGGGAACTTCTTGGAATTTTCTGGGAACTTCTGAGTACTTCCTAGATAGTTTTGTGTATTTTCTTGAAACTTCTGGTTACTTATGGAAGTTTCTGGCGAAGTTCTAAGAATGTCTGCTACAGAATTTTAGATAACTACACCCAGAACAGGATCTCTTCTTCTACAAAAAAAGTCAGTTAACCTTCCGAACAACATGGAAAAGAGCATATAAACTTGTCGAACGTTTCATAAAAACTGCATCAAATGTTGTCAGACTCTTTGCATAATTTTTGGAATGACCTAGACCGAGATTTTACCGAAAATATCCAGTAAAATTTTCTAGAACGTCTTAGTTATTTTCAAAACATCATCCAAACCTTCAACAAAAGTTCTCTGAACTTTTCTGAAAAATCTCAGAACCTCATCAGATGTTTAAAAATCTCTCCAACAATCAATATGATACTAGCGAAATTGAAATTGAAACTATCCTGAAGTTCAGATCTAATGATCTACTGTTGTTACAGTAGCTTTATCCGCTATACCAAGCTACAATATGGATTCAATCATATTCAATGAATGTCCTGAAAGACCAATAGACATTATGAGATAATGCTGGGATATTCTATGTCATCCAAACTGTCATGGAGTTCGAAACTTAATTATCTTATAACAGTAGCTTTATACGCTATACAAAGTTACAATATGAATTCAATCATATTCAATAAGTGTCCTGGAAGACCGGTTTAGCTTGGGATATGCTATGTCATCCAAACTGTCCTGGATTTCAGAACTTTAAATCTACTGTTGTAACAGTAGCTTTATCCGCTATACAAAGTAACGATATTAATTCAATTATATCCAATCAACGTCCTGGAAGACCCACAGACATTATGAATTTTTTTTTGGGATATTCTATGTCATCCAAACTGTCCTGGAGATCAGATCTTAAGATCTACAGTTGTATCAGTACCTTCTTTCTCTATACAAATATAAAATGAGAACTCAATCATACACAATGAATCTTGGGATCATACACAATGGTCTTCCAACAACAGATATCATAAGATAATGTTGGGATATTCTATGCCATCCAAACTGTCCGGGAGTTCAGAATTTAAGATCTACTGATGTAACAGTAGCTACATCCACAATACAAAGTAACGAAATGTATTCAATCATATTCAATGCATGACCTGGAAGACCAACACACATTATGAGATTAATTTGAGAAATTCTATGCCAAACAAACTGTTCTGAAGTTCAGAACTTAAGATCTACTATTCTAACAGTAGCTTTATCCACAATAGAAAGTTACGGTATGTATTCAATAACATTCAATGAGTGTCAGAGAAGGTCAACAGATATTATTAGATTATCTTGGAATATTTTATGTCATCCAAACTGTCCTGGAGCTCAGAACTTGACATCTAATCTTATAACAATAGCTTTATACGCTATACAAAGATACAATATGAACTCCAATTATTTTTAATAAATGACCTGGGCGATCAACTGACACTATGTAATAAGCTTTCTATGTCATCCAAACTGTCTTTGAATTCAAAACTTAAGATCTGCTGTTTTAACAGTAGCTTCATCCGCTATACAAAGATACAGTATGAATTCAATCATATTCAATGAATGTCCAGGGAGACCAACTGATATTATGAGATAAATTTGAGATATTCTATGCCATTCAAACTGTCCTGCAGTTCGGAACTTAAGATCTACTGTTCTAACAATAGCTTTATAAACAATACAAAGTTACGATATGAATTCAATCATGTTCAATGAATGTCCTGAAAGACCAATAGACATTGTGAGATAATATTGGGATATTCTGTATCATCCAAACTGTCCGGGAGTTCAGAACTTAAGATCTACTGTTGTAACAGTAGCTTCATCCGCTATATAAATATACAATATGAACTCAATCATATTCAATGAATGTCCTGGAAGACCAACAGCCACTATCAGATAATGTTAGGATATTATATGTCATTCGAACTGTCCTGGAGTACAAAACCTTAGATCTTCAGTTGTAACTATAGGTTTTTGGACTATGGCATACTACTGTATACGTTTTGTAGACGTCTCAGAATATTCATTGAATAATTTTGAATATTTATTGTAATTTTTAATTGCTTAAAAATTACTGTTACAACTGTTAATCTTAAGTTCTGAACGACGGGGCAGTTCTGATGAGGTAGACCCCCCTCTCCCCCAGACCATTAATCTTTTTATGTATTTTTACGTTCGAAAATATCAGTGAATATGTTTTAATATGAGACGTAACTTTGTATAGCCCAATAAGCTACTATTACGATCGTAGACTTAAAGTTCTACTGTCCAGAATAGTTTCGATTACCTAGAGGATCACAAAGTTTTGTAATAACGACTGTTAACATTCAAGAAGATTCATTGAATATGTTCCCAATATAGGTCCCAAAAAACTACTATAGAACTTATGTTTCAAACTTGAGAACATTTTGGATGACCTAGAATATCCCAAGATTATTGCATTCTGTCTGTTGACTTCCCACACTATTCAATGAATATTGTTGAATACATATTCTCCCTTTGCGTATTCCAAAAACGTACTGTTACTACAGTTGACCTTATGTTCTGAACTCAAGGACAGTTGGATGAACTTGAACACCTCAGTTTATCCCATAATATTTTTTTTAGGTTCGAAAATATGCACTGAATATGATTGAATACGTAGCTTAACTTTGTATAACCCAAAAAGTTATAGTTACTACTGTGGGTCTTAAGTTCTGAACTCAAGAAAAGTTCTGAACTCAAGGAAAGTTTGGATGACCTAGAACATCACAAAATTATCAAATAATGACCTTCCAAAACGTTCGTTCAATATGTTTGAATACATATCGTAACCTTAGAAAGCCGTAAAAGCTACTGTTACTACTGTAGATCTGAAGTTCTGAACTTAAGTACATTTTGGATATCCTTGAACATCCCAGAAAGATACAAAAATGTTTAACGTTTTTCAACGGGAATTTACGAAATACGTATGCATATGTATCATATTCTAGAGCAGCTTTATACTATTAATATGGCATTGATTTTTTCTTTAGAACTTCTTCATATTCAGGATGTTCTAGGTCGTCAATTAGGCGTTAAACTTATATGTTTTTTTTTATTTTTCCCAGATAGAAGCTTTGATGTAGAACAAATTTGCCGAAGACAGTTCACACTTTTATTCCGTCTGCGATTTTATACAGCCATTTTCATTTTGGGGTCGTGTATGACCACTTAGGCTTGAAGAACATCCTGAATGAACTTCAGCAGAAGAATCCATTAATTCACCAAACCTATTTCTTCATCGAAATTTTCCAAATGAACTTCCCCACCTTCAGCAGCATATTCCTGTATTTGAGCAATAATTTGTAGAACATCATCAAGAATTCCTATCCCGTTAACAAATGTTCACACCAATGTTCGCTACGTTTTCCTAACACAGACATCACATCAATGCTCGCGTAATACAGCTAAGTTTACTATGATTGTTGAACGATTCTCTTCGATGAGTTTCCATTCATATTACCTAAGTTGATGTTTGAGCCTACAGAAGTATTTGCAAGGCTGAAAACCAGCAAGTGACGTCGGTTTTGGCCATTGCACAGCTAAGCAATGAGAATGGTATTAGAATTTCGAGAATCGTTCAACAACGTTAAGCCCTTTTCTTACCGCTTCTTCTCCTCTTCCTCCTTGCGCTTGAGCTCCTCTTGCTCCAACCTATAAAATCAAGCGTGAGATTAGTAAACTTTCAATCATTATTATCCATTATCTAAAGCATATCAAATTTAGATTAAATTTTGAAACCAAATGCCAATCGTACCGTTTCTTTTCTTCTTCGGCCTTTCGCTTAAGTTCTTCTTCTTCCAATCTGCGGGAGAATTTTGATTTTTCCAATTGAAACCAATTTTGTTTTTCCGAGAAAAAATAAATGCCCAACCTACCGTTTTCGTTCTTCTTCTGCCTTACGCTTGCTCTCTTCCTCTTCCTCCTTGCGTTTTCGTTCCTCCTCCTCTAGCTTGCGCTTCTTCTCGGCGGCCTTCTTCTTCTTCTCATCAGCCTATTTCGAAAGAAATGGTAATCAAACGTCACAAACCGACGGAGCACGGTCGCTCACTCACCTTTTTGGCTTCTTCGGCAAGTTTTGCTGCTTCCTCAGCCAGTCTGGCTTCCTCGGCCAGCCTAGCTTCCTCGGCCAGCCGGGCTTCCTCGGCCAGACGTTCGTCTTCCTTGCGCTTTCGCTCGGCCTCCTCGGCTGCAAGGCGAGCTTCCTCATCTTGGCGGGCCTTCTCCTCCAATCGCTTGTGCTCGCGTTCGATCGATTCTTCCTCCTTCTTCTTTGCTTCTTCCAGGTGTTTACGGCGTTCCTTTTCCAAATCGACCGGTTCGTAGCGTACCTTGTTCAGCTCCGTTACCCGATCGATCTTGTCCTGTTTGTCCTGAAGCTTGGCATCGGTAGGATCGTCGTACAGCGAGGGATTGTTGAACTTGCGCGTTGGTCGGGCTGGATTTAATCTCACTGACATGGTGGTTCAACAAGGCGAATCGGACAGTACGGGAGTGAGAGAGAGAGAGAGAGTACGAAAATGAAGAGAGGTTAGGTGGATGCGCTGATGGAAGCTTCATTGATGCATGTGCGATAGAGGAAGATTGAGATCAGAGAGGCGTGGCGATAATGATCAAATGTATGCGATGGTGATTGTGAGAAGAACAGAGAGAAAGAGATAGATCAAGAGGCGAAACAAGGATTGATTGTTTTGGCGGGATTAGAGCGCGAGAAAGGACAGATTAGTTGGCGTAATGTCATCTTCTCTTGTGAAGGAAATGGCCCAAAGGAGCATCGATTGTCCCGGTTTCTGTCAAACACGTGTACACGCGCACGCATGCAGCCAATTCGTACAACCAGTCCCGTTGTATCGCCATTGACGCATTCCGTAGTGTGCGAACATTAGTGTGGAACAATCAAATAAAATCGCAAAATAAAAACAAACGGTCGTTTGAGTGAAATGAATGAATGGCTTCGATGATGGACTGAGTTTGAATGCGGTCTTTGGGTAAATGTGCCAATGTTAGACAAGCGAGAAGTTGACAATAAGGAAGTTTACTTACTTTTAATATTGGTTAAACAAGTAGTGGTGGTTTGTGGAGTCGCGCATTCATCGGTCGTTTTGAGGGGTTAACTCAGGCGAATTGGAGATTTGTTTTGATTGCAGATTGTTTTGTTTTATTAAATTAAGTGAAGAAAGTTTAAGAAATCATTCATTTTAAAAATGTACACAGAATGGCACTTTGCAGTACCTCGCGGCTTGCTTTGTTTTTTTGTTTTGCTTGCTTTGTACACCTACAGCTAGATAATAATAATAATAGTAATAAATAGAAGAAAAGTACCAACAGGGGACTCGCGCATGCTACAAATGACAGATTCTCTACACACAACGGGAATTTCAGGAGGTAGGGTTACTAAAGAGAGAAATGTAGAATTAAAAGAGCTTCTACGTTCTGTTTTATTGTTGATCATTTTCTTTTCGGAAGTTCGCTTAGCATATTTACATAGGTTTCCTTGTTTCACGTCCTCGTTCAGGTTGTTGTAAATATAATATTTCGATTCATTTTTTTCTTAGGAAATAATCAGTTATCACTATATGGAAACATAAAAGGTTATGTTTTTATCTCTTCCTGTTTTTTATTTTCCTCTGTAAATAAACTTCTTATGTTTGATGTAGTAAATATTGCATCTCTATGGATCAAAATAGAAACTCTGGTTGTTTGAAGTAGATGAGTTTTGTCTGTCTGTACGATGAACTAATCTTATAATTAAAGTGGCAATCTAACAGTTCACAGGTTATACCGTAAGCTGTCTACGCTTCGAACCAACAGAACCAACAAAACGGAAATTGTCAAAATGGCGCAATTTTGAAATGTGTTTTAACTTTTCGTTTCTCGTATTGATATGTTATTGTTTTTCATTTCAGTGTATAGGACAAAATGCATACTTGGATTAGATTTTCGTTTTTGTTTTTAAAAGTGACATAAGTGAGGCTTCATTAGGGCGAAATCATAATCAAACAAAAGTTTACTGATTAGAAAAAAAAGAAGGAATTTAGTTGCCACTGCTCCGATAGGAAAAAAATAGGAACTTAAACAAAAAAGCAGTCTTTTGGCATTGACTTCCGCAAGTACGCAGCCGGATGTTTAACAGCAACAGCAGTAAATGAAGAAACAAAACATAACCGAAAATAAAGTGAACTTAGCGCAGCATGTGAGCTCTGAATCGAAAGTTTATATTCCAATCTAGTTATCCCTGGATTTTGGCTTTAGTTGAATTTGAAATCATATGAAAACAAAAAGAAAACGTAGCTTGCGGCGATTATGGGCAATTTTTTTTTTTGATACTTTTCAAGCGTCCAAGTTAATGTCGCTGCTATAGATGCCCTTTTTGTCCCCGAGTTTCGATTTGCGAACATTAGTTTCAGTTTCAGTTTCAGTTTGAACTGGAATTAGAACAACACAGAAAAGTATTAGCGGAAAAACAGAGAAAGAAGATAGAAAGAACAAGACAGATAGAGTCACAGTCAAAAGACAGACAGAAAGAGAGAAAATTAGGAAAAATTCTATCATTTCTTTTCTTTTCAGTGGATTCGATTCGAGTTGTTGTTTCCCTGCTCGGACGGTAGTGTCCGGAGCGCTTGATGTGTGGGATGTGCGGTATCTGACTGGGTGAAGGGTCTGTGCCTGTATGACGTGAGTGTGGTGACGGATGTGCTATTTTTGACTTTGGCAAACGAACTGAGAGAAAAAATGAGTTTCTCACCCTCCCACACTTTCTTTTGGGTTATTTCTGGACTTTTAACCGAGACAGGTGGACAAATGAGAATCATCATGGCACAGTGATGGGGACTAAGTAGGCAGCCATATCCAGAGATGTCAAACAAGTAGTTGAATTGTTAACAAAGAATGGAGTCGATCGAAGTTAGCCATGGAACAGAGAAGATTTACCAGCAAGAAGTTTCCGAAGTTAGGGTTTGTAGCTTTTGTAATTCTGCCAGACAAATTTGCCGTCGTGCATGCTCCTGTGATTGGGGTTGCACATGTTGTGGTAGGTTCGGGTGTGCTTGGGGTACAGGCTCTGGCGGTAGAGGTTATTTTTTATTTTTACTGAAGGGAGATAATTAAAAGATTATAATAGTTAGATAGTTGCAGGGAAAAATTGGTGAAAATGACACAGAAAATTTCTAAGAAATAAGGAAACAACCATCCACTACTGGCGTTTCCGATCGAAGAAGGTAGTTCATGTTGATCGAAAACGGAAATAGGGGTGAACATGAGGACTGGGTTCGAAGTAAGTTACGATCAGGGACGCAGCCAATTGTGGTCGAAATGATTGTAGAATGGTGTTTGTGTATTGTTTTAGGTTTTTCGAGATGGTGGTCAATTGGGTACTCTTACGAAAGGCTGCGTGAAGTAGCAAATAGCTAATTACGCAAGAAATTTCGGAGGCTTTATGTGCATTTCAGGAGTGTCTTATTAGTTTTATGTTATTCTTAAATTTCCTAGTGAGGAACTAGAACCTTCTGAAAAAGAACTGGTAAAGAACAAGAACCTTTGATAAACCTCTTGTATGTATGGGGAACTAGTGAAGATCTGGAAACATCTGCAGAACTTCTAGGGACTTCTGGAGTAATTCTAGGAGCTTCAGGAATAGTTCTGGAAAGTGATTGAAAATTTCTAGGAACTTGTTGGAGGAAGTTCTTGGAACTTTTGGAGAAGTTCTTGCAACTTCTCATCAAGTTTTAGGAGTTTCTGGAGAAGTTCCAGAAACCTGCAATAATTTTCGAACAGAAGTTTTTGGAATTTGTAGGAAGAATTCTTTAGTTCTGATGATCTACAGCGAAGTTCTGACAGAAATTGTGACAACTGATGAAGCAACGAACATTTCTGGAGAAGTTCTGGAAGCTTCTTTAAATGTTTTATGTACTTTTCTAAACGTTCTTGAAACAATCTGGAAACTGCTAGAAAACTTTTTGAAACTTTAAAAACGATCGGAAACCTTCCGGAAAAAAATTGGTAACTTTTAGGGATCCTTAAAAAAATCTAGGAACTTGTTGGAGGAACTTCTGGAGAAGTTCTTAGAACTTTGGTTTCATGTGCATTTCAAAAGTGCTGTATTAGCTATATGTTATTCTCAGATCTCTTGGTGAAGAACTTAAGCCCTCTGGTAAAGCGTTTGGAAGTTCTGGAAATAATATTAACCTTTGATAATATTTTTGAAAATTCTGGTGAAAAATTGGAACTAGTTAAGTTCTGGGGACAGCATAAGAAGTTCTTGGAGCTTCTGGATTAGTTCTGAAAACTCATGAAAAACTTCTTTGAACTTACTGGAGGAACTTTTGGAGAAGTTCTTGTAAATTCTGGTAAAATTTTTGGACATTCTGAAGAATTTCCAAAAATTTGCAGTAAATTACTAGTCACAAAAAAGTTTTCCGAATTTATAAAAAAAGGAGCTCTTAGAAATGTTTTGATAACCTACAGCGAAGTTCTGTGAAGAGTTGTGGCAACTTCTGATCACGGGAGCTACGGGAATGCTGGGATGTTCAGTGTACTTTTCCAAAAGTTCTAAGGACGTCTGGAAACAATCCTGAAACTTTTGGTAAAGTTTTAGAAACTTCTAAAAACGATCGGAGACCTTCCGGAAAAAATCTCATAACTTTTAGCGATCTTGAAGGAATTCTAGGGACGTCGTGGAGGAACTTTTAGAGAAGTTCTTAGAACTTTGGTTCCATGTGCATTTCAGTAGGATTTCAGGAGTTTCGATAACTTACAGAAGGGTTCTTGAAAAAGTAGTGGGAACTTCTGATCAGGTGCTGGGAATTTCCGGAGTAGTTCTGGGTACTCTCAGACCCTTGCTGAACCCTTCTGATAATTTGGAAGTTCTGATAAAGAACTGGAAACATTGATAAAATTCTTGTCAATTATGTTGAAAATTTGGAACTAGTTAAGTTCTGGGGACATCAGTAGAAGTTCTTGGAGTTTCTGGATTAGTTCTGAAAAATTATCAAAAAAAAATCTTGGAACTTATTGAAGGAACTTTTGAATCTTCAGAAGATTCCAATTGGCAGTAAATAACGAACTATTAAAAAAGTTTTCTGAATTTATGAAAAATTAAATGCTCCTAGAAGAGTTCTGATAACCTGCAGCGAAGTTCTGTGACAAGTTGTGGCAACTTATGCTCAAGCTACGGGAATTTCTGGAATATTCAATGTACTTTTCCAAAAGTCCTGGGACGTCTGAAAACAATCTAGAAACTTATGGAAAAGTTTTAGAAACTTCTAAAAACGATCGGAGACCGTTAAATAAATTCTAGGAACGTGGTGGAGGAACTTTTATTGAAAGTCTTAAAATTTTGGTTTTCATATGCATTTCAGGAGTCCTTATAAGCTTTACGTTATTCTCAGATCTCCTGATGAAAAATAACTGAAATGACCGATATACTTTTTGGAAGGTCTGGTACAGAAGCTTTGATAAGCTTTTTATAAATTCAGGTAAAGATTCGAAACTAGTAGGTATCTGGGAACATCTGAAGCAGTCCTTGGAGCTGCTAGAATAATTCTGGGATCTTCTGAAGAAATTCTAGGAACTTGGTTAGTGGATCCTTTAGAGAAGTTCTTTGAACTTCTGGTAAGGTTTTTGGATCATCTTAAGCATTTCAAGAAACCTGCAGTAAATTTCAAACTACTCTAGAAGTTTTCTGAATTGTTAGAAAGAAACCCGTAATTCTGATAACTTACAGAAGCGTTCTGGGAAAAGTTGTGCGAGCTGCTGATCATATGATATTCTGATTTTTGGAACTTCTGAAGACCCCTAGTTCTGATAACTAACAGAAGTGTTCTGGGTAAAGTTGTGGGAACTTATGATCACGGTCTGAGAATTTCTGGAGAGCTTCTGGAGTAGTTCTGGAAACTAAGGAAGAAATTCTAGGAACTTTTTAAGAAGTTCTATGAACTTCTGGTAATGTTTTGGGCTTTTTTGGAGAAGTTAAAGAAACCTGCAGTAAATATCGAACTACTAGCGAAGTTTTCTTAAAGTTATTTAGAAAATAACTCTAACAATGATGTTCTAGGAAAAGTTATGGGAACTTTTGATGAAGTTCCGTGAATTGCTGGAGAGTTTCTGGAGAAGTTCTGGGAACTTATGATGAAATTCTAGGAACTTTTGGAGAAGTACTTGGAACTTCTGATCAAGTTCCTTGAATTTCTGAAGAAGTACTGAAAGCTTCTCACAATATGCCGTATATATTTCTGCACATTTCCAAACGGTCTGGGAAATTCTGGAAACAATCAACTTCTGAAAATGAGCTTCCGAAAAAAATCTAATTACTTTAAGAGATTTTGCAAAAACTTTTGAACAACTTTGGAAAAATCTGAAATAGTTCTAGGATATAACGGAAAAGTTCTGCGAACTTCCAGATCCTCTGAGAACTTCTGATAACGATATGAGCAATTCTGGGACATCTTCAAGCTCTTCTGGAGCACTTCAGGGCTTTTCAGGGCTCTCAAATTCTGAAAGCTTCGGGAATGACTGGTGAACGTTTGGGCACTTCAGATGAAATTCTATTGAAATTCTTGGAGCTTTATGAAAAGTTCTAAGAGCATCTGGAGAAGTTCTTGAAAAAGCAGGTTGAGTACTATGATTTTCTGGTGAAGTTCTGTGAACTTGTGGAAACTTTTGGCGAAGATAAGAAGACTTCAAGTAAAGGTATGAAAACTTCAGGTGATGTGTTAAGAATATCTAGTAAAATTCTGGAAAATTTGATTAAATTTGTGATTTTCTAATGAAGTTCTGGAAACTCCTAAGCATGATTTGAATTTTTAGTGAAGTTATTGTAACTTTCGGAGAAGCTCCAGGAACATCAGGTGAAGATCTTGGAGCATCGTTTGAAATTCTTGGAACGTCCGATAACATTCTTGAAACATCAGATGAAGTTTTTTGAACTGAAGATGAAGTTCTGGAATTTTCGGGCTTAGTTCTGGGAACATCAGATGAAATTCTCGATAAGCCCTTAGATACTCATAAAGGTTCAGAACTCCAGAAATATGTAACATATCTTAGGAATGTCATAAATATTCCAGGAGTATTATGTGGATTATATTTTATTCTCTGTTCTTTTTGAGAAGCGCTGAGAAACGCGTATAATGTACGGAACGTCTAGTGTATTTAATTAGACTGCATACGCTGGATTTTCATAGAAGATTGCTAATGTTTATGTATACCAACTAGCTATAAAACCCAATTGAGTCATAATAAAGTCACCTCAACCAGTGTGCTACTAGTTTAAGCTTCATAAACATGCCCTAAGAACTACAGATGTAGGTTCGGGAACTTTAAAGGAAGCTCTGGAATCTTCAGATGACGCTCTGAGAACTCCAGAAAAAGCTCGGAGAGCTTCAGATGAAGCTCTAGGAACTTCAAATGAAGTTCTAGGAACTTCAGTTGAACCTGTAGGAACTTCAGATAAAGCTCTAGGAACTTCAGATGAAGCTCTTTTAAATTCAGTTGAAAGTCTGAAACCTTCAAGTGAAGTTCTAGAACATTTAGATGAAGTTATTGAATTTTCATGCAACGCCTGGTGGTAAACATTCCGTATGTTGGAATTATTTCCTTAAAAAAAATGAAGTTTAGGAATCATTGTCTGGAATATCACATAAAAAGCTAAGTGCTGGTCCTCTAGTTTCTGTGATATCCGTTAAAGCTTCAGGAGCATATATTTAGTTCAAAGAAAATTTTCTAGCTGAAGAGCCAGATCTATTTGTTGGAGTTCGAAGAAGAAGATTCATTGGAGTATTTGGAAGATCAACTGAAGTGATAGGAACATCATTCATCGAAGCTTTTCCAAATTCCAAAAATCTTCATCGATTGCAATTAAGTTCTTGGAGTATCTTTTGAAAGTCCTGCATTCGCTAAAGCTCCAGGTACATAATTTGGAGTTCAATTAAGGTCAGCTGAAGTTTCACCCAGATGCAGCAATTCCTGGTACATGTGACGACGTTTTAAGAAGATTAACTAGAGCATTAGGAAGATCAACTAAAGCTACTGGAATATTCGTTGATGCTCCAGGATCATACGAAATTGGCTACAGCTCCAAGAATATTCGTTGAAGTTCCTGGGTCGTATTTTGGAGTTACAGAAACAGAAACAGCAACTGATGTATCGTTGGAGATTTTGGTATGTTCACTGAAGCTTCAGCTCCAGGAACATTATGAGGAGTTTCAGAAATATCCTTAGGCACCAGCAACAATCGCTGAAAAATTTAAATTATTCCCTGAATAACCAGAAGTATTCACTCATCCAGGAATAGCTCTAATAACATTCGCTGAAGCTCCAGGGACATTCAATGCAGTTCGAAAATATTGAGACGAAATTCCAGCAACATCTGCTGAATTTCCTGAGATAGCCGTTGAAGATTATTTGATGATCTAGGAAGGTCAGCTGAAGTTCCAGAAACATCCATTGAAGCTCCATGATCATTCGTGGAACTTCAAAAAACATACATGAATGTGCTCTTAGCATACATGAATGTGCTCTTAGCACTTCAGATGAAATTCTGGAAAATTCTGGTAAATGTCTGCAAACTTCAGGTGAAGTTCTGGAACTTCAGGTGCAGATTTTGGAAATTATGATGAAGTTATTGGAATTTCTTGAAACGCATAGTGATTTTGTTGAATGGCGTATTTGTTGGAGGTTCCAGAACATAAATGGAGCTTAACAATTATCCTCTGAAATATCAGATAAAGCGCAAAATGCTAGAAACATCCTTTGAAGCTCCATGATCATTCTCGGAACCTTAAAGAAAATACTTTAAAGTGCTTACAGGTGAAGCTCTTAGAACTTCAGATAAACTCTGGAAAATTCTGGTGAAAATCTGATAACTTCAGATGAAGATTTTGGAAATTAAGATGAAGTTATTTAAATTTCTCGAAACGCCTGGTTATTTTGGAAAATTGCGCATTCGTTGGAGGTTTCAGAAGTTAAATAGAACTTAAGAATTATCCTATGAAATATCATATAAAGCTCTAATTCCAATAATATCCGTTCAAGCTTCAGGAACATATATTTTAGTTTGAGGGAAATTTTCGGTAGCTCCAAGGCTGAAGTTGCCAGAACTATTCTTTGGAGTTCGACGAACATTCAATGGAGTTCGAATAAGATTCATTGGAGTATTTGAAAGATCAACTGAAGTTATAAAAACATCCAAGAATCATCCGCCAAATTTGTTAACATATTCATCAAAGTTTCTGGAGAATCCTTTTAAAGTTCTGGAGTATCCTGGCTCCAGTAGCATTCGCTATTATTACTTGGAGCCCGATTGAGTTTCGATTTGGATAATCAATGCAAGCTACAGGAATATTCATTGAAATTCCACGATCATTCGCTATTGTCTGCAGCTCCAAGATCATTAATTAAAGGTGCTGGGTCATCTTTTGAAGTTACAGGAACTCGGAAGTTATGAAGCTCCGGATCCAGGAACATTAAGGGATGTTCCAAAAATATATCTAAGAACTAGGATCATTCGCAGAAGCTTCAGGATCGTTCCCTGAATATCCAGAAGCATTGACTTAGCAGAATGCAGTTTTTTGAAGTTCCAGGAATATTAATTCAAGCTTCGTGATCATTCGGGGAAGCTCAAGGAACTTACATTGAAGTTGAAGAAATGGCGTATCAAGGAGATAGAGTTTCTGGAATATTCTCTGTAGCTTTAGGTCCATTGGAATTCCAAGATCATCAGCTGGTAAAACTAGATCCTTTGGAAATTCAGGAATATGTGCTGAAGCACCATGCACATTCGGGGAAGTTCCTGAATTGTCCGTCGAAGTTCCACAAAAGTTGTCCCATATGCATCCGCTGGTGTTCCGATTTTAAAAAAGAACAGTACGCAGCCTTTCATTGAGTTACCCCTTCCTTCCACCATATTGTGTTTTAGTTACAGTGTTTCTTTGAGTTGTGAGGAGATGTCTGGGGAGTGTTTTGTTGTCTGTGATTTACTTGTGTTTGCTCTTGTTCCACGTTTCGTAGAGCATCAGCGAGAGCTTTGCGTTTCTTATGAGCCTTGAGAGAAGAAGTTTCCTTCGGTAGTCTGCTATAACTGTCAGGAGAAACACAATGGGAAGAGTGTGTCATTATCGTGTTGTATTGGTGTGCATGATCGGAAAGCCGGGAACGAAAATGGCTGCGTTCGAGCGAGGCCATTTTGGTTCCCGCCTTCGACCATCCGTGCGTTTGTTACTTGTAGTCCTCTAAGGCTTCTTTGGCATCCCTAATCAGTGATCTTTGAATTCTTCTTTGTCGTTTCCGTTGGATTCCGGCGTAGACTGTGCAGCACAGAGACAGACAGAACAGGGAAAAGAATTTTGCAATCAGGGTTCGTCCAAAGGCAGACTCAGGTCGCAAGGGGGGGGGTCGAAGGTTTCGTGTGCAAATGTCGTGAGAGTGTGTGCTGACTGGAAATGATTTTCAAATTTTGAACTTCTAGTAGTATTTTTCTATTGCTTCTGGACAGGAAGTCAATTAGACAACAAGCAAACTATGGTCAGAATGTTGTTAGTCACATTGTACCTTTACGTTTAGTTCACTGTTTACCGTGTTTCTCTTATGTGTCTGAAATAGATTTCTCTCTTTCTAGCTAGCTACGGGATGTTCTTGGATGCTAAGGTTGAAGGGGTCGATCCCGATTTACTCATGAACGAACTCCCTAAACTCATCCGGTACTTTGTAAGCGTGCTTAAGATAGTACTTTTCTAGATACTTTTTAATTTTAGACTCGACTGACGGAAAAGGAAAACAATACAATTTCGATTAGTGGTTTCGTTTCGATTGTTCGTTCTTATTTGTTTTTATTATTGTTGTTGTTGTTTTGTTTTTTTTTTGACAAGAAAATGATCAATGCTCTACTGCTATTGCGTGTGACGGTCGAGGATGGAAGAGATGTCGATGCTCGGTTCCTGTTAACAGGGGTCGGACACAGATTTTGTGTTTACATCCTTTTTTTTCTTTATAAATGTTGGGTAATTCTACATCGCCAACCTCTATGCTATCTACACGCGGTAAGTGAAAAACGATGTGACGGGATAGGCGAAGAATTTTACTAGGACTGTAGGTGGTTTATAGTAGTAAGAATGGCGATCTGAGAATGTGAATGAAAAGAACGGTATAAAAGGGTAGTCAAACATTTGTACATTTGTTGCTCTTATCGATCAGCGATCCAAGCAGGTGGTTGCACACGCAGCCATATCGAACTGTCAACCAGGGTGAGGTTTCAAACCAAAAAAAAAAGAATAAGGGAATCAAGGAACAAACTTGTGCAGCGTAGGTGAGAAAAATAAGGTGAAGGAAATGACAGGTGGAAAATATATAATCACAGATGGCGTCGCAGAGGAGGCGGATTAACAGCACTGACTGGCGTGGAATGATGCGGTCATGCGGAGAAAAGTGACAGCCGCGAAGCAGCAGTGCGACAACACCAATACATCTATACCACTAGAAGTCACTTGAAAATCATCGATTTCAATGGCCGTGTTATGTGTTTCGTGTGCATGTGATGGTAGTGTTGTTATAGGGAATGCAGCCAATCGGGTAAAGGCTACTCTAGCGGGCTTGGTGTGAGTGGATAGTGATTGACATTTTGATGGTGTTCATATGTGTTTTCAATATTCTATGATCAATCTTGACATTCTTCCGCCAGTTGCGGTTCTTGTGGTTGTGGTTCTTGTGGTTGTGATTGCGTTTGTATTGGTTCTGTCTGCTGTTGATGGGTGGCTTTCTGTTTTTCCAATTTGTTCAATCTACGTTGGTTCCGGTTTTGCTTACCTTCGTCGACGTCAGCCTTGGCTTGGGTACGGTTCGACTTGTAATGCGACATGACATTGACTTCCCTGCCCACCCGGGCAGTGTCATAGTTATAGATACGCGGCTTTGTCTTCGGGTACGCCTGGGATCCTATAATGCGCGTACTGGCCAAGTGATTTTTGCCTTGTTGGTTGTTGTTTTTTTTGGTTTTGGGCGAAGAGAAATCCGAATAATTTTGTTTTTAAAATAAATTTCATCCTTCAATGTTGTACAAAAAAGGAAAATCAAAAAGAGTCTAGTTGCTTTTAGTTTTTGCTTGGTTAATCACAATTTGGTAGAGGAAAAAATCATGGCTTAAATAGAACAAAAATGAAAAAAGTAAAATACAACGAACTGGTGTTCATTAGCCTACATACGAATTAGATCACGTGGTGGAGAATCCCTTTCCAAGACCACACAGATGGGGCAACGATACCTTTTCAGGACACAGAGATTTCTAAATTTTGCGTGGAGGTGAAGACGGATACAAACATTGGGATGCACGGTTTCTTTCGTTTCTTCGACGACATTCAGATGGGATCGAAAACCAGTTTTACAGAAACAAAATGTCAATACTAACCATCTTCATCAACGAAATACGTATAGCGCCAGAGGATATCGTCCAACAGGACGTATTCTGTTTTTGGTTGGTGCGATAGGTGGAGGGCGGTCCCGCGGAGCAAATTGCAAAAAAGGGCGAAAGCCGATGAAGATTTGATGCGGAGTTAAAGGTTACGGTTTCAATGTGTGGATGAAGGTGCGTTGCAACATCCGAAGCGCGTCAAACATGGCGGGAATAGAAAGAAACGAAAACTGTCAAACGGACGATTCTTGTACAAATGAGACAATAGGAACTCGCGCGCATCAGTAGTAGGCTGGGTGATGGATGAACCATACTGTTTCTTGGCTCACAAAAGCATGAATGGCAGCGTGATAGACTACTCTAAATCATAGCTAAGACAAACAATTGAAACTTGCTAGCAGGAATAATAAAGAATATAGGCGATAGAAAGGAGTATTTTTTTTTTCGATTGGCTTAATCGTTGCAGGTGTGATCAAAGCGCACGTCTAAATGGCACTTACCGACATAACGCGAAGCAGGCGAGTGGTATCTGGCCATGGCTTCAATGTTCTTGGCAACACTGCGCAGGGGGTCGGTGATGGTGTTCTTGACGTACGTCTCGCTGTTGAGTCTGTTGTGGCTGCTGAACGGATCGTAGACCCACTTTTTCGGGCTTTAAATAAGTCAATAAGTGAGGTTAGTACTGGGGAATAACTCGGTCGCTGAGTTGTGCTGATTATTACTTTGGTTCGGCAGCTGCGGCAGAGGCTGAGGGTCCCATCACGCGCGGTACTGGATCGTTCAATTGGCGCAGCAGCAGCGCACTCGAATTGCGGATTTCGCGCTTCTCGTCCTCGAATTCCTGTGCAATCACGAGCCATTTATAGAATTTTGGTTAATCAACATTCGCAACCAACATGTTCGCATGCGATACTGATCGTCAACGAAACGAAGTTCTAGCAATGGATGCGAACTTTCATGATCCTCAGTAGGCGTTCGGTTCGTTGACGGAAACGTTGAAGAAATTTTATTTGAAAAGGAACTGTGATTAGCGGCGCAATAATTTTGATTTGTTGGCCTCCTAATAACCAGCTGGTGGTTGCTAGGAAACATCGTTATTTACATAATTCGAATCACAAACAGTGTTGTTAGTGGCAATTATGTTTTGTATGTTTCTGTGGCAGTATGAGATGGAGAGAGGTGAGGTGACCGTTGTCGTTCGAAAGTGGAAAAGTGGAAACACCTTTCCGCGTTTCAACCAACAGCCGAGCGGATGATTGATGTGTGAGGTGAGGTGAATGGCCGCAAAAGTGGGTCAAGGTCATCGCTTGAAAGGTGCGACTGCTTCGTACTACACAAAGTGGTTAGCATTTAAGGTGGGTTGCTTTGTTCAAAATGTAATATGAGATGTGGGTGTGTATGTAGATGTGATGATGATAGAACAGAGGCGCAGCGCATACAGGCGTCAGCAGGGTTTCATTCGGCTGGTTTGGTTAGAATCAGCAGTCCTCCGGATAGACAGAATTTATAGAGAGGCAGGAGGTATAGATATAGGGCTCTACGTATCGTCTATCAACTTTGTGTGTGTCTTAACATCGATTCTTACCAAGTAGGATGGCGAGTTGTAATACTGCTCGAGGGCGCTACTTACGGGACTGGAACGGTATTTACGTTCGATGCGATCGAACTCTTTGTTGAGGATCGACGGACGCAAGTAGGACGGACGAATGGTGACCACGCGAGCCGGTGAGGAGATGATGCGAACTGGCGATCGGACGGCTCGGACCACGGTTCGGACCGGCGAGCTAATGACCCGGATCGGTGAACCGAAGACACGAACCGGCGATCTGATCACGCGTACGGGTGAACCGTACACCCGCACCGGTGAAAGCCTCGACGGCGATGTGGCGTATCCGGTCATTGGAACAATGCGCTTATGGGCGACGTATGGCATTGGGGTGCGAAAGTGGGTTGTGGAAGTGGAGAATGTATCGAACTGACAGTTTGTCAAGTGTACGGTGATCGTGTGATATTCGTGGTGATCATTGACAAGGGGTTTAAGAAACATATAGTTCGTTAATAACACATACAGACAAGGGATTGCCTGACGGCGGACTACTAGTTATATACTCACTCTTGGCACTCCAGAATATCGCAGAGGAGTCTGTGACGAAAAAAAAAGAACAATGGTTGAACGGAATCACTATTTGCTGCTGCTATCACAAGGACACGAGGAGACACAAAAAACATTTCGGACGAGAACACAATCACACACAAGTAGAACACAGGAGAACAGAGTTAACAGAGAGACAGATATGAACATCATTAGTACAGTGGAATGTCAGATGTGTTTCTGTGTTTTTTTGTTTTGTTTAAAGAGTAAAAATATAGTAGGATATAACATAGCAATAGTGAGGGAGGCAATGTAAGTGTCAGTGTATAAGCAAGTGCAATCTGTCAAGCGTTTATCCCGGTTCGTTTTTTGCCGCGCTGCCGATATCGTAGCCTACTTTGATGGTCGAGTCAAAACGTTAGAAAAAAATACATCGCATTCCACTGCACCTCTGATCGCACCACGACGGATCACATTCGGAATGGATAATCAACATTAAAAGTAAACAAAACAGTTGTACGTTGAGTTTTGAACCTCATTTGTTCGTTTTATTTGCAAAATTCCAAAGATTACACAAAAAGAAAAGCTTTTCCATCATCATTGTTTATACATTTAGGAGAGAGTAAAATTGTTTGTTTGAGTTTCTTATTTTTATGTAAATTTGTTTCACCTCCCTTGGGGATTGGTGTCGTTCCAATTTCTCATTGGTTTGTGTGTGTGTGTTTTGTGTTTGTGTGGGAATAATATATATAAGTTTGTGTGTGTGTTCTTCATTACAATAAATAGTTATTAGTCACAAAAAAATACAAATGTGTTTCGAATTGACATTTTTTTTTTAATGGTTTGTTTTTATATTGGCACGGTAGATAGAAAGTGTTAGGACAATTTGCCAATTTGGCTGCGTTCGTGGTCGGTGCCACAGGAGCGTTCGTGCCGAAACGGCTTAGACACGGTAGGAGTAGTGTCTGTAGGAGGTTCCATAGGGCAGACGGCCGGAAGTGGTCGAGCTATAGCTGTAACCGCCCGGTCCACTGCCGGTGGTGCTGGTGCGCTCGGTATTGTACGAGTAGCCACCCGGGCCGCCACGGCTGTTGCGTTCCGAAGTCGAAGAATAGGATGAGGTGGATGTCGACGGACGCGACGAGTACGGATCTGACCCAGCGCTGGATGTCTCCGAGCGAACGGTCTTCGAGTATGAGTACGATGACTCGTCGCGACGGGGCGCTCCAACGTCAGAGGTGGTGTAAGTGGAATAACGAGGGGTCTGTGAATGGGTGTGAATAACAACATACAACATACAGAGAAAACGGCTTTTTCAACGGTTTGAAACTTAAAAGGTACAAGAAATCTCGCGTAACTATTTTCTTTTTTGTCTGCACAACTAAGAACAAGAAATTGAAACAGGTTTGTACTCTACAAAATTTACATAAAAATAATACTGATCTTCCGAACAGTCGCGTACTCAACAGATACGCAAGTACGCAACCAAAATACAGTTTGGTTATTGGAAAAAAGTGTCACAGAATTCATAATTACCATTAATTTTATCTCGCAGCTGTTCAGTAGCCGTCTTTGAGTGTTAATCATCTCCATTACGGTTATTACTGTATGTGTATCATCGTTGTCGTTAGTATACTACTTATGGTTAGTCGTTTTGGTTTACTCGTTAGTCAGAGTCGCAAGAGGTAGGGTTGTTGGGACGGGGGGGAGGACAGGGTTGATTCCTAGTCAAGTTCCCGATTGAGGGCTTCCGTGTACGCCTAGTGCTTATAGCTCCTAGCGTAGCCGGGCTCGAAGAAGATTACATGACGTCGATGTTGCTTGACGGGAGCTTCATTGTGCAGTCGGCGGAGAACCGTGTCGACGTTGTCGAGGTCGGACGTGTGGCCAGTGGATCGGGCGTGCTCCTTGCGGATGGATTCATTCAGAATGCGCGAACGGTTGCGATCTCGTGGCGACAGGTAGTCATCGATGGGTCGAGCCAGAATTCGCGGATCCGGTTCGATTCCTTCGCGATTGATTGCCTCCAGAATGGAGACGCGTTCCTGCTTGCGGGGACGATGTTTTCCGAAGGCAGTAATCGGATCCGGAATCAAGCTCGGTCGTGGCACAAACGGAACCTTGTCCCAATCGACGCCACGTCTCTGCAAGAGAATATGGAGTTTTGGTTGGTGGTGGTTGCGTTCCTGATTTGTTTTGTCAAGGGTTGCTTTGTTTTTTTGTTTGCGTGATTTTTAAGGAGCAATCCTACGCAAGGAGGCTGGAGGTGAAGGTTAGTCATAGCTGGAAAGCAGTTGGTTAAGATGACTCATCGCAGTCGCTGTTCCAAAAATCAAAAATTACGACTCGGAATTTGTGCTCTCGCGAATGTAAACATCCGAACCCAAGTAAATATCTTTTTTTTTCTCCATTCCCTGCTCTGTGTACAGAAAGTAGCTGTGCTAAGTCGTTTGAATTCCGGCGCTGGATTGATGAAACGGACGAAAATAAGTTTTCAGCGGTCGTGTTTGGTTGAAAAATTCAGTTAAGTCGTCATCGATCGTCATCGTCCGATTGAATTTCGGGTTGTATCTAGTCAAAGCAAGGCGCGGAACAGTCCGAGAAAAGTGGCCACTTTGCTCGGTCGATCTCTCGATGAATGGACCTTTTTTTTAATTTTTTTTGGTGAGGTCTGAAATTTCTCTGATTTGTGTGCTATAATTAGATTTTTGTGCGAGGAAAATTTGCTTGTAGTCACAAGCTACATTACCACCGTTGACATCGTTAAGTCTAGTTTTGAGATCGATTTTGCCAGCGGAGGCGTAGCTGGCGCGAGTTGAAAAAAATACGTGTTTTGTAGGTTAGGTGACAGTGAGAACGTGTGGAAAATTCAATGATAGACAAGACATATGTTAACATACTAGCAGATGTCACACCTCGGCGACATCACGGTTGTTGTGGTTTCTGTACAAATCTAATTAGATTGGATGAGTGTTACTCCATCATAACATAAAACGAGTATACTACTATGGGAAAACACTAGTTTAAAGGATCCCAATTAGTTTGCGAATGCATAACCAACCAACATTGGCTACTATGACCAATATAAATTTTAAAATTTCCGTTTTCGTCTCTCAAAATTCGAACTCATTTGATTTCAAACAAATGATTTGATTTGATCTTGGACACAAAGTTGCAACTGATTAATTTTCCGCAGCGCCATCTCACGGGATTCGAAAGAACCTGTTCAGTGGGTTTTCACCATCTCAATTATGAAAAATAAATACCCACGAATATGGATTTCTAGATACAATGACGCGTCTGGTCGAGGCAACGGTGGGTTGTGTGTAGTTCAAGTTTTTTCGGCGCTTTTTGGTGCAGCCTAAATATTCCCTACCGACACGTCTAATTCTTAAGGAGCTGGTCGCGCGACTAATTGGGAAAGGCTATCGTACTTTTAAATTTCCAAAAGGGCTACGGAGGTGTGAATGTAGTTCGCCTCCCCGCGGTGCACCTTGGAAACGTTAAGCTCCCCTTAACGGCTAAATGAACTGCGGAGGGAACGGGCAACTGGCTGCGAAAAGAATAATGAGTTGTATCGTTGTATTCGGGCTGGCTCCTGTGTCGTCTCCCTCAGTACTGCCGGGTGACACCGAGCAGGAAATGGCGAGGTTCCCGCGGCACAGGTTGTCTCCGTCCCACTAAAACCTTGGCAGACCTCCAGTACGTTCCATTCTCCACCGCCCGACCTGGTCAGTCCGGCTGGCCTCAAAGAGAGGGGCCCCGGCGCTAAGTCCAGCGCTAAAGGTGCGACATTCAGCTCGCGTGTCGTCTCAAGCGCCGAAGGGGGTCCGAACGGCAAGGGCGTTAACGACTATAAACCATAATTTAGCACAGAAGCAGACGCTAGCTGCCGAGAGGCGACGCGTCAGATGACCCTAGAGCGTGGCAGGAAAGCCACTGGAATAAGGTCCGAAAAAAGGGAATTAGGACAAAAAAAGAAAAGAATAAGCGACAGGTAGCCCGCAATCGTAACCACGGAGAGGCCCTCATCGTCAAGATCGTGGCGTCAAAGTACTCGGAGGTGTCCGATCGTCATGACCGAGAGGTTAAAGTGCCCGGCCGCTAAAGGTACGAGCCAATCGTAATGCAGGTAACCCAACTAAACCTGAACCATTGTGAGGCCGCCCAGCAACTGCTTTGTCAGACAGTTCGTGAGTCGGCATCGGATATCGCTATAATTTCCGACCCATACCGCATCCCAGCCGGCAACGGAAACTGGGTTACGGACAGGTCCAATATGGCGGCATTATGGACGACGGGCAAGTACCCGGTTCAGGAGGTTGTGTCTACCACAAACGAAGGCTTCGCGGTTGTAAAAGTGAATGAAGTGTTCTTCGACAGCTGCTACGCACCGCCAAGAGGTCGATGGAACAGTTTTCCAATATGCTCGATCGGATGACAACTGAGCTAACTGGACTGAACCCGTTGGTAACGCTTGGGCGCTCTAGTGGGGGAGCCGCCTTACCAACCCCAGGGGCCAGATTCTTATGGAGGCCTTGGCTAGGCTCAATGTGGACCTAGCCAACGTGGGTACCAAGAGTACCTACCATAGAAACGGAGCGGAATCGATCATCGATATAACATTCAGCAGTCCTGGGCTGTTCAGCAATTGGATGATGGCTACACCCATAGCAACCACTTGGCGGTTCGTTATTGCATCGTCCACAATACAAGGCAGCGTGTGGAAGGAGGAGCATCCACTCCATTCGCCAGCAGATGGAGGACGTCCTACTTTGATCTAGAGACATTTAAAGAGGTGCTTGAGCGGGAACGAAACATACGTGAAACCGACGAAACCTTGCGGTGAACCACTCATTATGACACTTACACGAGCGTGCGATGCGACCATACCGAAGGAAGTCAAACCGAGGATTGGAAGATCGCCGGTGTATTGGTGAACGGAGTCGATCGCCGACCTCCAAAGAACATGCCTCCACGCAATACGAAGGTTGCAAAGAGCGCGGTCAGACGCCGAGAGAATCGAGCGTAGAGGGGCGCTAGTCGTCGTGAAGGCCGCACATAAGAGGGAGATAAAGGTCAGCTAGCGAGCCTGCTTCGAGGGCCAATACGAATCCGTGGGGTGGTGCCTACCGGGTGGTAATGTCCAAAACCAGAGGATCGGCGGCTCCAACCGAGCAATCACCTGAGATGCTGCAAGTGATCGTTGGGGGACTCTTTCCGAACCACGATCCGAATTCATGCCCCCGCCGTCGTAGATTTGTCCCATGACCAGCGTTTCAGTATCCCAGACCTTAACGCTGTCATAGCGACGGAAGGGTGGACGGCTCAGCCGAACACCCGTGACCACGTGGGCATTGACAACGGCAACGGCACAACGGGGGCCGGTGATGAGGGGACGGTGACGAATGAGGAACTCATTGCCAAAGCAAAGTCGCTAAAGGTGAACAAAGCGCTGAGACTGACAACATACACGAAGGGTATAGGCGGTCTGTCTATTAACCAGTTTGGCTTCCGTAAAGGGAAGGCGACAGTGGATGCCGTCCTGTCCGTCAACAAGACGGCTGGGGTGGCAATCCAGCGCAAGAGGTGAAGAGTACGATACTGCGCGGTGATCACCCTTGACGTGAGAATAGCGCCAGGTTCCTGGGTATCTGTACAAGATTCTTGGAAGTTACTTCCAAAATCGCGTACTGGTATACAACACAGAGGCAGGCCAGAAACGTGTCCAGATAATAGCAGGCGTCCCACAAAAAAAAGGGCTACGGAACGATGTGACACGATAGATAGACACGAAGCTTGATCTGGACAACCTCGATATCCAATCAAGAAACTTTGAGACGATGATGGCGGAAACGTACATCAAGTTTGTTCGTAGATCATAGCAACACGGCAGACATCAACACAGCTTGTAGTAGTCTATGAGTTTTATGACACAAGATTTTGTTTCATTTGTTAAAGAACCTTTAACCTTTAAATTTTCACATAACCATCAGGTTATGGGCCCAGAAGATCACAAAGAAGCGAAACTCTGAAGATTGATTTGAAGATTTGTTCTCAAGGTGAGCGAACTGAACACATCCGTACAGAAGCTGGGAGACGCAACCCGGTATGGAAGTTCCAGAAGGATTTGGTGCTAATCCACGAAGGGCTGCATGAAATTACGAAATCGCTGAAGCCGGATTAACAAGATGCTTGCTGGATCGTGAAGTATGCGAAGGCACGGGCACTCATTGGACTGTCCCTGGATGATAACCAGCTTTGTCATGTGATTCATGCCAAGAACAATTCGGCTGGAAACCCAAGATTCCGGTAGCAGAAGGTGAAAGAGAGGACTCCATAGGCAAGTTAAAGATGTATCAGGCAGACAATGGAGTTATACTTCAGCTAACATCAACGTATTGCCTACAGCAAAACGGCACAGTGGAAAGGAAGAATCGATTATTGAGTGATATGAGTGATATTGAGTGATGACTAGGTAAACAAGGTTCTGTGGAGAATGGCACTTGGAGTTTTCGAACATCTTTGGCGGGCTTATGACCATCTTTGGCGGTGTATGTGAAAACGGTGTATGAAGGAAAATTATGAATCAAGAGCTGACGCAGCTCTATGGTAAACACAGTAACACAGTATCCTAAGTCGCTAAAGCTGGAAGGATACAATGGGCTGTACATTTTGTAAGAATGCCGGACAACAACCATGCAAAAATTGTGTTTGCCTCGAATTCTACAGGTAAAAGACAGAGCTAGGTGGTTAAATCAAGTGAAGCAAGACCTGTGTGCAGGAAGTGTGAGACATTCAAGGAACTGGAGACAAGCAGCCCTCAACCGAGTTTTATGGAGAAATATCGTGACACAGGTGCGGTCCTAATAGAACGTTGGACCAGCATAAGTAAGTAAAGTTGATGCAAGCCGATGTTTACTGATTTTATTTACTCAAATTTGACGAAAGTAAGTCAAAAGCGACCTAAAATTGATGAAGGCTAAAATGAAGTGAGTTAAAAACGACTCAAAACAATAGGGGCGTGTATGAAAGCCACCAAGGACACGAAAGGAATGTCTATCGCTTCAAGAACAGCTTGTTTGGCCTTAATCAGGCTGCAAGATCCAAAAACGAGATCAATAGGCCTGCTCAAATTTGTTATTCAAGTTCATTAAAGCCATCGAATATTTGTTATACAAGGCAGTCTTCAGCCCATAACGTCTCCAGCAACGAGTTGGTTGATTTACCCAAAATAGTGGCCCGATATTTTTGTTTTTGTTTTAAGTTGGGGTGGGTTCGGACACGATTTCGGCGCAGTTCGAGAGAAGCGCCATGCCATCATATAATGACTTTTTACGTTTGGTTTCGATCCATTCGGGTTTTCAAGTTTCAAAACGGGTGATTGTACGTTGGAGTCAGCGATCAAAATCAAAGGTCGAACATCGGAACTGATAGAATCATTATCTGCCTCTCAACATTAGCATCTTGAAAATACTTAGTTCTTAGCTAGGTATCAAAATCCCCTGTTTTAGGAAGAGGAATTGCACAGCAGAATAATACACTCACTTTGAAGTACACACTTCTACATGTGATCGGGAGTAGTTGGTTCCTACAACACCGGATGTTACTTCCACAGCTCAATCAAGTGGAATTTATTCTCCTTGTCCACTTTTGCTTTAAAAATACCGCAAAAACACAGACTAGCAAAAAAGTCAAACGAACTGTCAAAAAACATCGACCAACGAGCTGTGAGCTATTCCGTCCTGAATGAAATGATTCATAGCCTACTACTAGAACAAAGAAACTATCGCTAGAGTGTACACACGGCAACGGGTACGGCACTATATCATAGCGTCAAACTATCGCTTGCAAGTCATAACTATGAGCTTTCACTACATAGTATAGGAGATCCTATGAACTATCACATAGTTTTCTAGCATATAGCTCACTATATACTAGAAATAGTATGGTAAAGAATGATCCAAATTGAATCTGGTTTGGCTTTGTTCCGCCGTTTCTAATCCCAAACAAAAATAAAGTGGACTTGGCCCACTTTTCAACGGCCACCTTTCCTTCGCCGCCATCGTTGTTCACCTTGATTTTTCGGGACGAAAACCGTGAAAATCCATACGTACACGTGAATTTTGCCCGGCGCGGAACGCCAAATGCGTCGTCGAGGATGAAATTTCACACATGGTTGGTGAAAAGCCAAGAACAACGACAACAACCCACCGCCCTTCGCCGTCGCAGCCGTCGCCACTGATTGATTGTACATTCCTTTGTCTGTTCTCTTCTCGCTACTCTCTAGCCCTGGCTTTTCACACATGTGCCTGCTTTGATTGCGGTGGTTGGGATGTAATTTTAGCTTTCCCTTTTTCCCCCTGACTGTTAGCAAACCGAAAAAACGACCGCCGCCATGTCTTGGCACTTGATCGCGGCGTTAAGTGGGATTGCTATAAAGTTGATTTCAAATTTCCGGCTAGCGGATCCGAAGGGCGCGGTACGATCAGTGAGTGGGGGAGGGAGTTCTTGTTTCGAGGAAAATTACAAAATGGCCACTTTTCACGACGTAATTAAATCGCGCGATTATCACACTGCCTTGCCTTTCATTTCCTGTTATAACGGGTTTAGGAACCAGATGATTTATGGTTACGTCAAGTTGCCGAAATGTGATGTAAAGTAGGAATGTTTTGTTTTTAACGGTCGACGCCTGCTTTTCTTTTGTTTTCGTTCGGTTGGAAAGGGGAAACTTTTCCCGGTCGGTGTTGAATTATATCCTGCTGTCGGAAAATGTATTATCACATAAATCGTTTAATTTTTTTTTTCGAGCAAAAGTTTCAAACGTGTCTCAATTTCTTCGGTTTATTTTCTGCTTTCGGATAACGGTAACAAATGTTCAAAGTTCGTATGGTTACGATTCGGCAGCTGAACAAACTAACGGATTGAAAAAAAAAAACAGTTACGCGAATGGTGACACATGTGAAACAATTTTATAGAAGTGTGTTCGTGTTGGTTGTTGCTTTTTTTTTTTGCTTGAGGGTTGCTTAGATTGTGAGCTAGAACCAATGCATGCTGATTTTTTTGTGTGTGGGTGTGAATATGTGCGGATTGCGATCCATTGCACCGTTCGTTCGGGTCTTCCGTGTCCGAGAAAGCTATTAACAACACTGAAATAATATTGTTTCACATTTTTGGATGTGGTTGGCCTAGTTTTGTATCAGTTTTTTTTAATGGAAATCGGGATAGTAGTGGAAAATATTTTAGATAACCATTCAGGCCTGTTGTGCTATGGAGATGAAAGGGTTTGGAAGCAAAAGGTAATTCACTCATTTGATGCTTCTTTGCCTTAGTTGTTGGAAAATAAGTAGTTGTTGAAAGCATTATTTTTTTTTCTTAATAGTGGTGTTCGGCGCACCTTTACTTGGATGCACAATGGTTTGAGTAATCATGGACGAGCTGATATTATCCTTAACGTTTATATGCAACGCCAAACAGATTTTCGTTGGTCAAACTTGCCAGTTTTAAAATGAATAAAAATATAGTTTTAAAAATATAGTATTGTATATGTTTCGGAGCAAAGAAAAAATTTAGACACAATTCTTTAGGAAGTATTGAGAGTAGATAGTATAACTTGAGGTTTTATAGGAGTTCTGTAGACCATGCTACTAGTATGCTTCTATAAAATATATTTCACAATGTTATTGGGAAAGAAACTAATAGAACAAGCGGTATAACCTGTAGTTTCAGTCATAGTAACTGAAACTGTCTGCTCTATTAATAACAAACAAGGCACCGTGGTTATGAGCTGAGAAGATTAAATACATAATCAGCTGATAAAATTCCAATTCCACACAAAGTACGCTCTTAACGCACGTTTGGGATCTGGGCCAGTGTATATCGGAAGCAATTTTGATCCAAAGTTTAACCGCAGTTTGACCCTGTGCCCCGAAGTCTGTTTTAGAATTTGAAAGTGCATGTCACATAATATTTTGGATCCAGGAGTGTTCATTGTTGATCCCGGTTTTCGATCACAGCAAGCCGTGCTTTGAAACCGACGTGTTTTGCTTTTGCTGCGTCGTTTTCGCGAAATAAAAAGCAAATATTGTTTCGTTATTCCACTTAAACGAAAAGTGAAATAATAAAATCCCCGTGTGCTTAAGGCAAAGGGGGAAGGATACCCCCTTTGCCTCGCTGAAAGTCTCTCTAATAAAGTCAAATCAATCAAACCCTTTGCCTCATTTCAAAAAAGTTACGCCAAAAGTGTAATTTTTTTTTACTTTTTTCTTTCAATTCATCTACTAAATGTAAATGTAATTAATGAAATTTTTTTTGGGTTACCAGGTTTCCGATCAAAACTGCGACCAGGAGAGCCGGCACAAGCAACATACAATGACTTTTTCAACGCACTCTAACAGCCGCCATTTTGTTGAAAAAAAATTGAAAAAAATGTTTTTGTATTCTACGTGGATACACTTATAATTGTAAAAAAGTTTCGATTGATTTAAGTAAAAATTTTTTTTTTTCAAAAATAATTTTTTTTTCTCGTTCTAACTGTATATTCCCCCTTAAACAATTGTTTCAAACAGATTACTTCCATAATACCATTGCTGGCTAATGGGTGTTAGATTGAATACACACAGGAGTGTTCATTGATGTTCCCCTGAAGAGCCTCAGTTAACCTACTGAATCTGATGTGATGATAATGGAGTCAATAGATAGAGTTGAGATTGTCCTGGAAAGGGCAGCAGCTTCTATTTTAACACTGCCATCATGGTAATAGATAGCAAAGTGGTGAACAGAGCTCCGCCCAATCGGACAATATTGGGTCATTGTCAAGCGGAAGCTTAAGAAGACTCAAAAAGCTGTTGTGATCGAGAAACAGTTGAAGGCAAACTGGCGTTCTGCGGCGTATAAAGTGGACAAGGATAATATACAAAATCATATGGCAGGTGTTAAACGAAAGACTCGGCAATTCGTATTCGGTAAAAAGGAAGCTTAGCTGAATATTTCTCCTATATTCTGCATTAACTGAACTTGAAAAAGAAACAGAATTTGGCTTATTAATAAAAACTTTGAGCGACTCTGGAGTCCTCTTTCAAATTGGCTGACAATGTTTTGCAAGCTTGGTTATTAAGCCAGGTAGCTTTAGCTCGAACTTTGAGACAATGGCGAACCCGTACACCAGACTTAAGGCTGAAGCTGTGATTAATGCGTTGAAAACAAAATACATGAAATGAAGAGGCTCACGAGAAGACAATATTAGCCTCCTACCACGAGTTCAGATCGACGGTGATGAAATCTAGGTAGTAGACGAAAAAATCTCTCTGGGCTCATTGGTGACCGCTGATAACGACACCAGCAGAGAAATACAAAGGCGCAATATGGCTGGCAATCGTGCCTATTTTGGACTCCGAAGGACGCTTAGTGTTGAAGGCCACCAGGAATGCAGTATAGTTTCCATCGTCAACCGGAAGTGCAATAACCTTCGAATCACATGTTGATTTGATTGTTTGTGATAACTCGCGTAAAATGCAATGTGATTCAAATCTATTCATTTGAATTCAACTCATTTTACAGAATAGTCTTTGCGGTTAATGTAACGCAATTAGCCTGGCCGCTTTGACATTTGTGTCATGTCTTGGATATGCTGCAAGCATCAATATTGACAACCTAATAATTGGACGTAATCTAACCCAATTATTTACAGGATACTTACTCGAACTGGCCGCGTTTATAGTAGATTAGATTAGATCAGATTAGATTAGAACGGAAGCCTGGTTGGACCGGCCCGACACTGTGATGTGTGACCGTAAAGTGCTCCATGAGCTGAAGAGGAAGACCGAGAGTAAGGTGGCCTCATTGTTCCGTGCCTTGGGCTGAAAGGTTGGAGGAACCTTTCAAATGGAGAGAAACCTGGACATCATGGGCATTGTAATTTGGAAGCGTCAGTCGAGGCCGGCCGTGTCAATCACCCAGAAGGAGCGGCTGAAGACCTACTTGACACTGAACAGCAACGGCTGACAGGGAACTGGATACGTTACGTATATCTCCCACACCAAGGTCCTTCTGTGGCTGACGATCAGCGATAAGGGAATGTCCAAGGCGCTGTTCTTTCCTTCGGGGTTTGCAGTGAACAGTACGAAGCGTCTTCATCAAGAAGTATCACGCGAAAGAGTATATGGTCTTTTGGCCGGACTATACCTAGAGATCACCGGAGAAGGTGGACCAGCTGAAGATAAAAACCGCCATCTCCCAACGTCCCCCAGCTGTGGCCGATAAACAAATTATGAGTAGTCCTCAGGCGGAGGATCTGCGTCAAAAATTTCATGAACAAAACGGAGGAGCAGCTAATTGCCAAGGCCATGAAAGAGCTGAAGTACATGCTGACATCTAAATTTTTCATCGGCCATACATAATATACATAATGTTCTGGCCAAGTGCCGTGTCTGGCAGGGCGTTGGAGCATTTTGTTAGAGGGCTGGACAACTTGTTCCATCCAATTATCATTTGTAGTTTTTTTAAGCCCATATTTTAAATGCATACGTTAGCTTAAGAAATTGTCTGTTTTTTAAGCTGAAAACAGATTGATTAGAACGAGGATTGAGAGCGAAGCTACACAAATTTGTGACTTCCTATTGGCATAAAATTGGTTGTGCACAGTCATTTTTACCCTAATCAAACTTTGAAAAGCTTATGAGGACCTAATCTGAAATTTCAATCTGTCCACTGTTCCGTTTTGATATGTCTATGTTCCGCACTACCCTAGCGAAGTAAAATAACAAACTGATATCAAATAAGTAACATGTTTTGTTATCTCAGATATCATTTTGAACTCAGCTGTATCGCATAACAAATTTAGTTATCAAAATTCACAAATTTTGTTATCATCTGTTATCAATTTTTAAAGACGATTTTTGACGAATGTTACTGAATTCTACCAGCATGCTGACGAATGCTGAATAATGCCAGCATTTGGTATATATGAAATTGAGCCTTTCACCAGAAGCAGTACTTCAGTTATTAGTGTATCAATTTGATGTAATGTTGATGACAAAGCTTGAAATTATCTCAAGAATTATCATAACATTTGTTATAAAAATGAACTCGATGATAATAAAACGAGTTAATATTGTGATACCCAACGAATATTAATTTGTTATCACTTTTGTTATTTATTACTGTTTATTCAGCCTAAATGATAACATATTTAGTAATCAAACGCTAATAATCTGATATTAGAACTTGTTATCTATTTGGTATAAACCTTTACTCGGGTATACATACGTGTAGTGAAATACTAGATGAAACATAAAAGTTATTCGATTACATGTTCCAAAGAGTTTGGTTGAGATGTGTTAGCCGAACGAAATTATTGCAAAACAATACAAAACCAATCTTACTTCGGAGCTGCTTGAGCAATATCACACTAGGGATTGAATTGCAAAGCGATGGGCTAAGAAGTAAACTATAACGTTTAACTGGAAATTACACTTTAAATAATCATGGAAAACTTAAATATTCCCGAAACTTCTCTTGTAATTGTTTTGAAAGTTTCACGAAGCAACAGATTCCACTATATAAGCGATGCTTTGTGGAATTCTTCAATTTATCGACCGTTTAAATTTATGTAATTCATGAGCAAAAATATCTACTCTAATAAGTAGTCTTGGAACAGCACGAAACTTAATTTAAGAAGATAATTTTCAGTAAATTCCACTAAAATATGTTTAAAGAATTCAAACTGAACGGATTCTGAGTGATCCCGGTTTTTAATGGCTTTTAATAAATAAACCCAGCCTTGTGTTTATGAACATTAAATTCCATATTTTAATAACACTTTTATCTATTGTTATCTCACTAAATTGCTTCATTTCACATGTAATATTTTCTTTTCCTTCATCGTGGATCAAAATGTTCCAAAACACCACACAACCAATGATAAACGCATCCTTGACAAACTTAGTAACAAGACTTCACTCCCAATCTTGCATAATTAGTCAATCCTATCTCTTCAACTTGAAGCCATCTTCTTCATCAATCACCCGCAACCGTCTTCTGTCACTCGAGTTCTCTCTAATCCAAGCAGGCGAAATGGCACATTCATCGCAACGCATTAATCTTACTCCGCCGCCGGCGCATTCGCACGCACGCACGCACTCCAACTCATTAGCCGCTCATCATCCATCCACCATTATGTCACACAAAAATTATCAAATCTTTCAACAACGAGTCCCGCAAATTTTCCTTCAAAATCCACCCGAAAAAAAAAATATCAATATCTTCGCCCACCGCTCTCCACAAAAGTCCATTACTCCCCCGGATTTGCGCGAACTCAGTCACATGTAAGCCCACCACCAGTCTTCATCGTCATATTCTCGAACTTTTCAGCAAAGAAATTTTATTTTTGGCCCCGGCGCTTAATTTTCCCATCTACTTGGCGTGGCACAGTACACTTTTCATTGTAGCTCACAGTCAGATTTTGTGCTGTTTCGAACGAATAAAATTTTCCATCCATTTTCAAAGATAATGCTTTCAACAACTGGTACCGATTTTCCACCCGGGATCTAGTTCTCCGCGGCACTGAATGGTTTTTCATCCTCAAGAGTTGTTGCTAGGAAACACAGAAGGACATTGAAAGGACGGGGTCTACTTGGATCACTTTTGCTTTTCGCTTCAGGACGCATTCAGGTCATTGGGAGGATAGTTGGAGGGACAAATAGGGTGAAATTTGGTGCAAAATGTCGCTCACCGTCACTGTGTACGACGAAATCGTTGGGCGGGTATAGGACGAACCAACCCGGCGGGTTGTGTAGAAATCGCTATCGTAGACCATTTTTGGACTTTTTTTTCTGCACTGGAGTTACTCGAGGACGCACTAAATCTCAACTGCTCGGTCGCACGTTCTCACTTCGACTAACTCTAGAAGCTCGGGAAAAGGCGAATTGTCGGTTGAGATCACACTTTTTTTTTGGCACACCACGGGTTCTCTTCTGTTTACTGTTCCGGGGACCTGACTCGGATGCCGTTCGAAGTAGTTCTGAGCTGTTGACCAACTCGCGGCCTACGATATAGCTCTGGCGCAGCAGGGAGTTCACCCCAGAGATCGTGTGCTTGACTGTGTGCGTGTTCGGTGTTGATGAACCAACGCACGCTTCCCATGCTTCGGACTTGGAGCACGGCCAACACAGGCTACAGGATCGCGGGAGTAGGATGAATTCAACGCTTTTCCACCATCCCACTGCTCTCGGCCACCGGTTAATCATCCTGTTGATTTGAGATCGTGGATGAAATGTTTTCTCAATGTTCTATTAATAACAGGTTTGTCGGTGTTTGGCTTGGAGCGAATCGGCAGATGGTCGTGTGTGGAGGCAGTGTTGGAATTTGTGAAAGTAGAATTTTATGGCTCGATGGACGGTCTGAGATGACCTTCAATCCAATGTTCGGTGAAAATGGAGTGGGTGTTGCCGTAGATCTCTATAAGGATAAACTACGGCCATACAATGTCCTGCGTGTTTGCAGTGAACGCTTCTCTAATCAATCTGTGCAATCTGTCATCACTGCCAAAACATTCTGAGAATCCGCCTACTGTGCGAGCCAGCGCAGGTGGCCAATAGTTTGCGCATGACGTCACGTGCGTCACCCATCCAAGGAAACTGAGGGAAATTTTAAAACAACTGCGCAGTCATCATTGTATGTGTGAACAGGAAAACACAAACATTTCCTTCCGTTTTCCGATGATTGTCATATTGGTGAAAATGTAGTTGCATAGCCTGCCGAGCGGGGTCAATCGTGCGTCATTTTGATTTTTTGTACATTGCCAAAAACTGACTTTGTTTGTATTTTTTATTTTGTTGCGATATTTGATTCATGTCTGGCAAAACTGAGAATGGGGATGATACTATTTGCTTGACGGCATCTCCGCTCCGCCATCGCATATAAAATTATTAGTTCAGCAAAGATATTTTTGAATATTTGCACACGACCGCCGGAGCGGTTGCGCCGAAAGAAACTTGAAAATGTCTGAATGGGAAAATGGTTGTTTATTGACGCAATGCAAGGTGCTAGCGGAATGATGGGTAGCCACATTACGATGCATAAACAAAATGAATCGCAAATGTCATAGTTGCACCCATGCATTCATAAATATTTCTCTCCGTTCTTGACCCTCTTTTAACTCTCCGAAATAGTAGAAATCCGAGTCTGGCGCCGTGATTTTGAAAAGCCATGAAAAATGTTGCATTCGGTTGATTCGGTTGAACGCTAATGTCGACAAACATCAACAAACCATTGCACTGTACAATGTCCGAAAATAGTAGTGCAATTATATCACCATTCCATTCGTCTCTATCCGCTCTATTAATATGCACCTGCGAGTAATCGGAGGAAAATTCTTTGTCTGCTTCCCCCTTTCTCGGGCAATCTCATGCGGCAATGTATAGGTGACAATCAAAACAAACACTTCACCGAATACACTGTTAATTGGCTCCCACGCCAGTGAAAATCACCTTCCCAATTTAAATCAGACATTATTCATCCCAGCAGGCCTTCACCGTCCCGACGCTACTGTTGTCATCATCGTTGGTTGGTAAGAAAAATACCTCCCAATACAATAACAAAATAACGTGAACACACGGCTAACGTGATTTATTTTGGCTTGATACGCCAAACACTGCGAGCACGTTTTAGCTTCTGCTGATCAACGCAGCCGACTTGGTGGCGGAGGTTAGCTGCGCCGTAGCGTAACCTTCGCACACCTTGATTTTGAGATTTTCCTCTAGCTACGATTCGACGAACGAACGAGAGAATGAACCCTGCGAAAAAAAGTGAGGAAGTAGCGAACCGAGCGCCTCCATTTTCCTGCCGATGACTCGTGGGGTCGCAAGGTAAACCGAGCAACAGAGCAATTAATCATCACACGCCGATCAATGACTCGCGTGGGTGGTGTGTTCCTAGGCATCGTGTCCGTGTTTGTCATTTTTTTATGACGTGAAAATCGGATCCGACATCGACATATTTGACGATGCTGGTTGCTTCCTTGGTGGCGACCATTCGGCGATGTGGCCTCTGTCTAAATGTAGATGCTTACTCACAGTTCGACGTGAATGCTCGTAAATTTTTTGGTTGATCAGTGGTCACCGTTCATGGATATGGATTGACTAAAATAGTAACATCAAGATAAACATTTCAAAATGTCCTTTCTGGACTGAAGACCAATGATGTTCTTTTATAGGGTTCAAAAGTTATCACAACATTGTTGCCCAAAAATTAATCAACTTTATCTCTAGTTCGATCAAATTTCTCAGCCTGAGCATCCAAATTGATTTGTCCCAGAAGAATCCTTGGGAAATTCTCCACAGAATTTTGATTACAAATAGAGTAGGCTATGCCTGTGAACTTCTGTGACATTCGTTTTCTCCATAATTTCAGTTAATAATTTAGTTAACGACAGGTAATTTAGGTAATTTAACGACATATGATCTAAACTTAATTGATGATCCTATCCGTTACATAATTGTTTTCTGGCAGCACTGGTCATCTCCCCGCCGCATAGAAATCATCTGTGGTTGTCGGTATGTTGAAAGATGACAGCTAAGCGAGAGGAAAGACGGTAGAAAAGGATAGATATCCGTCAAGGTAAAACCATGAACCAGAAGCAAAACAATGCATTTTTTAAAACAATAAACAAATAGTATGGCATAGAGAAGTGAGTCGAGTAAAGGTTTGAGCAGTTTGCGGAAGAAATCCTACTGAAATTGATAGTGCTTTATTGAATTGTTATAGAGTATTTGAAGAGAAGTTTGATCTGGTCAAGTGAATCCTAACGAGACGTGCCAAGGTATCGAGATTAACGGTGAAGCACAAATTTGTTTGCACGATCGACGGATCGATAAACGATTCAGACACGACGTGGATGATAAATTGTTCATACTGAGACATTCGAATTTACCGTCGTTTTCCTCCGGAGGAAGACAAACTAAAATCAATTTTTCGACGTTGGACTACGTCTTTGTTTTCTATACTGGGGTACAATTTAAAAAAAAATATCTATTGAAACCGTTACGAAATGCGGTCAGGTTTTGAGCGTTCATATCTCAGTCGTTTCTCCAAACATTTTCTAAATGATTGCCCCAATCGATCAGAAATATTTCTACGCGTCGATTCCAGTAATGAAAACTATTGATTTTTAACAATAAATTATTTAAAATAACACAAACATAAGGTGATGTCTTACAATGTCGATTCTCTAATTTTACCAAATACACAGTTTTTTCTAGCACAGACTTCATATTTAAGTAAGGAACGTCTCCTAGGTAGTTATGTATATTATGACAACGTGACAACGTGACGAGAATAAATCATCCCACGTCACCTACAGATGGCCACCCACAATGACGAGCAGCTGAACCAAGAAGAAAGCCCAACTTCAATATCGAACATTGTTTGTCCCCCGTCAACTGAATCCGTCTCTTTCAGTGCTTGAAAGTGTTTCTTACGTTCTATTGCCTTGCATACTATTCCTTGTCCCTACTATTCTATAAAAATCAAATAATTTTGAGAAAGTCTAAGTGAAATGTCGCAGAATATGGCTGCAAAGTATGAGGTTCCATAGCTATTTTCTACGCGTTAAATATAGTGGCCCGCTCAACCATCGTAGAAAATACAACCTGGGCCGTATCATCATTAAAACCAAGCGACCCTTTTCAGGGCCACCAAATGCTATCTAAGGAGTTTACAGTAGAATTTTCTTTCATATTTGCTTCCTAATGTTAGACGTCTATCGGCAATGATAGACTTTGAATTCCCAAACAGACCGCAACCTATACAGATCTATAACGCAATAAGGATAATGTTCTCCAGGTGGTCGATCAAATCAACAGGATACGCTATTATGGTACGTTCTCGCTCCATCATCTCGGAAGGCAAACAGTTCCAGCAGCAAGGTTTGGAAGAAGAAAAGAACACCACATCTAACGGGTGCTGAAGCATTTGCACCCGATACTGTAGTTTTCTCCAAAGCGATAAGCATTATGAACAGCTTCGCCAATGACATTTCCGAGCGGATCGAAAGCGTAGCTGCCCGACTGATGTAGAGGATCTTGTTATCATTTGTCATACATATTATTTCCAATGAAAGCAAGATGTATGAATGTTATGGGCTCCGCAAAGTGTTATACACGCCTGAGCCTAACAAATAAACGAACTGATTAAAAAAAAAAGATGTATGAATGTAGATATCATGACAAGCTATATAAAATAATTGAGATTGTAGTGCGAAACGTTCAGTGTATGGGAATTAGATTTGGAACGAAACCAATTTCGGCCACTCTTTAAACAATCAAGTGATCTAGATTGCACATTGCTGAGTACTCCTACTGTAGGAGTCCTACGTCACCTTTGCGCACAACACCATTGGGCTGTACCTTGTAGTTTTTAAATCGGACGGCATTCGAAATGACCTCTTCTCTTTCCAAAGACGAGCTATATTTATTCTGCTCGATATTGGAATCGATGTCGGAGGATGTGCAGTGGATACAATGTGAGCAATATGAGCCCAATCATTTTTCGTGTATTGGTGTAGAGATCGCCAATACCGATTGGCGTTGTCCACGGTGTATCCAAAGTAGTGCTCGGCAGCTCAAAGTTCCTTTAGGCAAGAAGCGGAGTAAGAGGTTCGACCAGAAAGGCGATAAAGTTCTGTCCAGTTAGAATCCGGACTTATTGTGTTGCAGCGGCACGTAATAAAAATAAAAATCGCAAAAACGTTAAAAATCGCCAAATCAACCGTGTATGATGTGCTCAAACGTTTCAGGGAGTGAAAGAGTGTGGATAGAGTGCCTCGAGATAAGCGTCGTAGTGGAATATATGACCGCAAGCTGAACTAGAAGGTGTTGCGAACCGTCAGAGCAAATCCTGGACTATCAGATAATGAAATTGCACAAAATACGCTGCTGCTTGCAGTACCGTTCGAAGAATTCGTTTGCGAGCAGGATATCGTTCTGAACGAACCAGCAAGCAACCAAACAGAACGTTGAAGCAAAGTTTCGTCACAAAAACTCGAGCTCGGAAATTGTACCAGCAGGTTTTGCCTGCTCATCGACGATGCAACCTACGTCAAAATGGATTTCGAACAGCTTCCTGGCCAAAATTCTAGGAGATGTTCCTGCGAAGTTTAAGTTTGCTTTTATGGATAAATTTGCCAAAAAAAACTGATGATTTGGCTAGGGCTATGCAGCTGCGGAGCAAAGACCAAAGTGTTTGTGACGAATAAGATGATGGACTCGAAGCTGCACAAGGAAAAATGTCTTAAAAACTACCTTTCATTAAAGCCCATAAAGGTCCCGTTAAGTTTTGACCAGATTTGGCCAGTTGCGACTACAGCCGGGAAGTTATCCAGTTGAACCGCGATAATAACGTAGATTTCATCGATAAAATCATAAATCCACCCAACTGCCCGCAATTTCGGTCCATCGAGAAATTTGGGGCAATAATGAAGCGGAAGTTTAAGAAAAATGGAAAAAACGGCTCGGGACGCGACTCAAATGACCAAAATGTGGAACAAATGTGCCAAGAAAGTTGACTCCGTAGGTGTGAAGTGTTTGATGGGAGGAATAAAGAAGAAAGTGGGAATTTTCATTAGAAACGAAGAGAAATGAATTGTATTGATATGCTTTTCTCAAAGTACAATAAATTACTTTTGTTTTGATGTATTAAACTTATTTTTAGGTCAATCCGTTACCGAGATACAGCTGGAGATAGCACTGCAGTTTCAACGTGAGCTGGAGGAGCAGCAGTTGGAGCACGAGCAGGGGATGTTGAAAGCCCAACTGCCTACAGAGCAGCAGGTTTTGAAAAGGCTGGAAGAGATTCGGAAGCATTTCGACAGCAGCGTTAGCAGACTCAACACTTTGAAGGAGAAAGGCAGCGTTGTTGATGGGACTACGCAAATACCGAAGCAAAAGGTGACGCAGTGGTTGGACGGACAAGTTGGGGTGGCAGTCAGAAACCCGTCGGCCACAGATTTTCAGGAAGCCTATTCTAAAGGAGTAGATCCGCTCTAAGCGGGAGCGAGCTTGAGCAAATTCTGAAATCCAAAGTCGATGAAGAAAGCGACAATGATTGCTGAAAGGAGAACATTTATTTTCCGGGCTTACAAAGAAGTCCGCAGTCCTCACCCGGCTGGAGTTTTCATTAGAAAGCCTTGTCCCAGTCAGTTCAAACTGAATTGAAAAGTTGTGATCCGGAGCTTCTGTCTCCATATTTGTAACTCGTGTCGGCGGTTCTATAGCCACATTCACTTTCGATTTACATCCACTCAATGAACCTTATATATATTACTTATGCAGATTTATGAAACCTATCAGAATTACTACGAAACATTGACCGCAAATAGAAAAACATGTCTGCCAAAAGCCAGAGCTTACTGGGATCTTACTTTTTGCAACCGTTCAAGCGTAGAGGAGCAAAAATTGCAAAACTTGTATCCCTCTTTTCATTTTAAACTATTGGTACGTTTCATTTTAAACAAAATCAAGAATACAACATCATTCAATATGCTATTCGCAGCCATGAAAATGATATTTATTGACCGCTAGTTACCAATTTTTATTTAAAATCTAAATAAAACAACGATTGGCCCATAATATTGGGTGACTGTATGCATTTCTCGTAAACTCCATTTATTCATATTTTGTAGTTTATAGAAAGATTTTAATAATTCAATAGTTGGTTGACTGATTCTAGATCAAACCTCATAGGAATTACAAAATTAAAAAAAACAAACTCTGTTCTTCGTCTATGGACATGCGTAAAATCCGTTCAAACTGCAACCAGTATTGCTTGATATAGCCTGTCTTGATTTCAACATTCACATATCTAGTTTTCACAGGAAATAATATGCATATACGTGAAAACATATTTCACATATTTCAATAATTTGGTGTGTTAGCTAATGTACGTAAACGGAACGCTAGATTTATGGGATGTGTGAACTTAAGCCAGATAACTAAATCTAGTCTGTTGATTCAAGGATAGCAAACATTGTTGTATAGCGCATGAGTTTTCACAGGAAATAATATGCATATACGTGAAAACATATTTCACATATTTCAATAATTTGGTGTGTTAGCTAATGTACGTAAACGGAACGCTAGATTTGGCAAAAACTAATGGGATGTGAACTTAAGCCAGATAACGCCTAAATCTATCTGTTGATTCAAGGATAGCAAACATTGCGAACGGCGCATGAAAGATTGCATTGTATGAAACTATCGCATGAAGATTGCTAACAATTCCGTTGCTTACGCTTCCATTAGCTTGAAATAAAACGAGGGAACATTTTGCACGCCTGTTAAAATACATTATTTTTTCTGTTTGATTTTGCAAAGCATTTTTCACTTGTTGAAACACCTGAGAGTTCAATGAATTTCTAGTGGATATTTTCCACTGTTATAGTAATTTTTTAATTTACGGCGCTTGAAGGGTTATTCCGTCAGTCGAAATGACGTTTGTCCGAGCAATCCTCTGCACTTCCACGAAAAAACAACAGGATGTTAGATAAAATGGTTGGGCTTGCAGCAGGATCCAGTTTGGAGAAACACTGAATTGCTGCTTAAGTTCAGACTGACGTTGGACAGCGATACATACTCGATATTTAAAACTAATGTCCCACGCAAGATATTACCTTGCTGCGATTGCAGAGATGTACAGGGAATGTGTAGAAGTTATTCGAATTTTGGCACTGATTTAAGACCAACAGTAAAGTGATGCAAATGCCGGGACCATTGACATCACCTGGGGTGCTTATTTCGATTGGAATACAAGAATACATCGATTTAAGAATCGTTTACCCAACAGTAAGGATGTTTGACAACTTACAGAGTATGTAACCAAACAAGTAAAGATCGGTTAAACAACAGTTTGGACTGGATTTGTTTGGGCCACCACAAGAATGAATGTTCATATCAATAGATTATGAAATTGTGCAAATAACAAGTTTGAGGACCGATTTAAATCAACAGTAAGGATGCTGTTGGAGTCACTCGCTTCATATCAATGGATGATAATCATACGTTACAGCCCACTGAACACATGAAGACATTAACACGCTAAAATGCATTCAAGTTTGATTGACCTGAAATTTAAACTTATTGTAAGGATAATGTTAGGACCTTTCATCAAATGTGACCCCATTGAACAGACCTAATGTATACTCATGAATTTCGGCATAATTCTCGTAGAGAACGACATCGCATCTGTAAACAAGCACCTGCTGTGTTCCGAAAACTAACAGCACACAAACCGATAAAAGAACGGCTCCTCTACCGTATTTCACTATAATTCTCGGAATCGAACCAAAACTCTCGAGAAATCTACAATCGATGTGCCCGTCCCAAAACGCTGCCTCGTGCTTCTACAAACCGCCCTGAATTTTCAGGTGTTATTTTCCCTATTAGTGTGCCTATAATAAGAGTGTCACCATGTCTTAGTTTTGACAGGTCTTTTGCTCGTTTGGAACATGGATTAGTTTCATACTAAGATACTGACCGATAATTTTGTGACAATTTTGACAGCTGTCGTCACTCTTCTTACGGGCACTATATTTCCTATCTGTTTGCATCTTGCCAGCCACTTGCTCCATCACAAATCTTAAATCCGGTGTTCCCCTAAAATACGGACGAGACCGTTCCGTAAACAAACACTCCACTAACTATCTCCCGCGAATGAGAGGCCAACCCCGTACCCAAACTACATACCATTTTTTCGACTAAACATGCATCTATCGTATAACTGATTCCGGAAATCTATCTCGAACTTAACTCGTCCAAACATCAACATCGTCACTACCTTTTCGTTTCCTTCAGTATATCTCCAACCGTTCGTGGTCAGAGCTTGCTGCGATCTTCTTAATTTTATCTGTTATCGAATGCACATAAAGGAAATGCTAGATGTGGCATAAATTCATACGACACTTCATGTAAATTTAAGCCAGATATCGCTGAAGTTACATAGGTCTGTTGTATGAAAGATTGAAAACAATTTCCGCTTGCAATTGAACGGGGAAAAATGTTACGCGTCTGGTCAAATTCATGATTTTTTTCCTGTATGAAAGCTATGTTGACTCAACTGTTATTGAATAAACCGATCCACGTCGTAAAAAGAAAACAACAACGATTTTCTTGATTTTCATTTCATTGTCCGCCATTGTAAAAAACGAAAGCATATTTATTTACAGTTGTTTTGTTCGTCGAACGTTCTTAAATTATAATGCTTAAATTTAGTCCCCTTCATAAACATTTTTTGTTTTTTCAATATTTTTTTGAGTTTTATAATTTTTGCAAGCGACAGAAAAGAAGTCTAAAGCATAGAAGCTGGTAACAATAATGCTCACGGAAAACAGCTTAGCAAGCATACTGATATTTCTCGATGAAAAAAAATGTAAGCACCTAAATACAAAACATTCAACGTTGCAGCGCATTCCTTTCTGAAACGCTGTATTCTTGTTTGCATTCCCGAGAAATTATAAGGATTCGTTCAGGTAAACACTTGCCGACCGATCCATCGCCCTTGAGAGTGTGTGATGTGATTTACTGCCTCCCATTCGCCTACTATGAAGATTCGTACACTTAGCCTCGAACCGGGATGGTAGGTGGTGGTGGTGGTCGTTCTTTGGTTGGGCGGTGAGTGGAATTTTCCTAAAATAGAACCACTCTCTCAACATCGGCGTCTTCATCGCCGTCGTCATCGGTTTTGGAATCAGGTTGAATATCTGCCGTTCGCTACTTTTGATATTGCGATTTTACCTATTCTTAGACGATCATCTTGCCGACACGAGATGCTGAGGGAGGATTCATCTCCAGAAAATTTAGCTCAAATGAGTCACGTTCGTTCGGTTTTGTTTTCGACGATTTTGCTAAACACGGTTGCTAAGAGTAGTGGCAGAATAGTGACACGTGAGACCAACAAACCGAGCAAGCGGTGCGTAGTTGAGTTCAAACTTGAATCATTATTGCGGTGACACTTGCTTTGGTGAGCTGTCACGTTCTTTTACTGACGAAGGGTTTTTCAATTTCTGTTGTATCCGCTTTGGAATCAAATAGAGCAGGTTGATCGGTTTTAGTGGTTTTCAAAAACTAGGTACGGCACGTTTGTAGTTACAGATGAATTTCAGTTGCATAGATTCGAGAGTTGTTCCAGTGTTAGAAGCGAAGAGTATTGATCGTTGTTGGTAGCTTAATTTCCTCCTAGTGGAAACATTTTCTTGAACACTTGTAGCGCGGATTGTCTATCCAGTGGGCATGTTTTATAGATGTCATCACAGGATCGATTCTGTTGCGATTTACCATTCTTGATGGCTTCTTTAATTGCAGTTCCATCCAGCATGTAGTCCACAAGTGAGTTCCTATAATTACAAAGTTATTTAGTCAAAAAGTAGAATCATACCTTGAAAAGTAACTCACTCCGAAAGGGCCAACATCATATGCTCAATTTGATCGGCGGTTCCCACTTGCATGTGGTAATCCGATGAGCGCACGTAGCTGCAGATGGCCTTCTGCATACACGAACCCGAATCGATGTTGTTCTGTGCCAGCATGTCATCTACCTTGCTCAGCATTTCCGTGAACCCGGTTGGATCACTGTCAGCGCTTCGGTAGTGTCCGCCGTAGCCTCCGCCAAATGCGGACACCAACTTTGGCAGAATTAGAAGAGCACCGATTCCAACCAACGTACCGAGCACCACGCCACCGAGGTCGATCTTGAGTGGAGCATAACCTCCCACGCCGGAACTGGAATAGCCGTACCCGTTGAGGCCACTTCCTCCATATCCGGTGGTTAGGCCGAGCCGTTGTGTACGATCGTTAGTCGCTGAAGCTTCCGAATAGGTGGTTTCATTCGGGCGGCGCCAATTGTTGCTGGAAATATTGTGAAAATGAAGGGGTGGAATGAAGTGCAATTTGAGATTAGTTTTACGATTATTTCAATGGTCAGTTATAATAGTAGTAACGTAAACAGGATAAGATTGATCTGAAATCGATCGATTATCATCCAAAAAGGCAGTTTATTCGCTGAGATGGTTAAGTTATTTATGAGCAGAGAACGCAAAATTGTGGGAGATAGCTACGAGTTAGGAACTAGCAAGCCATGATTTTTTGTATAAAGGGCGATACGGTCAAAATTTGGTCAATATCAACTTGACGTATTTCTTTCAATTTTGCATTTAAAAAACCTGAACACCCCTCATTTTGAAGGTGTGTGTGTAGAATGTTGCTCCTATTTTGATTTTAGAATTCACTCTTCAGTTGTCAAAATGCCGTCCAAGCAAGAAGAGCAGCGTATCAAAATTTTGCTCGCGCATCGCGAAAATCCGAGCTACTCGCACGCAAAGTTGGCAAAATCGCTAAAAGTTGCCAAATCAACCGTTACAAATGTAATTAAAGTGTTTGGGGAACGTTTGTCGACAGCCAGGAAGTCTGGATCGGGGGGAAATCGAAAACCGGAAGCCGCTGAGACGACAAAGAGAGTTGCCGGTAGTTTCAAGCGAAACCCTAACCTATCTCGAGATGCCGCAAATAAGCTGGGTGTATCGTCTACAACCGTGCATCGAGCCAAAAAACGAGCCGGACTATTGACTTACAAGAAGGTAGTGACTCCAAATCGCGATGATAAACAAAATACGACGGCCAAAGCGCGATCCCGGAGGCTGTACACGACGATGCTGGCGAAGTTTGACTGCGTGGTAATGGACGACGAAACCTACGTCAAAGCCGACTACAAGCAGCTTCCGGGACAGGAGTTTTATACGGCAAAAGGAAGGGAAAGGTAGCAGATATTTTCAAGCACACGAAACTGTCAAAGTTCGCAAAGAAATATCTGGTTTGGCAAGCCATCTGTACCTGTGGCTTGAAAATCAGCATTTTCATAGCTTCCGGGACTGTCAACCAAGAAATTTACGTGAAAGAGTGTTTGAATAAACGTCTGCTGCCTTTCCTGAAGAAACACGGTTGTTCCGTACTGTTTTGGCCGGATTTGGCATCTTGCCATTACGGTAAAAAGGCCATGGAGTGGTACGCCGCCAACAACGTGCAGGTGGTTCCCAAGGACAAGAACCCTCCCAACACGCCAGAGCTCCGCCCAATTGAGAAATACTGGGCTATTGTCAAGCGGAACCTAAAGAAGACCAAAAAAAAAAACTGCTAAGGACGAGCAGCAGTTCAAGTTAAACTGGCTTTCTGCGGCGAAGAAGGTGGACAAGGTGGCTGTACAAAATCTGATGGCAGGGGTCAAGCGTAAGGCCCGGCAGTTCGGATTTGGAAAATCGGAAGCCTAACTGAATATTTTTCCTGAATTTTATACTAATTGAACTTGAAAAAGAAATTTAATTTGATTTTTTTAAATAAACGATTTCACCGATTTACACGCGTTTTCCCTTGACCAAATTTTGACCGTATCACCCTTTAGTAATGGGAAGGGGGAATTTCCCGGGGGAGCTCATTTCTTTTTTTTTCAAAAATTACCGCAGACGAGTAAGCTGGACATATGAGCAAACTTTATTCCACCGCGACTTTTTTTTTTTAAAAAAAAAGGAGCAATCGAATCAAACTATTATTTCGTCTTCTCCAAGATCTCTAGAAGCCTTTGTTTCTGGAAATTTTCTGCGAATTGTTCACAGAACGATTTGAGAATTGTTTACGCATATTTTAAAATTCCTTTATTACTACCTTCAGAAACCTCGGTCAAGATGGTCTCCCGATTTTTGCTTTATAAATGTTGGAAAAAGATTAATTCTATGTAAAACTACAAAAAAATTATCATTGTGATGTAAAATTGTATTTAATTCCACACGATACCGCAACATGCAAGAAATATTTCTATGAAATATGGGGTTCTAAATATGTCAGAACTTTACACGCTATATAACGTAGCATTTTTTGTTATGTGACATACCATTTTTGTGCATGATCCTAAAATCTGTATCCACATTAATCCGGACACCTTCAAATCATTGTAACTTTTAAAATATTGCACGTAGGAATGAAAAATTTCACTGTGGTATAAAAATGGTATGAAAAAGACTATGATTGATGTTTACATTTCATGTTTAGTATTCAAGATGGCGACGAATTTTGTACGAGCGTACGGCATATCCTGACAAGTCGGGATCTTGCAAAAACATTGGATTTGCCTAAATCCACTGTTCACGATGTGCTCAAATGATTTTCGGAACGTTTGTCGGTGAAGAGGAAACCGAGAAGTGACAAAAAAATTGGACGCGCTGATCCTGTCATGGACCGAAAAGTGAAAAGGATATTAACGAAAAACCCAAATCTCTCTATTCGAACGGTGGCTCGTAAAACAGGGATGTCGCCTGGTTTTGTCCAAAAATCAAAACAACGTTTGGGACTTAAGTCGTATAAAGAAGAAACAGTTCCAAATCGCAACGACAAACAGAATTTGGCAGCAAAATCATGGGCTCGACGTTTGTACTGCGAATATTTGACGAAGTTTTCATGCGTTGTTATGGACGATGAAACTTATGTCCTGGAGGTTTTCAAGCAGCTTCCAGGGCTGGCTTTTTATTCTGCTATGGCCAGAAATGCTACAGCTGAGCATTTCAGATCGAAGAAGACATCGAAATTTCCCAAACAATACCTTGTGTGACAAGCAATTTGCACGTGTGGCAAAAAGAGTAAATCTTTCGTCACTACAGGTACAATCAACAAGGAGATCTATCAGAAAGAGTGTCTGCAGAAGCGATTGCTACCGTTCATCTAAAGTCACAAAGAAAAACCTTTGTTCTGGCCCGATTTGGCATCATGCCACTATGCTAAAACTTTGGTGGAGTGGTACCAAACAAATCAAGTGAACATTGTACCAAAAACCTCCAACCCGCCAATTTGCCCAGAGCTACGACCAATCGAGAGATATTGGGCTCTGTTGAAGCGGAAGCTTTCTGGAAAGAAGCAAGGAAACAAAGACATCAAACACTTCCAGCAAATTTGGACAAAGACGCCTTCTACGATTTCTGAAGAGTCTGTACAAACCCTAATGGACGGAGGTAAGCGCAAAGTTCGAAAATTTTATGCAAATACCGAATAACTATGGTTTGTCTTCACAAATTGTTAAAACACATCCCATGAATCTGAAATAAACAACTACGACGGAAATATAATGCGAAATTTATGTTTTATTCATGTTTTGAGGTGTCCGGATTATTACGGATACAGACCTTCAACAGAAATGTCACTACTTTTCCGAGCCGTGTAGATTTGAAACTTTAAATAGGCTCGTATACACTACTTAAACTACTTAGCGACATGTCTTACCATTGATGGTGACTGAGTAAGAGTACCGTTAATTTTTGAGTAATTTAAAGAAGGTTTGAAGTTCGAGTTTGAAACCTGATTTAAACGAACAGCGAAACTTTTTTTTCATAAAAAATTGTAATACAAAAATCATCTGCGTGGCTTCTGCTTAGTTTCATAGATTATTTTCGAATATTGCATAGTGCTTCCTCCAGCTCAAACGTTTTCTTCGCATAAAAAACTCCACTATAGACGCCTTCTTTTCTCAGGATTTACTCAAAATCACTTCAATATCAGTAAATCGTTTGTTTTAACTTATGTCGTTTTCTCTCATTCAACCAAACCATGTTAAAAAATTCGTACCTTTGAGCAAGAGCACACCCTATCCCGGTTAGGGCAACCACCACGAAAACCACAACGTTTTTGCTGAACATCTTCACTCTAGAAAAAACAACAACAACAATTCACAAACTTATTCCTTAGATTGTCTTCGAGCACTAGTTCTAATCACACGTACAATCGGCAGTTCTTCCACCCAAATATAAAACCAGGAACTTCCTAAAGCTGTTGTTAATGCTACCGAATCGAATGCACCGACTGTAATGAATCAAACTCCCTAATCAAGTCACATTTTATATGAAAATCATGTCACAGTTTACAAGATCTGAACAATAGGCCATCGATCCCGGGAGGGTTGGTATTTTGACTGTTGGTTGTTGCAGTATGTGTGTGTAACATAGCAACATAGCAACGACGACGAATGCTGAGGATAGTAGGCCGGTAAGGAACTCCTTCTTGCGTGAAATTCGCTCAGCACTTACCGCGCTTTGCTTCAACAACATCAACAACCACAAAAACAACATCAACTGGAGATGAACATTATTGTCGCGCGGTGGCTTCTTCCTATAAGACACTTATTTCTACTTGCTTCCAATGTATGTAGGAGGTATGTACAAGTAACTAAAGCCACGTGAGCGTTTAATTTAAATTGCGCTGGGTTTTTTTTTACGGGTAAATTGTGTAAAATTTTGCATTGTCTGTGCTTCTCGTTTATGTCACATTAAAGAGGCAGTAGAAGATGCGGTAAGGGGAAAAGGAGAACTATGATGAAATATGTGGAGTTCACGGTTCCGCATTTGAATCTATGTTAGTGCTTCTTCTTGGTGTGGTTGCGATTTTTCACTTTTCACAGCCATTTTCGGCAATTGAAAACGCAAGGTGATGAAACGCTTTCTTGCGAGTCGCGAAGGTGACAACTAATTTATCGTTAGTTTACAATTTATCGGAGGACAGAAAAAAGCAAACAATGCTTTGCCATGGTCATGAGGAAGGATCAGGTTTGCTGTTTGAAAAGTGCTGATAGATAAGTAGGTTTTCAAAGTCCAGTCCAAAGTTTGAGAGTTATTTTTTGGGTTCCTTCAGTTAGGGCGTTCTTTGTCGGTACAGGTATACCTCGATAGTACGCACATCAACTTTCTCACTTCAAATCGCAATTGCATAAAAACTACTGGTTCTATCTGAAATCGAATATAACCAAAAGAAAGAACAACCCTCTGCCCTTTCTTTTGGTTGTATTCGATTACAGATCAATCCATAGTTTTTGTGCAATTGCGATTTGAAGACAGCAAGTTGATGTACGTACTATCGAGGTATACCTGTATAGCCCTTTTATAATACTTTGCTAAAGACACTACTTGTTGTATTTTGAATACTTATCTTGAACCCAGGGTTGAGGCCATTCATTTTCATTCACTTATGTTTGTTTGCCAATTATTCATTCCAGAAACTTAACTTGAACACATGATCTAGTAGGCATGATCTAGGGGTGAAAAGTAATCTCCTTGGTAATGAAAAAAATTTACATGTGTTTCTATTTTATTCGATATAGTCCCCTTTCAGCTCTATACACTTATTCCAGCGATTTCCCAACTTCGTAATCCCGTCCGAAAAGTAATTTTCCAGAAGGTCTGCAAAATACTCCTCCGTGGCGTCGATGATTTCCTCGCGTGAGCTGAATTTTTTATTGATGAGCGATCTTTTGAGGTTTGGGAACATATAGTAGTCCGAGGGAGACACACCGGGTGAACACGGTGGATGCGGAAGCAATTGGAGTCGTAAGTCCTTGATTTTAGCCGTGGTTGTGATGCTCTTGTGCGCCGGCGCATTGTCTTGCAAAAAAATTGTTTTTCTCTTCATGTGAGGCCGTTTCGCGGCGATTTCGGCCTTCAGTCGCTCCAATAATGCACAGTAATACTCTCTGTTGATGGTTTTATTCTTTTCGAGGTAGTCCACTAAAAGAATGCCATGAGAAACCCAGAAAAGTGACGCCAAAATCTTTCCGACCCATTGAGCCTAGGCTAGGCTGGGCTGCTAAGGAGCATTCGTGACGTTTAGTCCATTTGCGGGCACTCATTCTGTTCGATGGTGTGTAATAGTGGATCCAAGTTTCATCAACAGTTACCAATCGACACCAAAAGTCCCCATGATTTCGCAACAGACTTGTTCCGCCTGAGGATGTCGGTTACTCGCTTAAGTTGGTGTACTGTTGAGTGACCACGTCGGAATCCGAACTGCTCGTCGAGCCAGATGTTAAGCTCGTCGGTAGACGAGAGGAGCCGACAGTGGATCGCTTTCTCGAACAGTTTCGATACTCCTGAGAGAAGGCTGATGGGCCTATAGCTCTTAGAACATGAAGGGTCTTTCCCAGGTTTCTGGATGGGGATGACTTTGGCTGACTTCCAGTTCCGAGGACCCAACTTCGGCCACCACTGGATAGTGATCCGAGCTGAGATCCTGGTGCACTACCGGCTGGGCGATGTTGTTCCTCATGTTGGTGAGGAAGATGTCTATTGTCGAATAGACCCCGGATCTGCCCAACCGGCCGGAAGTATCCGAGCCCAGGACCGTGTAATGGCCCTCTTCCAGGTCTTCCTGCAGAATTATTCCGTTCCGATTTCGCCGGGTGTTCCCCCAGGTTTCGTGTTTCGCATGTAGGTCGCCGGTGATGATAAGCTGCTCCTGCCTCAGAGTTAGCTTGAGAATGTCGTTCCGTAGGACCGTTGTTGTTCCGTTAGCGGTGCTGACTTGCTTGGGACAATAGACCGCGATGATTATGATAGGGCCGACGGCAGTTTAGACCTCGACTCCGATGGCTTCGATAGATTGGAGCTGAAATGTCGGAAGCAGATTGTTCAGGATGGATCAAGCATTCCAATTGAAACAACGTCGTCCATTTGCTCGGAGTCGTAGGGCTGTACTTGGGCCGGTGTTTGGGTGGAGGTTCTGCAACGCGGATTCGAGAGAAAGAGAGAGAAAAAGAGAGAGAGAAAGAGAGAGAGAAAGAGAGAGAGAAAGAGAGAGAGAAAGAGAGAGAGAAAGAGAGAGAGAAAGAGAGAGAGAAAGAGAGAGAGAAAGAGAGAGAGAAAGAGAGAGAGAAAGAGAGAGAGAAAGAGAGAGAGAAAGAGAGAGAGAAAGAGAGAGAGAGATAGAGAAAGAGAGAGAGAAAGAGAGAGAGAAAGAGAGAGAGAAAGAGAGAGAGAAAGAGAGAGAGAAAGAGAGAGAGAAAGAGAGAGAGAGAGAGAGAGAGAGAGAGAGAGAGAGAGAGAGAAAGAGAGAGAGAAAGAGAGAGAGAAAGAGAGAGAGAAAGAGAGAGAGAAAGAGAGAGAGAAAGAGAGAGAGAGAAAGAGAGAGAGAAAGAGAGAGAGAGAGAGAGAGAGAGAGAAAGAGAGAGAGAGAGAGAGAGAGAGAAAGAGAGAGAGAGAGAGAGAGAGAGAGAGAGAGAGAGAGAAAAAGAGAGAGAAAAAGAAAGAGAGAGAAAGAAAGAGAAAGAGAGAGAAAGAAAGATAGAGAGAGAGAGAGAGAGAAAGGGTGAGAAAGGGAGAGATGGAAGAATAACCGAATTAATCCACCGATGGTGAGACTGAACTCTTCTTACACTTCATCTTAATCACAAACTTAAATGTGGTCAATGAGGTATTGTATACATTTTTTCATCAGAAATTCCAGGAAGTTCCAGGAAAATTCTAAATGTCATATTTTCTGTTAATAAAATGAACTATTTGACAATCCTAAGCGTATTGTTCATCGATGTGCTTTAAATATTGTCGTTAATAGTGTTAAGCGTTTGTTAGGCAATATTAAAGTGGAAATTACATTAATATTAGAAGTTTCATATAGTCAGTCCATAAAATGTTTTATTTGACAATCCTAAGCGTCAATTTTGATTCAAGAAGCAAAATGAGTACATTTTTCTAGAGAATTGTAGTAAATGAAGACAATTGATCCTGCTCTAACTCTATAGAGTGGTATAGTGCGGCATCTAGTTCGCTGTATGGCCCATCTGATGGGCCATAACGTCTGCATTAAAAAAATGGATAAAAATTGCCGATTATTCATGGGTTTGCCTCCAACCGCACTGGTAAAAATACACATGCAGCATCAATCATAGTAACCCATGAGTCAGCAGACAAAATTTGACAGCTCTATCAGTCGATCACGGTTAGAGATGGCAAAACAGTGGAGCAACTCCGTTCAGAAGTGTGCGCGTTCAAAGAACGGCACCCCGCCGCGTCGAAAACGGACATCATGCAGCACTTTGTGGACGCCGGATACGCCTGTGCCGGCATCTACAAGATCTTGGCACTATTAGACAACAATCAGAGCATCGAAAGAAAGCCCGGTTCCGGACGGCCGACGAGGGTGAGCGACAAGAAGCTCCAAAGGATGCAGAAGAGGAAGACCGAGGGAAAAAGGCTACATCGCCGGCCAAACAGTGAAAAAGTACCTGGCGAACATGATACATGTCAGGAAGCGGAAGTTGCGTCCAATGGTTTCGGAGCTGCAGGCAATGACGCAGCGGCAGCGGCTGAATAAGATGGTCAAGATGGAAGTGAGCTCCGAGGTGAAGTTCATTTCACACACCAAGTTCCCCAAGAAGGTGCCGCTGTGGCTGACAATCAGCGAGAAGGGATGTCAAAGCCGCTATTCTTTCGCTCCGGACTGGCCGTGAACGGGGAAATTTATAGTGGGGCCGGATCTGGCGTCGGCCAGATACTCGAAACGGTCGTTGGAGGAGATGGAGCGGCTGAATGTCGATGTGGTACCCAAGTCGGCGAACCCGCCCGACGTCCCCCAGCTGCGTCCCATCGAAAATTTCTGGGCCAACCTGAAGCGTTAGATCTACTCCAACAATTTTGTCGCGAAAACTGAGGAGGAATTGATAAATAAATCGTAGAAAGAACTCAAAAACATGCCTACACACATGTTTTCATCCGCCATGGCGAATGTTCCGGTTAACTGTCGTAGATTTTTTTTGCAAGTTAGCTTAAATAATTACCTTCCATGGGAAATTAATCAAAAGCAATTATCTGTCTTAGTTTTTTCATCACCATCCAAAAAATATCCATTTTTTAATGCAAATTTTACAACGCAACAGGTGCGACACAATAGAATGCAAGTGGCATCGATTAGTGCGAGTTGTGTTGTCCGGTTTTGAATTGCAACGAGTATATTTTTATCTTACAATTCTGTGCTCTTAGGTATTGTTTTGGTCATATCTTCATGAAGGATTATTCAATTATAATGAAATTTTCACCAGTTATAGGACCAGTATAGGACACACGGCTCTCCGGGTCTCGGATAAAAAGTCGAGTTTTCAAGCAATCTTAATACCCTTCTTATGGCATAAAAAGGGTAATAAGAGAAGCGTTCCAAGTGAACATCTCTTTTTTACCGTCGCCATTATAACGAGGAAAATACAGTACAGTTGCATTGTATTAGAACGAAAATAAAAACTGTAGAATGGAGCAGGGTTAGATATTTGGTAAAAACTTAGTAACTGATTTCTGCTGTAACTGAATCTCTCTTGTATACGATCAAATCTGATTGTATAAGAGAAATAAAGTGGTCTAGCTCTTAGTACGTCAAGAATTGGATCAGAAACGGCAAACATACTTTTGCATATAAAAACTAATAAATGATACATTAAAAACTTAAAATCGTTCCACAAAAAACGCATTCATGACCCATAAAACTCTGGTCAATATCCATATTAAAATGTTTATGATCCATATAATTTATCAATGTGATCCATAATTTATACAAAATTTAGCAATAAAATGTCAAAAATTTACCGTTATATATCTAGGGTATGATCAATAAAATTGTATGGATTACCCATAAACATATAGCGAATGTTCCATAAAAGGTTTAATATAATTCCTTTTAGTTGTAAAATTGATCCACAGAATGTAACATTTGTGCACTAAAATACGTGCACATGATCAATAAATTATTGAAAATGTTCCATAAATAAATTGTCTATGATCCATAAAACAATGAATAATAATCTATAAACTCATATAAATGATCCGTAGAAAATTATTCTTATAGAAAATTTTCTCAACTACAATTTTTCCAAACATTGGTTTTCAGAAAAAAAAAAAAAAAAAATCAAACAGCTCCTCAGTTAGACACACTATATTGTACAATGTGACATATTTAGTAGCCACGATTTGTTATGCTGTACTCCAAGTGCAAGAAATATCAATGTTGCCTGCTGAGCAGTTGAGGATTGAAGAACTAAGCGAAGTAGAAAGCGGTCGAAGTTTCCGATATCGTCATTCAAGTTAACGACTTATTCAAGCATTTGCCTGGTATAATGCAAACGGAGATGTTTTTTGTAGTTAGGTCCGACGAGCGATAGCGAGTTGGACGGCAAGCGTTTGCCCGGCATAATTTTATAAAAAATCTTAAATAACAGCTTGATCAAGCCTTAAATTTGACATGTAGAGTAACTGTCCCCTATATTAATCTCATTGTTCTTTATTCATCCTACGATGAATCAAACAATTGGGCAGTTGAAGGATCGGTTTCGTTTTCAAATAATAAGTCTGCTTACTTCTTAATAACAACAACAAACATTACTAACTAATCATGTCACCTCGTTCATTGTTTAATTTCAAGTAGATGAATTGCAAAGTGATTAGATTAATAGTAGGTAAGATCTTCCTAGTTCTTTACATGCACGAGTTCTCTTTAACAAATTTATTAGAAACGATGTGTCGCAGTTGGTGGTCGTAAAAGAACGTGAAATCGCGAAAGTAAATTAGCTCTCTGAAAAATTGAAAATCTTCTAAAAAGCAATCCTTCTTGAATAGCAATATTTGAGCCGCATAGCTAAAGAAATGGACATACTAATAGATCTGAGTAGTAGCGCTGTCAAGGATCGATTTCCACGTAGCTGAAATTTAAAAATATATAAACCACAACATTGTAATAATTTGCAACAATTTATGGATCCTACATATTATTTTAAATGCCCAAAGTTTATTTCCTATGGGCCACATTTAGAAGCTTGTGGTTAATTTTCAAAACTATCATGGATCATTGACGTATTGAATCAATAATTTATTGATCATGTGTATATATTTAAGCTCACAAACGTTACATTCTAAGGATCAATTTTACAACTTTAAGGAAATGATATTGAACCTTTACGGAACATTTGCTATATGTTTATGGGTAATCCGTACAATTCATTGATCATACCCTAGATATATAACGGTACATTTTTGACATTTTATTGCTAAATTTTATATAAATTATGGATCACATTGATAAATTTTATGGATCATATCCATTTTATTATGGATATTGACCAGAGTTTTATGGGTCATGAATACGTTTTTTATGGAATGAATTTCAATTTTTAATGGATCATTTCTTCAGTTTAAAGGTGCAAACTTAGGGCTGCCGGTCCTCTTTCAAAGCGAAGGTCGATTTTACTCTCACTTTTCATTAATTCAAGCTGAACAATGCATTAGGTCCTAAATAAAATCGGGAGACTCTCTTTGTCAACTTTCTCTTTGCATTCCTACGGCTATGTAAAAACATGTACAAGTATTTTAAACACACAGTACGGTAATATAAAGTGTAATTTGGGATCCAATACGTCAAAAACATCAGACATACTATTAACGAAACAGAAAGTCGGCGAAACAACGAAACAGAGAATCTCTCAATGTTACTTAGGACCTAATGCATTGTTCAGTTTGAATCCTACTTTCAACTAATTCATCGACACACACTATGTGCAACGATCAGAACGTCATTTGCGTTAGTCGATTTTTATAGGTCGTAGCTATAGTGACAATGCAGAGAGTTAATCTAGCGAATTTTAAACGTAACCGTTGATTTTTCCAGACATCCTTCTTAAGCCCCCTCAAGAACATCTGAATTTTACATTCTGTTAACTTAAAACAATGCATCTCTCGTCTGTTGATAATTACATGTATTATACCTTTGTTAAAGTGCAGCAAGCGATCACAAAGTTGAAGGAGCATAATTATATGAATCAGTTCAATGTCATCAAGATCGTTTCAAACATTGAATTTTAGGCATCTCCCCGAGTGTCATTTGAAAGTAACTCTTCGAGGCTCGAACAAACACCGAAACTTACTTATTGCCTGGTTCGTTTAGTTTCCTAATTGCTGAGTATTGACAGCAAATAGTCGATTTCGCTGAGCTTCAAAATACATGACTGCATTACCAGTTGAACACACCATAGCGCAACTGATGTAAATTAATTTAGTCTTCAGCAGTCCAATGACCAGTGTAGTGATGATCTTATAAAATCCCACAACGCCACTGCCAGTTCATTGTCTCCCTCCTTATCACGTTCAATTTAACGCTCCTCAAGCAATCCCAGCAACCGGGGCATGATGTCTTAATTCAAAACATGTGCACGAATAACTTCTTGGCCAACTGTGATGCTCATGGATCTGCCATTCTTACCTGTCGCATTCATATGTGTTCAATTCACTTTCTATTATGCCTGCAACTCAAATCGGATTATATCATCATACCACGGTGCACTGCGAATTTCCATTGTTTTGCGTTGCACCCCCTTTTTCGTGGAGTTACTCTTCCGTCACAAATTAGAGCACCTCATTTCTAATGGGACATTTTTCAAAAAACCACCACCTTTTCCCAGGTTTACAAATGAGAGTACAAAGTTTTATGCTGTTAGTTTCCGTTGATGGACTTGTTCATCAGTTTTGTAACTGTACGGGACCAGTTCAGACAACATGCTGTATTCCACTTTAGTCGTCTCGTGTAGAACCGCCTCGGTAATCGGTATCTGGCTTATGGTGATGATGATCGCGATCATTCCGAGGGTTAGTTCGAGACTAGCAGAGAGTGGAAACAGCAGCGTCAACATCCAGCATCGGTTGTATCAGAGCAAACGAATGCTGATCGATCGGGAAGAGGATGTTTTGGCACTCAGTGAAAGCCATAAGTTCAGGAGTGCCAGAAGTAATCGTGAACCAAAGTTTATCAGTTTTAAGACGAAGAATGACAACATTGGGGTATGAGTGGAAGATGGAATGATACACTTTTGATTCTCGGATAATTTTCGTGCTTTTTAGGTTGAAATTAATTTCGCCATCCCATTCCTCACAATTCCGGTTAAAGATTCCGTTCAAGGAATGATGAATTCCGTTAAGAAGGTAATGTTTTCAGCGTCATACTCAATTAACAACCTTTAAGAGAACACATTTTAGGGAGTTCCCACAGTGAATGTGAACATTGGTGCAATTGTCCTGGCTGGTGTTCTTGCGGTTGCAGGTGCCTTCTTAGGTGTGGTGGTGCGATTATTCAAAGATGGCAATATGACGAAACCTTTGCAATCGTTGGGACTAATGCAATCAACAAACAAAGAGGAACGAGGTAGGCTTCTAACTTCAATCAACCCTATTCGAGTAACGACTGTACCGAAATCTTCTCCACAGCCATTGATTATCCTAACTGGGATTACATTTGGACGGTAATGGAAGTTGTGGACCAGAGTCTGCAAAAATTCGACATTAACCCGACGGCTTGTACTCAGCGGACGACCTGCTGGTACGTGAAGGAAGCTATGCTCAATGTCAACGAGAACCGCGCTGACAAGCTGGACACCATCATCAACGGGTTGAGTGACGCGGATTGGGCAATGAAATTCGTCACCGGGACAACGATCGAGGATGCGATTCGCGTCGGACGAAGGAATCTCAACTGCGAGCAAGCATTTCCAGCCTGTCGTATTCAAGCGGAAACGGTACAAAGGATTCTTAAGTTGATCAGGTCGAGGAGGAAGCGATGAGCTTGTCATAAGCTACTTTTTCGATTTATTCGAAGCTTAGTTGTATTTTAAAAACTCAATAAAGGTTAGTAACAGGTTTAGTAGTCAAACGATTCATGGAAATCGGGTAGTGGCGTCAGTTCCATATCTTCACCGCGCTTGGCGTCCTTTTCCAGCAGGAAATCCATCACAGCTTTTGCGTTGACTTTGACAGCGTAATCTAAGGGTGTAAATCCGAGGTAGTCTACAGCGTTGACTTCGGCAAAGTTTTTAACCAAATATTGAGCGACATCTAGATTTGCGTACATGGCAGCGACGTGCAGTGCCGTTCGCCCGGTGGGATCACCTTGAGAGAGGTCTGCCCCAGCGATACGGTACGATTCCAGCCGATGTAGGAGATTACGGGCAGCAGCGCTGCACAAATTCTCGCCTATTGCTCGTATCGATCCGGTCAAGTGAGCTCCGCATTTTACCAACAATCGAATAATTTGATAATTATCGTTCAAGATGGCATCCATCAATGGTGTGCGGTCGTATCGGTCACGAATATGGACGGCTGCCCCGTTCTGAAGCAGATACTGAACGACTTCCAAGTTGCCTTCGCAGCATGCCACGTGCAGAGCTGTTCTCCGATCGTAGTTCTCAGCCGATAGATTTGCTCCATAGCCTTTGAGGTTGTTGATCTGTTCCAAATATAAGAATAATAGTATTAAGAAGAATCCACTATACGAACAGCGATAAGTTCGCGAACCTTTGAAACATCTCCAGCAAGAACTGCGCTATTCACCATCGCCGGAAATAGAGACGATTTCAACTGAATCAACTCTTTGGCTGAATTCAGCTGAAGAGTTCGGGCAACGGCATCTATAAGATCGAACTCTTGCATGTCTGGTGTCTTCTCGTGGGTCAACTCCCCCCGAAGATTGCTCTTTATCATCTACGAAAAATAGGTCCATTCATGAATTCGGGAAATTTTGACCTAGTACCTCACAGCTTACCAACTTCTGCATTTCGTGATTCCAGTTGTCCTTACTGAGAACGTACGCCAACTTGGCCAGGGCTGATTCTGGTGTCATGTCAAACCCGGGGACGACCCCAATTTCGTGCAGCTGCCGTCCGGTTTCGTACAGATCGCAAACCGATCCTTCATTGCACTGGGTACAGTTCACGATAAGAACACCTCGATTGGATGCTTCTCGGAGGGCTTCCACCAGATCAGCCCTATTCGTGGGAATATTTCCGGCTCCATAGGTCTGCAGTACCACCCCTCGCATCGGGGGTTGTAGGAATGCCTTAACCGTGGCCATTGAAATACTGGGGAACAGCCGTAACAAGCCAACATTTTCATCCATTCGCACGTGTACGTTGAACTTCTCTACGGTGCAAGGTCGGAAGATCAGCCGATAGTCAATTTCCATGTTGATTCCCATTTTCGCCAACGGTGCAGCATTCGGCGAGTTGAACGCATCCAATGAACCTGAGCTTACTTTGATCGTTCGATTACCCCGGAATAGCCGACTGTTGAAGAAAACGCACACCTCGGGAATGACGTAGTTTCCCGCTAGTATCAAGGCAGATGTGAAGTTGTCCTTCCCGTCGGTTCGTGTTTCGAAAATGGGAATTTGTGATCCAGTTATGATAACCGTTTTGCCGAGATTCTCAAACATGAAGGAAAGTGCCGCAGCTGTGTAGGACAGTGTATCCGTACCGTGCAGGACTACGAAGCCATCGAAGAACTCGTACGAATGCTGGATATCGGTGGCGATCCGGACCCAATCCGCCATGCCCATATTGGCAGAATCCAGCAGGGGCTCATACTCGCAGATTTGGTACAAAATTCGTCGATGCTCTCCTTCCACGTAGGGAAGCACTAGGGGAGCCATATTCTTCGCTGGGCCGTATCGTTTGGAAGCGTAGGCGTCATCATGCATGTTTGGATATTGACGAATTTTGCGAACGAACTCGTTCGTTCTAGGTTCCAAAGCTGCAACGAATACCAAAAATATTTACCATCAGGCTTTCTACGTAAAGTTGTTGTTATTTTAAGCTTCGTTTGAGATTTTAATTAGACCTACGTGAACAGGCGACGCGACATCGACCTCGTCTCCAAGTGGCAACAACATATGACGTAGTTTTGCAATCATTTAACACCTTCTGACTCACCATTCTTCTCGTTTCGCATCATACCGATCGTACCACCGGTATAAATGACCAGCACCTTTGCCTCCGGATTCTCCGACGGCAGCTTGCCGTAACTGGAGTTTCGCCGCATCGAGAGCTTGGTCAGGTCTAGACTTCCGTTGGGAGTGATGTCGCTCAGTTGTTTCCTCTGCCACGGTGATCCACCTTTCAGGATGCCACCTCCGTTGACGACCGGATTGGGTTTCGAGACGGAACCGTTGCTGGACGATACCGTGGGAACGTGCATCACTAGCCCTCCATCGTCGTCGGTGTCCGACGGGTTCGTAGTCGAGCTATCCACTCGCGCCAGACTGGACATTTTGGGGAATTAGTGATACCTGCAATGTGAGATGCCGAAGGATCGGATTAGTATGGCTGATGCAACTGGTGAGATTTTCAATCTTTGGAGTCAGGAAGAATGGGGAGACTTTCTCATAACATGACGCATCCAGAGATTCGCTTTTGAGCAACGATCTCTTGGAAAGCGCTCGTTAGTCTCAAGTTTTGTCTAAACTACGAAAAAGATTATCAGATGGCCACTCCAACAATTGTAATAAATTTGACGCGCATTTCTGCATCTGCCAGAGAATCTTACGCGAAATCTGCGGACATAAGAGAATCTCCTTCCAGCAATATGATCCGATAAAACAAATAACAAAATATGCAATTTAGTTAAGCTTTCCACTAGATTGTTTTTTTTTTTTTTTTTTTTTTGTTAGCCCAACCCATTTTGGCCCTTCATACAGCAGTATATTTAATTCAGTAAGAAAGCACGATCTTTCTGTTCAGTGGAACCGCATGCAGGGCAAGGCCAACGCTAGGATGGTGGCTTCCTACATACATACATAAATTCGAAAAATATTATCGGATTGGTGGTTCAGAATACACATTCTTTCGAATTCGCAAATGGGTCCGGCAATTGTAATAGCATTTTGTTTACATTGTGTCTCGGCTTTCAGTGTTACTTTTGTAATCGAGTGTTATCCGGAAAAAATGATCTTGAACAAAAACGTCGTGCTGTGGTTGCCTTGTTCCGAGCTGGAAAACGGCAGATAGACACAGTTCGTGAGATTTACGTGTTTGCAGAAGTTTCGTACACCGTGCAGTCAAAAGATACCTGGAGGCCGGAAGTACCAAAAAAGGGTATGGTGGGAGACGTCGAGCTACTGTATTAACGCCTGGCCATGGTGAAGATCGTCAAGAGGCGCCTTAAAAGAAATCCTCGACTAAGTGCCACTAAATTGGCGGAGAATCTCAATGTATTGGATCAAAGTCTCCATCTTATCCTGAAAGATAAACTTTTGACCAAGCCCTAAAAGATTCAGGAGGTTCAAGACCTTCGGTGAGGTAGAAACAAGAACGAGTAAAAAGAGCGAAGGCGCTGCTGTTTTCCCCGAAGGAGCTGTCGTTGTCCACCAAAATACATATCGGGAACTAATTCTACAGAACGTCGTCGAACCGTGGCACGTCGTCATTTTGGGTCCAGGGATTGGATTTTCCAACAGGACTCAGCGCCGGCTCACAAAGCGAAGAAAACCCAACTCTGGACTATGAAACATTTTCCAGGGCTCATTTCGAGCTTGAATTTTTCGGACCTGAACTCTATGAACTTCGCTGTCTGAAGTATGTTGGAGTCTGAAGTCTGCTCTAAAAAAGCAAGAAGGTATGGAAGTCTTGAAGCGACATCTGTTGAAGTTGTATGAATTTGAAATTGCCGGATGCAAGAATGTATTGCCAATTTCGAAAACCCAGCCTTCGGTGTTGTGATCAAGACTCTAGCAATGCTGTGATCAAGCTATAGCCTGGCGTCAACAGGAAGTTGTTCCAGTAGTCAATGCCATTGAATTAAATTGACTCACGAAGAAGATGCCGGTTACGACTGCTTATGTAGGGATTGGCGGGTGCGTCTGACTTGGGATACAAGGCTTGTTTGGAGGCGTGATGGTAAAATGGATCGGATCAGCTGACTTGAAGTTGATTTGCAGCTAACAGATGATTCTTACCTGTGACAATTATCACGCCACAAGTTGAGCTGCTGAGTGCTCAACATCTTTCAGTGAAGCAGTTGGATTTCTGCGAAGCCCATTTTGAATCACTTTAAAGTACAAGTGATTGTGTTACGTCAATCGCTCTGTGTACATTGAAAGTAGAGTTTGAACAATTTCAAGAAGAAATTTGACTGAAAATACACTTATGCCATTTTAAATCTTGCTGCCAATTGCATAGGCATTCAACCCATGAATCCAAAGAAGCATGACTTGTTGTAGAACGGCTCACCAATACTAAGATATTCCGGTGGTCGTTTCGAGGGACCGCTCCCCATCTCGGACGAAGAATTGCTATTGCTACATAACTCTTTTATCTTGTGTATGACGTTCTCACACTACCGCCATCTGTACCAGTATACCACCCATCACAATATGCTCAACAGATGGCGGAAGCGTTTACGAAAGGCTGTTTTACATTGCAAAATGAATATTGGTTAATTCTATTTGTCTTTTGAAAAAGACCGCGTCCGGAGGAAGATTGTATTCATTATGTCTGGTGGGACACTTTATGCAGTGTAAATGATACAACCTGGTTTTGCGGCAAACAGTTGAAGACAACCCTTTTCAAGAGTTTACTGAATGTATCCAACAGACTAGTTTCAGCATAGTTACCTTTCCAATCAAGACTGGAGTGGCCTCTACAACTTACAGAAGTTTTCTCCAGTCTATTCCTTAACGTTAACGAGAATAATTTTAGCTGGGCTATCGTCCGTCATTTATACGACATGCCTAGCCCACCGTAGTCGACCGATTTTAGCGGTGTGAACGATGGTAGGTTCTCCGAGAACTGATGCAATTCGTGATTCTTTCGTGTCCTCCACGTTACCATCTGCACTCCATCGTAGATGTGCATGTTTTGTGGCCGTAGAAGACTAGCGGTATAATAAGTGTATTGCAGATGATCAAATTTGTAGTTCGGCGAACTCTGTTCGATCTAAGCGTCCGTCGAAGTCTAGGCACGATCGCAGCCATAATGCGCCTTTGTGTCTCTCTGCCGGTGTCGTTATCGGCCGTCACCAATGAGCTCGAATACACGAGTTCGTCTACTACCCCGATGTCATCACCGTCGATATGAACTCGTCTGTAACGCCGTAATGACAAGCCCAACACTACTAGCTTCAACCTCAAGTATGATGTACGTTTCCGCCACCGTCTCAAAGTTGCGTGCTATGATATCAACGTCGTCGGTGAAACCAAATAATTGTACGGACTTCTTGAAGATCATACCCATCGTGACTATCCCTGCACTTCGAATCACACCCTCCAATGCAATATTAGATAGCAATCACGGCATTCCATCACATTACCGTAACGATCACCAATATTCGAAAGGTCGCTAGAGTGTCCCTGAGACTCGGACGACACACATCACTCAGTTCATCGTTGCTTTGACCAACTGGAAAATCATATTCGTGGACTAGTCCCAGCACCAACAATCATGTCTTTATCATCCATCGGTCTGGGAAGTAATCATCATGCAGACATCTCTGCTAAATACTCCTGAACATGTCTTGGAATGCGTGGTTACCGACCGGATTAAAGACGAGCACCATCTTTGCGGGATTGTTGTCCGGCATTCTTGCAACATGCCCTGTCCAACGTATCTTTCCAGATTTCGCCATACTAGAATCCTGGATTCTGGGTTCGCGGTAGAGTTGAGTGAGATCGTGGTGCATCCTCCGCCTCCATACACCGTTCTCTTACAGACCCTCAATGATGGCCCAAAGCACATGACGTTCGAAAACTCCAAGTGTTTGCAGATCCTCCTCGAGCAATGTGAACGTCTAATGGTCGTTGAGATCCACCGGTCTTAACGGCGTTTTGTAAATGATATATTTAGTGTGTGAATTGATTTTTTTTCTACTGATTATGCGTCTTCGGATTTTATAGCTGTTATCGTTGCTTGTCGTGAACAAGGATCTAAGGTAGACGAATTCCTCCACCACCTCGAAGGTATCCCCGTACATCGGAACTCTGCTTTGTATTTTGTTCGTCCTACATTGTTTGTACTTTGTTTCCGACACAATCACCACCAGTCCGACTTTTGTTCGGTGTACAGTTCGGCCACCATTTCAAAGTTTCTGTCGATAACATCCATATCATCCACGAAACGAACATTTTGACTGGAACGTGTGGAAATCGTTCCTCGGCCGTTGAGCCCGGCTCTTCGCTTGACACCTTTCAGCGCAATGTTAAACAACAGGCATGGAAGCTTATTACCTTGTCGTAGTCCACGTCGTGATTCAAACGAGCAAGAATGTTCTCCCGAAATCTTCACGAAGTTTCGTAGTGAACACCATCCATCGTAGCTTTGTTAAGTCTTGTGAGTTTCCCGTTCTCGTCCATAACTCTCCATAGGTCTATACGGTCTATACGGTCTATATTGTCGTATGTCGCCCTTAAATTGATGAACAGGGAATGCACCGAGACCTGGTATTCACGGCATTTTTGAAGGATTTACAGTACTGGTCCATTGTCAAGCGTCCGTCGGTAGAACCGGTCTGATAACTTCCCACGAACTCATTTACTGTTGGTAATTGTCGTTGGGACGACGGAAGATGATCTGCTTTGCGTTTTGTAAGCGACATTTAGGATTGTGATCGGTCGATAGTTCTCACACTCCAACTTGTCGCCCTTCTTGTAGATTGAGCATAATCCCTTGCTTTCACTCCTCCAGTAGCTGGTCGGTTTTCCAGATTCGGACTATCAGTCGAGGCTGACAGATAGACTGCTTCGTCGGGCCCATCCAGGCAGCAAAAAGCGAAATAGGCGGGTCTGCTGTTGCCGCTTCCGTCTTCCCGTTTTGCGGGGTCTCATTCTTCTCCACCTTTCACTCCTCGACGAACCAATTGCTCCATGGACTTTGTTCCACATACCCGATGACGTTCTTAGCTGAGTCGTTGATGGCTGCTTTGATATTATTCCAGCAGTCCTCGAGAGGGGCTTCGTCAAGCACACTCTCATCCGGCAACACTGCTTCGATACTCTGTGCGTAGGCTCTGGCGGTATCCGGTTGCTTCAGTGGTTCGAGTGGCAACGTTATTAACGTTATCAACGACGGATAATTGTGGTCGCAGTTTTACCATCACCGCGTAGTCCGAGTCGATGTTAGCGCCACGATAGCTTCCGACGTCGATTATGTCGCAGAAGTGCATACGCAGATCAATCAAAACGATTTGCCTTTTTGTCGGCTGCGGTATTTGCAACGAATCACAATATTCTTGGAGGTTGTGAATTCGATAAGTTTGAGGCCGTTGTCGTTTGTCCGCTAGTGAGCGCTGAACTTACCAATGGCTGAATGGTCAAGTCTCCTTCGAAGATTTTGGCGTCATGGCTTGAGATGCGCGTTAAAAGCTTCCATATCATCATCAGCGCCTCCCGGATTGCGGGCTATGCGCATTGATAATGCTTTCGTTGATCGGGCACCACCCGATCACGCGCTTCTGCATTCCACGCAGCTGTTCCCAGCTCACGTGTCGTACCACAGCTCTTTTCAACACACCTTCTGCAGCGCTACGATCTCAAACTTGCGATCCTTCAGTACATTGGACAGTATGCAGGTGATTCCGACGAAATTGAAGAATCTGTTTTCAATCGCTAGTCCTGTTTCGTCGCTGTGGTCTTCGCCGATTGTTCATGTCTGTATATTGCTTTTAACATTCCTGTGAATGTGTGTTCCTTGCCAAGCTTGACGCCAACCCCGAAGCTTTCGTTATAGTCTCACGCTTGTCGCACATTGGCGGTGATATAAAGAACAGCCACTCCTGACATAGAGAATAGACGGTCGGGCGTTGTATTGGCACTTCCTCCGAATGCACTGGTTAATAGCTTGGGTTAAGTGTCACTGCATGGAAGTACACAATATTTCTCGGCTTTCGGTGAGAATCTCGTCAATAAGTTGCTTATTTGACCTACATTGTCACGGTTATTGTTGTGGTTTGGGAGGTTTTACACATTGAGGATATATGTTAGTCCCAAGCATCATCTATTGCTCTACTTCGTAATTACAGCTGATCCGTCACTAATGGAGTAGCAACCTCGGAAGGCCAATCATTAGCTCCTCTGTCTCAAGTTTAAATCTCAAGTAGTTTCTACTCAGCAACAGAAATTAATGAATGGCAGTTGGCAATGGCACATTTTATATTTGTGTAATAATAAGGCACCACCAAGGGGTGAGTCACTCAGCACACTTTTTTTATGTGCTATTTTTTTTAGTGTGCCTACAAGCGTTCCGTGTTCCTTTAAGGTGCCGAAGGTGCCGATGTGTTGACAGTTCAAATTTTGGCATTTGTTTTGGTTTCAACAAGCAATAAACAAAACAGAAAACAAGCAGCAGTGCACTAATGCGGGTCATTTCTAGGATTTTGAGGACATAAATTATAAATTTGTAAAGCGGGCTTTCCATGGTAAGAAAGTGGTTTATAGTGGACAGGACGTTGTTCAAGTAACTGAAGAAGTGTTTGATTCTTGCGTACTTCTTCCATGCACCAAACGACAGTGAAAGAATGTAACTGAGTTGTTCACTATTTAATTCTTCTGCAGTTGATTGAAGGTGAAGGTGCAATTTTGGGGTCTGATCGACACAATCCCAATCCTACGTAAAAGTAACTAAAGCACTTCGTGTGGTCGAATTCTGTTAGTTAAAAGTCCTACGCAACTCCCAGTGCAATCCGATCTAGAGTCAAGAATCGGCCTTCCGGTATGAGCGCCCTGCATTTGATAATTTTTCACATTAATTTTAATTTATTGATGTTCTCGGTTATCTTTCTAGTCAGAAAATGTTGATCTACTAACTGGATCTGCGTTCCGATCAGCCGATGAAATATGCGAAGAATCGTACAGCTCACATTCACGATTTACGTGGCTTAGTTTTCTCCAAGATATGCAGTGCGAATTAAACATACAAAACTCTCGCTAGATTGACGTGACAAAATAAACAAAGCAAAAAAAAATTTCACCAACAACAACGACTATTGGCACGGTTGCTGTTCTTTTTTTTTTTTTGAAATTGTCAAAAGCGTTCCTCAGTGTGCCACAAATGTGGTATGGATTGAAAATTGAAGTAAGACATTGTGGCTGGCACACTGTTCTATGCAACTTACCCTTGGGCACCACTGTTTCCGTTTTTGACAACACAAGATTATTTTAATTTAAACCACCCTACAATATTTAAAGAAATCAGATTTAATTATCTGAACGACTTCACTTTAAAAAAAAAAACACTTTTACGAGCGTCTAAGAAGAACGATTGTAACTGGAAAATTAGAAAAAAATAAATTAACACTTCACTTGATCACTTTTTCTATAAAAAAAAAGTAAAAGACTTAAACTCTGTTTTTAAACTACCACTAGTAAACGCGAGCAAATTCCGTTAAATTCCACTACCGAAAGCTTATCATATGACGGATAGACCTATTTCGTCTGCGACTTACAGACTTCAGTATCAAGTGCTCGATCTGAACGAGTCTAAAGCTCCAATTCTGTCGAACGTCTGAGAGAATTATCAATTACTCAATGTTAATGTGTTGCCAAAAATGTGAATATACGAGAGCCTATTCCGCATCAAAGGCGGCGTTTACCGTCATAAATTCATAGAACACAAACATCAACTCAAACAAAACATGTCATTCTTCAGTGTAATCTACTTAAATGAAATCAAATTCATCGAATATCTATACCTACTACTTGACGAGGTATTTCCAGCATTTTTTATACTTTTTTCTCAACAAACCAACGCCTTCGACATATCGATTTCTGCGCTTTTGTAACACTTCAACTTGCACAACAGTGGTAAACGACAGATTTCTTCTTCCGCGAAGCACGTAAATGGGCCAAGGTCATCCGATCACAGTTTTTTAGGTAGATGAATATGTAACCAATGTAACAAAATTCCCTCACACGGTTACTTCGATTTCTTCGGAAACGAAATAACCTACAGTCCAACCTAAGGCTTGATGGTTGGCTTGCGCTGCCAAGGTTTGTTCCATACACTCTGCTGCTGATGGAGGAGTAGCACTACAATTAACTTACACCTTGGTTGTTAACCATAATCCGTATCAAAAGTGAAAGCTGTTTGTTCTGTGGCGTGTATCCATTCAAACTGATTTATTAACAACTCGCTGCTATTAGCACTTCTTTGCGTAGTAGGTACTGCATGATTTCTTCTGCTGTCAGAATAATTAAAAACTGTTTCAAGCTTTCAACTTTCTGCAGAATATTTCGCAACATATGTTGAAAATTGCCCACTGGAATCGTAACTCATGCGCGCGCAAGTGCTTTTTCTTGTCTCCTTGTTATGCTTGTCTCTCTCCGCACCGAAAGAAGAAAAAAAAGGTAAACACACGATCACAAACATTTTCACTCGTCAGATTTGCCGTGCTGCTAAAGATGCCCGTTACCATAGAAACGGTCAACCAAGTTGCCTTTCTATGCGAGATTCAACATACCTTCACTGGTTGAGTAATCCTCTGCCCTAAAAGTACGGAAACTCCACTGATCTGGAACTACTGGTGCGTTCCGTTAGACGGACGCGATAACACTGACTGGCTGCAACTTCTTAACAGTGAGCCTTATTTTCTTTAGGAGCAGTTGTGTTTTTCCATTCGAATTTCACACATTCTCTCCCGTTGTATTTTTGCCTTCTTTTTGAAATATCGGCTGGTACCTGCACCGGTCTTCCTGTGCAGCAACTGAAGCTCACAGATGACTGCGATCGCAAAACAAACTGACTGTGCCTTCAGTCTTCGTCTTTTAAAGAATGAAAATTTTTAGATGACAGATTCTAATTCCAGAGCTGCTGTTGCCCGGTTCGAGCGGGTGCCGTCTGTCTGTCACGTGGCGCTTCGAAGTGTCGTGCAAATTTGATGTTCAAACAAGACATCAATCTTAATAATATAGGTAGTTAGTGACTGTAAATTTCATTCTAGACCTGCCGACACCTTGAACGCGAAGAATGGACGGAACTTATTTGGCGCGTGAAAACGATGCGATAACGATCTACTATAGGCGTCTTTTCTTATCAGTTTGGACGTCCAGGATTACAGTTTTTTGTGTCGCTGTTTTGGTTTGAAAACGATGATAATGTAAACTGAATTTCTTCTTGTCTTCTTGCCTTATGGCGTTCATTATGGAGCGTATGTTTGTTCTTTCTCCCTGTTTATCTTACATCTACAGGATCATTACACGAGTCCATTCCGCCACCAGTGAAGCACTATGCTGAGCATTTGCCGAATAAGCTATCGAGGGGTCCCGAAAGTAAATATTTATTCATTTGTTTTGATGTGCTACATTAATTTCGCAGACCCCTTAGAGCGTGATGCGTTTAATGGGTCAAGGTCTGAGGTGAAACTTTTTCATGGTATTACATTTGTTGAATCATTGACGATGAATGAATAAGAGTATTTTCAGCACGTTTCTATCAAATCTTTTTGATTTATGTTGACATGAAATGTGCTTGACAAATAACATAATAAATAACATATAATGTATGCGAATTGCATCAGAATTCAGAATACTGATATTATGATGAAATTCGTATGCATCATATGTAATTCCTTATTCACGCGAGCGTACAATTTAAAGCCGCATTGGTTTTAAATTCTTAACAAAGAGAAATATGAATTAAGCTTTTCAACTAACTGAAGTTCATTCACATGAATTTGCTAAATAAATTAAAAAATAAAAATTTTAAAGCTTGAAACTCAGAAAACTTTAAGTTGAGGTCGCGTAAATGGCTAATGACGGTTAGGTTTTTTCATCATAGTAGACAATGGCTCTTCATCATGTCACTCGCAATTCAAAACTGAACGATTGAACATGACTTAGTTCTTTGCAGTCTCGATTATTACTTCAAAACTCCCATGCGAACACGGCGTGCGGAAGTCCGTAGTTCAACGGTGAATCGGCCTTTCAACAATGCGGTTTCCGGGTATCCGATATCCGGTTGGCGTTTTAACTAATCTGACGGAGAACGCGCCAGCCGAAACTGCCTACACCAAAAAGAGATGTGCACGGAAAAAAAATCCGTGCCCGGATCCGTGAACTGCAGTCATGAATTCGAGAACAAGCAAAAATACACCGTGAACTGAATCACGTAATCATGAACTAAATCACGTTTTTAAGTAAAAATCCTGAAAACGTGAACTAGTTCACGGTCCGTTTTCATTTTCGTGAACGCTTTTGTTTCTGTGTGGTCCGCACTCGAAGTGGAAAGCGTTGCATGACATAGTGACGCGTTTTTGAAAATGTGAAAATCAAAGTCGCCTAGCTTGATACTGTCAAAAATAATTGTAAATTTTTGTGTTGTGGTCTAAATGGTCGTCATGGATTCTTCCGACGAGGAGTTTTGTGCTTCTTCTAGCACAATTTATTACATAATCAATATGCATGAAATTTTTCGATTCATCACTCAACCGAAATAGGAGAGAAGAGTCTGAGTTTTACCGACTTTATCCGGGTCTTCGTAAATATTCCCCGTAAAAGTTTTTTAAATAGTGTTCTAAAAAAAGGTGAAAGTAGATGGAGATGTTCGCTCATCACCATGAGGCACCAAGAGTGGTCAGTAATGGTTGCTAGAATGAAAGATATGCAAAAAAGTGTTTAAATTTCCGTCACTGTACGGTAGGTTGAAAATCGAATAGAAGTATTGAAAATTGAGCGTAAGGGCATAAGGTATTATTCGAATCAAGAACGTTACCCTTTGCATAACATCCCACTGCAAGTACTTCCTTTTTCATAGCTGGTTTGTAGTTGCTGAGTTCGCCGTTGAATTTTGCCTTCTGCTTTGTTCACCACGAATCCGCTCCTTTTGGGAGGCCTTCATTTTGTGGTTCCTCATCCGTGGATATCTTGTGGTGCAATGTTGCCATCAGGTCCTTTTTCATATCCATGTAGATACCGAGTTCCTCCTGATAGCAAGTCCATAATAGATGCTGAGCTTATCTATTAATTTTCCGGTCAATTTTCCCTTGCCGCTGAGTCCTTGGGTCCAGCTGACGAAGTTTGCTGCCCATTCGCTTTTGTGCATCATCGACACACTCATTTTTGCGCATGACCAAGTCCAGGATTCCCTTGAAGGTTTTAGCATCACCGTCTCTGATATGCAGACTATATTTTAAACCGTGCAAATCGACCGATCTACGAAACATTTCAATGCTCGAATCCAATTCCATTTTCCCAGAAGCTCCCTCGTGGTTTCGTTGACAGCTGCTCTTGTGATTTTTGTACCATTCTTCTACACCCAGCAGAGACGAAAATCCGCTCTACTTCCAAGAACCGTCGCCGGAAACGGTCAACCCCCTGAATTCGTTGTTCTTCTCAGATAGTTCTTATCTCTCTGCGCTACTTTCCTCGTGATGATTTCTCGTACGGCTGAGGAGGCTGTATGCATAGCGTTAATGACTGTGTAGTACGCGGTCTTGACAATGGAGTTCGGCAGGCACATACAAGTGCAACATTCTGCTAGCCGTTTGTGTGTGTGTGTGTGTGTGTGTGTGTGTGTGTGTGTGTGTGTGTGTGTGTGTGTGTGTGCGTGTGTGATCACACACTTAGTTCTAACATCCACTGGCCGGCAGTGGTATTATCTAAAAGAGCAGCTTCAATCCGGGAGTTGGAAAGCTCTAATACAGATCCAGTAACCCATTCCAGAATATCTGGAGAGTCACACCCATTCCGAGGTTACTTTCACACGTAATGAGCCCTGTATGTAAAACCGGATCGTTTTCATGTGGATAACGGGTAAGTTAGAAAACTTTCAAAATATTGTATATAAATTTTATAATTGGTTGGGTCTCACCATATTTCACTGGTTTGCTATAAGACTCGCTCTTCTGGAATAACGTTGTTCCCTTTGCTATAGATTCGTCTTTTTTGTTTGTTGAATTTACTTGGGGTGTTCTATTTCGTTTCTCCTTTTTTTCGTAGTATTACCCTTTTGTTGATCTTGACGTGCTTCAACCTTCCTTTGATGTAGGTTTCATATTGTCGTCTCGTTGTTTCTTCTTTTGAGCCTTTAGTAGCGCATATTGAGCCTACCAGCATAAGGCACCGCTCGCTGCCATGGGATAGAGAAGAGAAAAGAAGAAAGGAGATATTCATGGTGATATTCTCACAACGGTCGTTCAGAATGGTTGCATATGAGAGATCATTCCCGATGAGCTTCTACTCGTTTCCTCCATTCCATCACGTTTAGTTATAGAAGACAAGAACGTATTAAAGTGTTACATTTGGGAATATTAGATCGATGCTCCCCCCATCGCATCTGCGAGTTATCATTACAAGCTGTTCATTTGGTTCAGGCACTTTTGAACGTTAATGTGACAGACAGCCTATTCACACATGAAAACTGCCGCGACCAAGCCCGCAGAACGCGCCTTTTCTGAACCGAAGGGCAGAGACAAAACTTTGCTAGCCCGTTGTATCCAATTCCAAGTAACCTCATGAGTAAGATGATACGCCAATTAAAGTCGAAAGCGTGGCTATTAATTATCGGACTGAAACTACGAATCTAAACACGAGGCCGCGAATACCAGTTTCATGAAATCTCACATCGGAGTTGCACTTTTTGCAACTTACTAAATTCGCCAGGGCAGTTAAAACGCTGAGGAATTTGACGAGCTGTCATTCACGATGGTCTCGTCGTCTTTCGATGATCCAGGCTTTTTGGCCGATGACGATACACCGTCAACATCGCCTTCCATGGAATACCTAATAATACGAGTAATTATTCTGTTGTTTACAAGGGGATATACTGCCCTATGCAAACGTTATTTAGAACCGTCTTAATATTTTTCAAATAACATGTATAGAGCTGTACATAACTGATTCGTTTACGAAATCGAGTCGTTGGTTTGGATATGACTAAGGTGTGGCCCATTTAGTATTGGAACAAACATTTTTGATTGTTACAGCGACCCTAGAATTGGTCTTACGTGTTCGCTATGACAATAACAACATCAGAAGTTTTTTTTTTGACGTGCAGTTCGAACGTGTTTCAGAGAAATACAAAATGGAAGAAGAAAGAAGAAAAATAATTGTGCGAAATCATTTGGAAAACCCTCCGTGGTCTGGGCCAAAACTTGGTGAAGTGTTGGGTTTTTTTCTCCGAAATAACGTGTGGCGTGTTTTGAAAAAGTACAGTGAAACTTTGTCGACGGATCGCAAGCCTCAAAGCAAGCGTCGGGCGGGTACTGTCAACCGTCAACTGTGGACCAAGTCATCAAAAATATTAGGGCGAACCCCAACATCTCAGACCGCGATTTGGTCAAAAAGTTTCACGCCGCACGCAGTACCGTGCAACGGATTCGTCTCCGGTAAGGCTTCAAGTCATACCGTGCCTGTAGACAACTAAATAGAAATAACAAGCAAAACAATGTGGCCAGAATACGTGCCAGAAAACTGTATGATCAAGTGTTGACAAAATTCAATGGCTCTCGGGACTATCGGGACATACATTTTACTTGGCTACGGCTCGGGGAGATGTTCCAAATTCAAGTTTGTGTTTGCAGATAATTTTGCACGTAAATACATGATTTGGCAAGGCATCTGTAGCTGTAGTATCTGTAACTGCGGTAGGAAGACCAAGGTTTCCATCACTGATAAGACATTAAATTTAGAGCTGTACAGAATGAACTGTCTCCAGAAGCGAATATTGCCTGATGAACGGCACAATGAACCTGTCATGATTTGACCAGATTTTGCAAGCTGTCATTGCAGTAAAACAATGCTACAGTGGTATGAAACCAACGGGATTCAGTTTATACCGAAAGAACTCAACCCACCAAACTGTCCCCAGGTCAGACCGATAGAGAGATTTTGGGCTATTATAAAGAGAAAGCTGAAGATGAATGACAGTGTCGTCAAAAGCATCAATGAATTGAGAACCAAGTGAAATAAAATTGCCAAAACGATGGATGAGAATAAGGTGCTCCGGTTGATAAAACGTATTCCTGGAAAAGTCCGCAAATTTCTTCGAAATCGAGATGATTTTTTTTTCGTATTTTCCCTCTAACGTACACATAAAGTCGAACATTTTAGTTAAAACAGAATACTATTTTGTTAATGTATATCCAAAATATGCGCAATTGTCTATGTTCCAATTCTACCTGGACCACGCCTTAAGTAGCAAAATAGCGGCAGACGACAGATGCCATAGTATTGTTCCACCCTAGTAGTTCTACATCAACAATTTGTACTACCTCATGGAGCTTCTCCCAAGGACATTCCACATTCTGAATACTAAAACAATGCCGATAATTACATGTATTATAACTTTTTCAATGGCAGTACACAACGATAAAACCAATATGGAAAAATAACTGAAGGAGCATAATGGGTTATTATGAGTTAGTTCAATGTCATCAAGCTCGTTTCAAAACGCTGAATTTTTAGGCAACTCCCCGAATATAATTTGAAAGCGACACTTCGAGGCCCTAACAAACACCGAAACTAACTTATTGTCTGGTTCGTTTAGCTTCCTAATTGATGAGTATTGACAGCAAATAGTCGTTTTCGTTGGATATCCGAGGACGTGAACGTCTCACCAGTTGCACCCATCATAGCGGAACTGATGTAAATTAATATAGTCCCCAGCAGTCCACTAGAGTTGTGATCGAAATAAAGTTCACGTTGTAAAACTCCACAACGGCTTAGCTTGATGATACGCCTCTATTATTTCATTGTCTCCCTCCTTGTCGCGTCAAATTTAACGCTCCGAAGAATTTCTCCTCAACTAATCCAAGCAACCAGGGCATGCAGTCCTAACTCAAAACATGTACACGAGCAACTTCTTGGCCAACTGCAATGCTCGTAGATCAATCATTCTTACCTGTCACATAGATGTGTATGCAATTGTGTCTGCAACTCGCATCGGATTATATCATCATAAAGTGCGCGCGAATTTCTATTGTTTTCTGTTGCAGCCCCCTTTTTTTAGGAGTTACTCTTCCGTCACAAATTAGAGCACCTCATTTCGGATGGGACATTTTTCAAAAAACCACCACCTTTTCCCAGGTTTACAAATGAGAGTACAAGGTTTTCTGCTGTTGGTTTCGGTTATTGGATTTGTTCATCAGTTTTGTAATTGTACGGCACCAGTTCAGACAACATGCTGTATTCCACTTTAGTCGTCTCGGGAAGAACCGCCTCGGTAATCGGTATCTGGCTTATGGTGATGATGATCGCGATCATTCCGAGGGTTAGTTCGGGACTAGCAGAAAGTGGAAACAGTAGCATCAACATCCAGCATCGGTTGTATCAAAGCAAACGGATGCTGATGGACAGTGAAGAGGATATTTTGGCACTCAGTGAAAGCCATAAGTTCAGGAGTGCCAGAAGTCAGCACGAGCCGAAGTTTATCAGTTTTAACACGAAGAATGACAACATTGAGGTATGGGTGGAAGATCAATCAAGAATGTATATATTTCATGTACAATTTTTGTGGTTTCAGGTTGAAATTAATTTCGCCATCCCGTTCCTCACAATTCCGGTGAAAGATTCCGTTCAAGGCATGATGAATTCCGTTAAGAAGGTAATTTTTTCCGTGGAAATATTGAACAAAAGCAGACATGCATTAAGAAGACATATTCTAGGGATTTCCCGGAGTGAATGTGAACGTTGGTGCAATTGTCCTGGCTGGTATCCTCACGGTTGCAGGTGCCTTCTTAGGTGTGGTGGTGCGATTATTCAAAGATGGCAATATGACGAAACCTTTGCAATCGTTGGGATTAATGCAATCAACAAACAAAATGGAACGAGGTAGGCTTCTAACTTCAATCATCCCTATTCGAGTAACGACGGTACGGAAATCTTCTCCACAGCCATTGATTATCCCAACTGGAACTTAATTTGGACGGTAATGGAAGTTGTGGACCAGAGCCTGCGAAAATTCGACATTAACCCGACGGCTTGTACTCAGCGGGCGACCTGCTGGTACGTGCAGGAAGCTATGCTCAATGTCAACGAGAACCGCGCTGACAAGCTGGACACCATCATCAACGGGTTGAGTGACGCGGATTGGGCAATGAAATTCGTCACCGGGACAACGATCGAGGATGCGATCCGCGTCGGACGAAGGAATCTCAACTGCGAGCAAGCATTCCCAACCTGTCGAATTCAAGCGGAAACGGTACAAAGGATTCTAAAGTTGATCAGGTCGAAGAGGAAGCGATAAGCTTGTGTTAAGCAACTTTTCAGGTTTAGGTTAGGAAGCTTAGTTGTATTTTAAAAACTCAATAAATGTTAGTAACTAGTCTAGTAATCAAACGATTCATGGAAATCGAGTAGTGGAATCACGTCCATATCTTTATCTATTTTCAGTTAAACTTATACTAGAATTTGTTTGAAACAAACCATACGCGTTGGTAGAATCAACCAACAAATATGTTTGTTTTGGTAGCTGTCATAATGGAACAACCAACATAATGGTAAATTCAAACGGATGTCAGTCAAACTTAACTGCTTTATTCCCGAAAAAAATTCCAGAAGAATTCGACATGGAGTTTTCATAAGGGCCAATTTCGCAAACGTAAACAATGGCTTCTTGCGAAAATTTCGCGAGAATGCTAACTTAATCATAGTGAACTACCACGGTGATTGTACAGAAAAGGAGTTCCCCTTTACAGAAAAGGAGTTCCCCTTTACAAATAAAATTCTTCGCAATTTGAACAGAATGCGACTGATATTTTGGTGTATTACCAAAACTTCAATCGCATGAAAAGCCCAGCCAAAATGAAAGAAAATCAACGTTATTTTGGAAACCGAAACAAGCATGGATGACAGCATCAGAAGCGAGGATTTTTTTTGGAAATAACTTTAATGTATACCGGTATGACCGTAATTTGCAACATAGCAATAAACGGCCTGGAGATGGAGTTCTCATTGTCATCAATGCAGACTTTACTTCTCAAGAACTAAAAATTATCAAGCACAAAGAATTTTAGCATGTCCGGGGTAAAGCACTTATTGCTGGTGAAAGACACCTTTTTGTGTCTGTGTATTTCCCACCCGAACATGCCAATAAACAATCTTTCGAATTATTTTTTCAAACTGTCGAAAATACCATGTCAAAAATGGAACCAGAACTTAAACTGCATATTTATGTCGACTTTAATAATATGAATTTCATCACTGACATTGAAAATGAATCATTTCTTTTCACAGTCGAAGGCGAAGACGCAATATTACAATTTATATCAGACAAAATTTCATATTTTGGCTTACATCAAATTAATCATGTAAAAAATCAGCAAAATGCACCTTTTATTTACGAACTGCACTGAAGACTTTTGTGTGTATACATCATTGTCACCTTTATGAAAAAATTAAGTTTTTTATACGGCAATCGAATATTCAATCTTCATACATAACACTCCCTTCCACAGCGACTGGGAATTTGAAGAAGCGCCGGAATATGATAAAGCAAATAACGAAGAAACAAAACGTAGACTGTATACAATAAATTGGCAGAACATGATAAGTATCGAAGGAAATGTCGACACTGAAGTAAGCAAATTTCATTCAATTATTCAGTGCATTATTTCAGAAATTGTACCAATAGAAAGAAGCAATAAATTACCAGTGTGGTTCAATCCACAATTGAAAAAATTTAAGAACAAAAAGCAAAAAGCACATAAATTATACAAATAGCAAAACACTAGCACAAATATGCAAACTTATCGTGACCTATGCAATCAACTAAACCCAGTCATTAGCTCTGCAAATGAAGAATATAATCATAAAGTCGAAACTGAAGTCGAATCATGCCCCAAGAACTTCTTCAATTATGTGAAAATAAAATTGAAAAGTAGCAATTTTCTCTCACGAATGCATTTTAATTAAAATGTAGGTGGAAATCCTTCTGAAATATGCCAACTTTTTGCAAATTTCTTCCAAGAAGTATACACCACAATCTCCGAAAAGGATCTCTGCATTCATTTCTGAATTTTCCAATAATATATCTGTCAATCAATTATCTACTCACGAAATTCTCAGCATTAAAAAACTTTTATGCTTCTATGGGACCAGGAACAGACGGTATTGTACCCATATTTCTGAAGAATCCTGCAGACCAACCTACCATTACCTTAGAACTTCTTTTTAACATGTCTCTGAAAATTGGAAAATTTCCGTACATTTGGAAATCCTCCTATTTGGTTTCGATTTTCAAATCAGGCACAAAATCTAACGTCCGCAACTATCCTGGAATCCGCCGTTATCTCTTGCATCCCGAAACCTTTTCAATCTCTCGTATATGAAAATAATTATACGAAATGGAATAAGAAAGAAGAAAGAAGCAGAACAATGTTGCCAGAATCCGTGCCAGAAAATTGTGTGATCGCAATGAATTGAGAACCAAGTAAAAGCAAAAAGTAAAGCAGAGGCATGGAAGGAAGGCGTACAAAGTGAAGAAGGTGTCCAACCATGATGACACGCAACATTTTACTGCAAGAAGTCGTGCTAAGGAGCGTTTCACCATGTTTTTACAATGCTTCGTACCACAACGGACGACGAAACATATGCATTCGAAGACTTTAACGCAATGCAAAGAAAAGGCATTGTCGAGTATTTCCGAAATAAGAAGGTGTATAAATTCCCAAAGAAGTATGTGCGGTCGGAATTTCAAACTATCAACACTATCAACAAGAATGCGTACGAGAAAGACTCTGCAAACGCGGTTGCTACTGTAAAAAGCCACAACTCTCCAACTCTGTTTGATTTGATCTGGCCTTTTGGCCACAAGAGGTGTAACTGTCCAGATCATCTAACGATAGAAAAATACTTGGCTTTCGTTAAGCGGAAACTCTTTGAAACTGAAAAGAAAGCAAATGGAATCGCCGATTCAAAGAGACGATGGAGAACCGCCACAGCTAGCGATGAATACTGTACGGTGGGTGATGGCGGGTCGAATTTGAATTTGACGTGGACAGGCTTTAATAATGCAAATAAAATATGAATGAAGAGAATCGACCTTTGCAGAGAGGCCCTTATCATTTCAACGCTAGGTTTTTTTTTTCGGCGCTGGAACGTTCACGTTTGAAAAGTACTCCGATAGAAAACTTCTATCGTTATACCGACCATTAAATCATGGTCTGTATGAGTATTGCATATAATGGTTACAATAACCATGAACATGGACGAATTCATCACGTTGATCATGGTAACTAGGACTATTCCGACATTATGGTAAATGTTTAATCAACTCTTTTTAAAACCCTTATGTGATCGACAGGGTACCCGGGTACCTTTTCATGTTTTACATTACGTATTTTCATAGTTAATTTTAAACCAGGAAGCTGAAATTCAGTGACATCTTAATACAAGTTGGAAGGCAACTTTTTGTATTAAAACATTTCGTATAGTAGCAAGGGTGGCCGAAGGGGGGGACTTCGATTTTTTTTACCCCTTAAGTGATCGACAGGGTACCCGGGTACCCACCAAATTCAAATGATTATAACTCTGGCTTTTATTGACCGATTTTAATTCTTTTGGCACCGTTAGGTTCCTAAACTCATTCGCTTTAGAGACATTATCAGCAATGACCATTTGAATGCATCTGGTTCCCGTGAATACGGATTACCTGGGCTGTGTTCCGGTACGGAGACACAATATCGGAACATCTATTGAATTTGCAGGAATGTATTTCAGAATGTTTGGAATAATTCCTAGAAACTATTTCTATCCTATTGTATGGCAACTTGTTCTTGGAACGGCCATTCTGTAACAGGTTTGTTCACCTGTCGGGAGCCTGTTTCGAGATGACCGTTCCGAGGACAAATTATCAGATGGCCACACAACGTTTTGAAATAGTTTTCTGGTTAAATTTCTGGAATTTTGAAGCCCATATTGCCAGGGGTTTCTACTGAAATTGTTCTTGGCCACTCGAGACCCCACGGGAACTAGTTTCGGAATGAGCGGTCCGAGGACAATCCATCAGATGGCCACAAAACGTTGAGAAATATCCTACTGGAGAAATTTCATGAATTTTGATACCCATATTGCCAGGGTTTCCTTCTAAATATGTGCATGGCCACTTGAGGCCCCACGGGAACCTGTTTCGAGATGACCGTTCCGAGGACAAATTATCAGATCGCCACACAACGTTGTGAAATAGTTTTCTGGTTAAATTTCAGGAATTTTGAAGCCCATATTGCCTGGGGTTTCTACTGACATTGTTCATGGCCACTCGAGATCACCTGGGAACTTGTTCGGAAAGACCGGTCCGAGAACAAATCATCAGATAGCCACCAAACGTTGAGAAATATCCTACTGGAGAAATTCCATGAATTCTGATACCCATATTGCCAGGGTTTTCTACTGAAAATATTCATGGCCACTCTAGGCCCCACGGTAACCTGTTACAGAATGGCTGTTGCAGGAACATGTTGGAATGTGGCCCACAATGAATTTGAAATAGTTTCTAGGAATTATACTAAAGATTTTGGCTTCCATTCCCGGAAATTTAATTGAACTTTCCAAATAGTGCCTCCGTACCGGCCACAGCCCCGGTAACCCGAATTCACGGGAACCAGATGAATTCAAACGGTCATTACTGATTATGTCCCTAAAGCCAATGAGTTTTTGAATCTAACGGTGCCAAAAGAATTGAAATCGGTCAATAATAGCCAGAGTTATAACCATTTGAATTCAGTGGGTACCCGGGTACCCTGTCGATCACTTAAAGGTGTTTTTTTTTTTTGTCGAACACATAAGGGTTAGTGGTCGTTTTGACCATGATCATAGTCGGTTCAAAATCACCCCGTTAGTCATCCCAACCCCCGATAATGGTAAAATTGACTATCAAATTTGTCTCTGTGTAGACAAAACGAAGTAGACTGTGCGTGTGAAGAATGAACGTACCATTTGATTTCTCCTTTGTTTTGATTTGGCTGCAGCCAAAGTGCTTGAAGAAACCGGGTTCAATTATGATACAAAGCACTTTTGCAACCAACTGGCGAGAATATGAAATCCCGGATGTGTAAATACTTATTAAAATCATCACACATCAATTGGATATTGATTAGCAGTTTGGAGGAACAATTAATAACGAATAACGACGAATTGGATTTCATCGACCTTTAGAAAAAAAAGGGGAAGAGAAATTTAAGCTGTTTAAACTGTTAATGCTGAAGTCCATACGTTGTAAGAAAATGGAGTATCAGTTCTTAACTTTCTTAGGCTAGACGCTTCTCACAATGATCAACTTCGCTCTATATTTGAAGCGGTAAATTCCATTTAATCCCGATTATAAGATCTAACTTTTCCTATCTACTGAAGACTGTGTGGTCCCCTGATGGTAGATACTTCGTATACCTATTTTACAGTTGCGTGGACGTCGCCAGGTGAGCTGAGGAGTGTTTTCGTGGAGACTGTTACGAGGAAAAGCAAACTATTATCTGGTTCCGTTGCGAGATGACAGAGAATGTCTTCCAACGAATTATTCCTCATCGCAGCACCATCCACGAGGTGCGCAAAGACCAATGATATGCAATGCTATTCCACAATTCTCGAGTACTTTTTCAAAAGGACGTGAGTCACAAAATGTTAACAAACGCGTTGTTCATGGCATGTTATTAAAAAATCATGTATATATGCCCACATTTGATGAACTTTCTGATGGATTATTTCTGAAAGTTTTTCCTAACTTTTTACAAAACGGTGTAAAATCACTTTTGCACTTTTTGGGAATAATGTGCATACGCCGCTTGTGTTGAAAAGTAACTTGCGAATCATTGTTATATCATTTGAATGCCCCTTAACGACGCGTAAGTAAAAGGCTTTATACCACAAGGTTAAAAATTTAGATTTTGTTTAGTAAAAATTGATATTTTTAGCAAATATATTTTTACACCGTTTTGTTGCAAAAAAAAATTAATACGTCATTTTGATAATTTCGACGTATGTTTGTGAAATATGACAACTTGACGTAACATTTCGACGTATCATCATTGTCATTCACAGAATGACGCATCATTTGGACGCAAGTAACATGCCATCTATCATACTGACTTATCAATATGACGTATTATCTTTTTCTATTGCATACCGTTGTAAGAAACATTTTTCTAATTGAAACTTGAATTTTCACTCCTAGTGTAATTTTTCAGCACAGTGATGTAATATCTTTTACCAATGCGTCATTCAGTGGAATTTAATTGGGATAAACATGTCTGGTTTTCAAATAGGAATAAAAATAAACTCAAAAAATTTCAATGCTGATTTTCTCATTTTCGTCCAAATGTTACTTACGTCCATTTGAAAAAGTACTCGAGAATTAATGAATTGGGAATTCTTCACAATCAAAAAACAAAGTTATCAAAATATACTCTGCTAAAACTGCTTTCACTTCTTCTTTCTGCATTTGCTGTTCACGTCCATTACTAGCCAACTGTCCGAAATTTGAATCAGGATGAGAAATGCGATCCGAGCTTCGATGCTGCTAAATGATCAGTTGTACAACACTTACCTGATTGTGTTAGTAGACTCATAACGGAATTATCGATAATTTTGTCAATTTATCGTTCAAAAAATCTATGTTTCCTGATTTAATTTAAGAATTTGAGAAAATGATTGGGAATGATGACGAACGATTTTAAAATACCGTACCGTTTTCCGAATAAAGCGATCCAAATGACTCGAATCATTGATCGACAAATGAGTAGAACAAAATTCATCGATAACTCGCGTGAAAACGAAGTCTACACTCAGCAAACACCAAATGCACACTGCGGTTGGAAGAGCGTTCTTAGTTTAACTAAATATGTTACATATTATGGTAGTAATCAACAAATTCTGGTTTAACCCAGCGGTGACTCAAAATGAGCAAGCGAGGTATATTTTAATATTCTTATCAAGACGCAATTTCCATTAGGTCGAAAGCAATGAATGTGATCAAATGTGTGAATTTAATACAATGGGATAAGCTGTATGTTTGTTCTCATCGTCCTAGCTCCTTATGGAAGCCAGAAAAAATAGCGATATGTGCTTACGAGATTTTTTTCCCAGGTACAACTTGCTCTCAAATCTGTATATTTTAACATAGAAGATTCGGTTATGCATAGCACTGCATAGGTAATTAAACATTTGTAAAATGTTTAGTTAGTAATATTATTTTTCAGAAATCATCCGTTGCGAATATTACATAGGACGTTATAAAAAGTTGCTCTTGATATGAATATATGTACACAGTAATAAAAAAATTAACAATGATGTACCGGAAAAAAATGGCGCAACTTTGCGTCCATGAATGCGATTTTGTCAGCAAAATTGATGTACATAGCATAGTGTAGCATTTCAAAAATTATGGAATGTGCGGGGCTTCGGCTGGTAAATGCATTTTTTTTTCCTGTGTAGGTAACAACCAATCGCCTTTCCGAAGAATTTCATGTTGTTTATATTGAAAGCATTGACAGACACGTGAGTGTGAAGCTAGAATTAACGCAACGAATAACCCATAGTAGCCGGGGTGCCAATGAGAAGAACTTTCTCTCTGCGAGTCTCTAAATTGGATAAACGCACACTTAGTGGATGCAATTTACTATATAGGGGATACTATTTCACCATGAATTTTATCGGTACACTAAGGCATAGTTCTGATAGGTGCCAGCAATATGCAATTGAACAAGTTGCACTTACAAGATTTGCCAGAAAAACGGTTGAAAACAATTCAAATTTTCCTCCTTTACACCTAATTGTGGGCTTCTTGGTCAAGCGATTGGCGGCGTCACCCGTCGTTTAGACGAATGTCATGCAGTGAGGATTCGATTCCCACTCTAGCCTGTGAAAACTGGTCCACTGGGTGTTAGGTTAAGTTCGCTATATGTCCAATGGTTCAGTCTGTAGAACCTCGAAACTGGTTCTCCTGATCCTATAGGTTGTATTTGAAATCAAAATATTGCTCTATTATAGGAACTACCGTCAAATTAAAAAAAAACCTCACGCTACGACAAGAATGTGTATCCATTATTGGAGCAAACGGGTTTTGAATAGTAAATTGGTTTGGTTATTTTTTATTCAAAATTTAGAGGTATTATCAATTTGATTTTGTTGACGATCAAGTAATCCACGATCCATGAGAGTGATCAAGCTCTCTGCATAGCAACCTAAGTTTGTTAGAATAAATAAATGTTCATTCCATTACTATCATTCAACCCAACAAGACGTACTTTGCTATAGGTTATGGGCCCAGAGGTCATTATAAGAAAATAATTTACACAAAAGATTCTCGAAGCAGTTAGAAAACTTTTTCAAGAACGAAAATGTTCCCTGGCGCTGGAGGTAACGGATCAGGAGACACTGGAACCGGTGCGACGACAACTAGATCAAAAGCTGGAGGTTCGGGTTCAGGAACGGTTCGTGCGGCCGGCGGAAGTAGTGTGGCTCTGGCGATCGAAAATTTAAAAGGCCGGGAGCTAACGCCATGAAGATGACGTTGATCCGGGAAAATTCCTGGTGCGCTGTGGTTTTAAAGGAAGGAGAAGTCGTGGATGAGGACGTCCAAATGAAGGCACTATTCACGATCTGCCTGAGCCTCGAGAAGACGAACTATGGCCTGGTGATGGATGCGAAAAACGCGCAAGAAGCCTGGAAAAACTGAAGACTGCTTTTGAAGATGACGGGATTTATCGTCGAATCGGCTTGCTATTTGCAGCTGACTTCGATCCGACTTGAAAATTACGACAGCGTGGAAGCGTATGTGGATGCGTTGGTCTCGACAAGCCTCGCGGAAATTAACAGCAAAGGCTTCACGATGGTGTTCAGAGCGGAAGACTGTAAGGTGCTTACCGAAGACGGAGAAGTATTCACGTCTGGCACGGCTGAAAGCGACTTATACCAATTGAATCGATTGGCAAGTGCAAAAGGCATACGCGTGTGGTGAACTCGATATGTTGCACAGGAGATTTGGCTATCTGAATCTACAGAATTTGAAGCGATCGCAGCAGATGACCAACGGTTGCTCGATCAAGAACGTGGAGACGCTAGGTTGCTTCGCATATCTGCAAGGTAAGCATGCTCGAGGGCCAAGGAACGTTTGGAGCTGGTCCATTCAGACCTTTGCGGACCGTTTGAAGTATTATATCAATAGGATGAAGCCGATATTTCGTTAGTTTCATCGACGACGCTACACGGAAGCGGAGGATCAGGCGTTCAGGGTGTACGAAAACTGGAAGCTGTCGGATGTTTGCAGTACATCGCACAGGTCCGTCCCGATGTATGCTACGGTGTAAATGCTGTAAGCCAATTCAGCAGCAATCCAGGACGCAGGCATTAGGCGGTGAAGAGGATTTTTCGATATTTGGAGGGCACGGCAGGCAATCGGCTCCGGTACAGCAAGCAAGGCAATGAGGAGATCGTTGGCTACACCGATGCCGATTGGGGAGGAGATGTGGACACACGGCGATCAACGACGAGATACGTGTTCGTGTTCCAGGGTGATGCCAACGAAGCAGCCGACGGTTGCCGAATCATACTGCGAGGCGGAGTATATGGCGTTGTCCAGGACGATCCAGGAAGCGCTATGGTGGAGGAACTTGCTGATTATTCCGATCTTATGCGACAAGCAATCGGCCATTTGCATCGCCAAGAACGGATCTTTCAACCCGAGCACCAAACACGTGGACATACGTTACCATTTTGTCCACGACGCAAACGATAATGGGTCGGTTGTGGTGAACTACGTTAACACCAAAAATCAAGCCACTATTTCAAGCCGGAATCGTGAACCAGAAGCGGTTTCTAGGAATCGAGGATTAGGGAGGAGTGTTGGTGATCAAGTAATCCACGATCCTTGCGAGAGATCAAGCTCTCTGCATAGCAACCTAAGTTTGTTAGAATGAATAAATGTTCATTCCATTACTATCATTCAACCCAACAAGCAAACAGGCAAGCAGGCTTTGGTAAACCACGGCAACATCGATTGCTATAAAAAATACATGCACATATGTATGCACGTATAATGATATCTATCAATTGACATCGATGATGCAGCAAGCATTGCTGCAAGGAGTTGAATTTTTGACCTACCTTCAATCAACAAAATTGATTGAAAAGCATCCGAGAAGTCAGGTAATGGATGCTACCACCAACCGTGTAATGGGTCGAGGTTTTCATTGCCCATATTTTGGCATTAACCATACTTGTGTCCTCAATTCAAAGCTCACAATTCAGATTAAAGTTACAATGGAGCATGCAACCACCATTTCCCTTGCGCTGAACTGGCCGGCTTGACGTGCCGCAAGGGCTCAGTAGGGATTCCAGGACCCGAAGCTAAGAGTCAGTTCCATTGTGGTTATATCACATCAATTATTTTTTCCACTATAGCAGCAGCACATCCATATTATAGATATACTATTCTGTGTAATTTCAGGTCATCAAGGAACTCCTAAGTATCTTTAAATAATTTTAAATATATTTTGTTTTTTTTTTTTTCGGTGGTTATGATAATTTATCAAAGGTTAGTAGTGCATGAGCGGGCCCGTCTATGATTGCAGCAGGATCACAATCTGTAGATATGTGAATACAATTAAAATTGGTATTATCATTTTATACTATAACATCCCTTCGCTATTTTATCTATATTCTATGCCATTTTCACTGAAAAAATGTAGGAAGCATTATGTACGGCAAATTCTACTCAAAAAAGCATTTCCCTTATTCACCAAAACTGTATAATTGATAATCATTGCTCTCCTGTTTCCCATTATCTTTTCTAGATCTGGACCAATAAGAGTTATCGGACTTTTTGTTGTCTGGTCTTACTTAATCTACGTTTTTGGCATTATTCATGCTTATATAAAATTTATTTCTCCTAATTGTTGCTGTTTTCGGCTTTTCCAAGACTATTAGGACAATAAAACATATCTTTTTTTTTTTCAATTACAAACCAGTGGATAACAGATATATATGTATATATGTGTATATATGTGTATATATGTATATATATGTATATATATATATATGTGTATATATATATATATATATATGTATATGTATGTGTATGTGTATGTGTATGTATGTATGTATGTATATGTGTATATATGTATATGTGTGTGTGTGTATATATGTGTATGTGTGTATATATGTGGATATATATGTATGTGTGTATGTATATATATGTGTATGTGTATGTGTATATATATATATATATGTATATATATATGTATATGTATGTATATGTGTATATGTGTATATGTGTATGTATGTATGTATATGTGTGTATATGTGTATATGTATATATGTATATATGTATGTATATATATATATATATATATATATATATATATATATATATATATATATATATATATATATATATATATATATATATATATATATATATATATATATATATATATATATATATATATATATATATATATATATATATATATGTATATATGTATATGTATGTATATGTATATATATATTATACTTACGCTTATTATGTTATTTGACTATAACTGTGAAAACAAATTCTTAGTAGATATTAATTTTTATCGAAGCTGCAACAGCGGAAGTTTTTCGATGACCAGCTAAGTTACGGATATATATTCTTCTATAGTTTACTGGCTTGCTCGTATTTTTATTTTACATTATAACGATTTTTATTTTATGTTATGATATCAAATGATATGATATTATTGCATTTAAATTCATTTGATAAAAATTGCTATAGTACCTGTGAGACTCACTACAAAAAGTTTTTGTGATTCAAGGAAATGGAACAGCACTTCGAAATTTTTGGTTTACTATTCTTCATATGCTATATAATTTCAGATCATCCATGGATATTACAAGTATTGTAAAATATGTTTAAATCAATTTTTTTCTCATAGCTACTATATTGTCTTAATTTTCAGATTTACAAATGGAATTGTTACTATCATTCTTACATTTACTTACTATATTAAATATCATTGTAATAATCATTCACTATATTTTTTATCAGTTTAATAATCACTATATTTTATACATTATTACATGACATTGAATATATATTGGGAAGGAGGGAGCATCAGGGTATCATTCAAGCTGGAATTGGACAATGGAGTGGTATGAAAACCGGCGTCTAGGAGGAAATAAACAGTATCATTTTCTTATCCTACCGATTCGATTGTGAGGTTGCGAATTCTACTCCAACAATTTCAGCGTGAGTGACGCGCCCTTCTTAACAAGCCATCCCGTAGAAAACTTAATGAGTATTGCGAATTGGGTTATGCGATTTGTTGCATCGTATCGTTGGAAGGAGAATCTTATGTTCCCGCGGGTTTCGCGTAAGTGTCTCTGCTTAACTCAATTTGATCTTGCTATTAAGTGGAGCTGCATACATGACAAGGTCGTAGAAGGGATGGTGGCTACATTACATACATACATACATACAGGAGCGAATATGTGTGTATACTTCTAGAACATAAAAAGAAACAAAAAGAGCCTGGTAGGGTCACAGTGGAAGCAATCCGGAGTCTCATGGACAGTCAGGCATCTCGGCCTCTGGTTGGAAAAAGACCAAGTAGCCGCCCAAGAAAGACCTACGTGTACGAAGCACATGCATGCGAGTATCATCTAAAGCGGTATGTTCCCAACAAATCAAAAGTAATAACAACAGTGTGGGTAAGTAAATCAGTTAACATTTCCAAAACTACATACACATCATACATACAAACATAACTATATATTAAAAAACCGCCCACAAATACCCATGTCCAACAGAGCAGCTTATTTTCCCGATGAGTCTAATGTCAAATACTTTGTTCCATTTGGGAGCATAGAATAAGAGAGATAGCTATTACTTTGTCACACCTATTACTATATGAAATTGCGCAGATACCAAAAACTGCACTGACACGAATATCACTTACAATGTAATGACACGGACAAAATACAAAAACACGGACTAATACCTGGACAACAAAACGCGAACACGGACTGATACTGAATCCCAAAAATTTTCAAGAAGATTATGTGAGCTGATTTCGAAAGCCCGGTGTTTATTTGGTCACCATAGACTAATCCTTCCGGCATAATCACTTGAGAATTTTCAAAACCAACCCCAATCATTGCAATCCTATGGGGATAAAAAAAAAAAAAAAAAAAAAAAATGGAGCATGCAACCACCATTTACTTATCCATATAAATTATCAGACGCTAATCTTACCCAAAGGAACATTCTTTCACAAATGGTACCAACGAACAAAAACTGTCTACGACGAACATTTACATCCAACATCTTATCTAACCTCTTTGGTAACTTCCGACCCTGAACAAGTTCCTCAATCATCTTCGATGACATTTATTTCGTCCCTCAACTCAACGGCTACGCCTTGGGTCTCAATTCGATTGAAAACTGCGGCCATTTCCTCCAGAACCAGTGGATTGGCTGGCATCTTCGGTCGAATCACTTTCGACAGTCGTCGACCTTCGTGTTCCTTCAGAATATGCGCGTTGAGTCTGGCTTCCTTCAGATAGGACGCCCCGCAGTGACACCGAAATCTGCGGTGAGTCGTCTTTTGACTGCTACAAAACAGATCCAAAGAAGCTTGTGGAATATCCACCACTTCCCTACACCGTTTCCGTTTCGTTCCATCCTCGCCGCCTGCTTGGATCAATGTGTTCTCTTCCCCTCCAATCGCAACTGTTTCGCAGAGATTTGCTTCTTGGACAATTTCTAAATCGGTTTCCTCTTTAATCAACCCCTCATCGGGTAGGATTGCATTTCCTTCCTCGCCACCACCGGGTTCTTCTGGGGGTAAGGCTTTTTCGTTAGATAATTCGCCTACCAAAGCCTTCAGAAATTGATCGTTTTTGTGGAACCATTCGCGACTACGGTGAATGTACGTTACCCGCTCGATGCACGTCTGACATATCATCTGTGGATAGCCATCATTTGGATCAACCTAAAACAAGGCGAAAATCAAATGCTCTCCCTCAAGACCGATCTCACTCAAACTTTACCCCTATCCCAATTGATTGCACGATGTACTCGGAAATATTTTCCTTGTTGAAAATAGATTCGTGTGTTCCCTGTTCATCCGCCTCCAAACACAACCGGCAAACCTTACCCAAACCCTCTAACACCAGCACCGGAGGATTGAATTCTTCACCCACACTGCCTCTTTGGAACGTATTTGGTCGATTTTCCCATTTGATTTTGGGCAAATTGCGATCCGGAACTGCCCCGAATTTTAAACTGTTTTTGTAATCTAAAAATGCAACCTATTAAAAAAATGTGCCGATTACGAACAGGTACAACCCACCTGCTGTAAGATCGTACTGTTCCGGAGAGAAGTGCCTCTGACATATGCACAAACTGCACAACTCGCAATCCGCTCCTATCTGAAGCCTTTCGCACCATTCTGCGAGCCGTTGCGGGTCGTCCTTGGGAAAGTGAAAGAACGATGCGCTACATTCACCGGTTTCTTCCCGTTGCAGCATGGACCCTGGACAACCGTATACGCAGCACACGTTGGCCATTGGAATATTTTCTTCTATTAACTTGATGCACCTGGTGCAAGCTAGCAGTATATCGTTCTCAATTAAATGTCGTACTAACTAGAAAATTACTCTGTGTTTTGTTTACATCGATAGGCTTCGTCATCGATGGAAAAGTGCATCTCGTAAATCGCACGATGCAAGGAGCTGTCAAAATCAGATGTTCGCAGGTGTGCGTTACGATTGGAGCGTTACACATTTTAGAGTGCTCTATTTTATCGATTTTATCCAGGGAACCTGGCAACCCTACCCGGATGAAAATAAGCACACAAAGAGACGAATTTGAAAGTAAATTTAACCATTATTGGGAGTTGGGGTGCAAAAGTGATTTTGAATCGACTATGAGCATGGTCAAAACTACCATTAAAAACAGTTGATCTAACATTTGCCATAATTTCGGAATAGTCCTTGTTATCATGATCATAGTCAAAATGGCCATGAACGTGGTGAATTCTACCATTTTCATGGTTAGTGTAACCATTATATGCGATAGTCATCCTGACCATGATATTATGGTTTCAGTTGAAAACCGAATTTATCGACTAGCGACAATCGATTTTACTCTCGTTCTGTACGCTATACCTAATGTCGGAAGTAGTGCGCTGCATGGCGCATCAGATGCGACGTACAGCGCACTACTTCCGACATTAGGTTTAACGTACAGAACGAAAGTAAAATCGATTGTCGCTAGTCGATGAATTCGATTTTCAACTGAATCCATAATATAATTGTCGGTATTACCACCGACAAACCGACATGAAACTCAATCTTCACTATTGATCATGAATCCATAACGATTGATTCAAATATGCAGCGATTCCATCTGTCAAAACCCATAGAATCATTTGATCTAGATCAAATAAATGTGCCCAGAACAGGGCTTGGAAATCATTCATGATACTACTGAACAATAGTGTGTCAGACTGCCACCCGTTCATGAACATAGCATCGCAAATTCGTTCAGATTCAGTAACTGTAACCGAATATGAATATTCGGTGGCTGTTGCACTGTCTGAATACTCGTAGCAATGACCCATACTTGTCGCTTGTACACACTGATCGATGATGATCGCTGGGCACCGGCTTCAGTGATTACACACAGCTTTGAATCGCCCGTGCCTTTGTTCTTCCGAGAGAGGAACGGAGCACACAACGGAGCAAGCAAAGGACGAGGCACAATTTACGACCGATGCGGCATATTGAGATTAATTTCTGGTCAAATATTTTAGTTTTTTTAGAGGGATTTTGGAATTTACTGTAGGATTGGAGCCAATTATGTTACGTTTTTCAGCGAACATGGGATTATGAAAAGTGTGGCAAGCAATTCAAAGTAATAAAATACCTGTCAAGGAAAAGGGAGGTTTTTCAGCATTTCCTAAAGTTGTTGTGATGTGATTATATGACTATTCTACAATGATCAAAACTGTTTAATCTAATTGGATGAATTTATATATCATACATATACTATACATGCTCGCTTGTATCCATTTTACTATACTTATTTCTGTAGCATATTTTGACCATTTTTAGTGCCATCGTTCGGGGAATAAGGAAAAATGTAAGGAATATGAGACAGGACTGTCCCATGCATAATATCATGATACACAGTGCGGCAGAATGAGAGTGTGCCCTGTCCTAGTAATAAATAAAAATCGCGAACAGGATGGTTGAAAAATTCTCGATCGGTGATATTTCCGCAGCTTATAGTACAATAATTTTAAAAGCAACAAATATTGATTAAAGGCAGAAAGACGCCTGACAAACATTTAGTCATTAACGAATAATGTACTGCAAGTTTAAGTACCACCATTGCCCATAAATACGTCCCATTATCATAGGGAATAACGCTATTTAGTAAGTTTATGCTTTTGTAGGATACATTTCGATGATATTTCTTATTTTATCTTTTTTTTTTTTAGTAAAATCCCATATTAATTTTGAATCGACTTAAGGTCTCATCATCAACCCTCAGTAATCATCAAAAAATCTAAAGCAGTTTTTTCGTTTGATATTGAAAATCTGGAAATGAAAATGTATTCCCGGTGGTCCGCTTGGCGAGCACAATACAGTGAATACATTTTCACGAACTATGTTTTGATTTTGAACGAAAAAACTGCTTTCGAAATTTCGACGATGACTGAAAATTGATGATGAACCCTTCAACCTTAAGTACGTTAAATACAACAGTCAAATTACCATTTGGATGAGAAAATCATCAACAGCAATTCAGTGGAATTTATTTGTTACTTGTTCTCTTTACTTTTGCGCGGTTCAACTGACGGACTCCCTTAATGAATTCTCAAAATATATAAATAAATATCTATTACAACAAAAGTCAGCCTGGCATTAGAAAAGGCTCCAACAACTTCTGTGAAGACGTTGCTAAGAAAGATTTGCGGTTATTAACAATATCGTTCTATACAGGCAAGTTCGCCTTTCTATTATGCTCAAGGGGGATATACAGTTAGAACGAGAAAAAAAAATTTCAAGGGGAAGTTTTTACTCAAATCAATCGAAACTTTTTTACAAATTACATTAATAACATTTACATTTAGTAGATGAATTGAAAGAAAAAATAAAAAAAATGCACTTTTGGCGTAACATTTTTTTTTTAAAATCCACATTTTTCCGCCATTCTATCACATTTTTCCATATTTAATGATAAAATATTAGAATAATTTTTAATTCATATAGAAGGTAATAGTATAGTTAAGAAATTCTATAAGTTTCAGCTTAATCGAATAATTAGTTTTCGAGTTATCACCGGCATAAATTTTGATTATCGAAAAAGCTTCTCTTTATACCTGCTACGCGTGAAAAAGGTGTCTTCGAAAAACGATTAAAAGAAACGCTTGGAGTTCGAATTTCGAAAAAAAAGGTTTCAGGAGCGTATTCTACGGGTAATTTACTAACGTTTGATGCAATAAAAAATGAATTTTTGATCATTCTAACTGTATATCCCCCTTAAATTTGTTTTCACTATAGGTAAGGGGATGTAATGTTAGCCTAGCTCCTTCATTCGGCCTATGTACCAAATGTGTCATTTATTTAGCGATAATCAACAAAATTATGTTGCTATTAGCATGATAGATGTAATCCGAAGCAATCGAGACAATATTAACCATCTTATAGTTGTTCACTTCCGCGTAATTTTCGGTTTCTTGAACTTTTGGGGCATCATGATTTCACTGGTTATGCTGAACTGATGGTCTACACGATTTCAAGTGATCTAAATTTGGCTTAATTGAATCGATTAAGCTAGTAATGCATTCTGGATGTGCAGAAAATAGTTACACGTTACAAATTAACTGTTCACATAGCTAAAATTACAATGATTTTACAAGATAATCGTAGACCCAATGTTGGGTACATATTATTTTGTATGTTCCCAACTCTGGCCTGTTGTATCAATAACGTAGTAAAAAGGTTGTTATTGGTAAAATGTCAAATGGAAATGCATGAATTTGCGGTTGTTTATATTCAAGTTGCTCATCTAAACACAAATCGAAGAGACAAAATCATTGTATAGTGAATTATAATGTTTTCATTATTTAATGGTTGATAAATCATATATGAACATCATTTAAGTGTTTCGAGGCAGTTTTACTTTAGTTTGTGTTCTGAAATGTTGTATTAAATAAATCCAGTACAGCTAGCAATGCCTTTATTCTTAAAATTAGAAAAAAAAAACCTTACAAAGACTGGATTTTGTAATAAATCCATCTAATGGGACGAAGTTGCATCCACGAATAGACCCAATTTGATGCTCATAGACCAACATTAAATCCACATCCCTCGAAAGTTTACGGCATTATAAAAATAGTTGTGTAACTTTTCGTGATACATGCTACTAAATGTCTTATCAAACTTATCTTTGCAAGTGTATAACTAATTGAATCTCGCTTACAGCTTAAAAACTTTCTGAGTTATAATGAAAAATGTGATCACTGGTTGTATAATAGGCTGAGTCAAGGGACACATACCCTATTTCATATATAGTGGAAAACCAAAAACAGTTTCAATGGGTCAAAATAATTTTAACTAACTTTTTTAACAACACAGCTCAAAAAAGTTGTGTGAATTTCTGTTCAATTTCATGCACATAAATGAAGCGTCACAAAACTTACAAATTAACATTATGAATAATGTAAACTTCTGGAAAATCCCATACATTGTCGATAATGTTCTATGCACAAGCGCGTCTTTGATAGGACTATTTCATGCAAGTTACTGCTTCGTGTGCAATGGAATACAATCTTACATGCTCTGGTATTTAGATCACAATGAAAATTCAGATTTTTTTTTCTGAGAATATCATATCTGATTACCAAATGATTTTTTTTTGCAATGCATACCAAGCGAAATTTTATAGAATGCAAATTATTGTTTAAAATTTTACAAACGCTACATTAAATTCATCAAAAAATCCAATAACATCAATATCGTGTAAATTTCAACTTTCAATAGTCATCAAAATACGATTAGGTACTTTTAAGTACTTTAAATAATCTTCAAATAACTTCGAATACTTTGAACCCACACTTAAAACGTCTAAGTATAGCAAATTCTTCTAAAATATTATTGAGTGTTTTGAATCATCTCGAAATACTTTTGAATTATATGATTCCTCATGAATTTGAGGAGTACTTTTGAGTTCTAGGAATATTTTACTAGAACTTCTAAATCTTCCAAACATATGTTGAGTACAACACTCTACACGCTAAGCTTAGTTTACCTTTAATCACAAAAAAGTGCCCATACTCATTTACGGGTAAATTTAACTATACCCATATTGCAGTAAATTTGTATGGGAAAAAATACTCAAATACGGAAGGTAGTAACGTACCCAAAAATGGGTATGTGCACTTTTCGCGATTATGGGTATTCTTCACCCAAATTTGAATAAACTGATCTTAGCTTGTACAAACAGTGCTCTGCATGCTCCTCGCATTTCACCGCACTTTGAATCAAGTTTTCTCTCGAATTGAGGACTTCAATTTGAATATCCCACAAACATTGAACACGCGATGCTCTTACGACGACTACGGAAATTGTGAGAATCGTAAAATCTTCACACAAAATCTGTTCGATAAAATTTCAAACAGCTTATAAGTTCGGTAAACTTAAAAATAATTCTTAACAATTAAAGAAAACATAAATTCGTCCAAAATTTACACTGAATACTTCATTACAACATTATCTTTAAATAAAAAAATATAACATTTTTATAATCTTCCTTACTTTTCATGTGCTGAAAGTTTACTGACTTTTTCAGCTACAAATACAAGTACAAATTTACTGACCTCAGTATAAAAAATAAGTGTGTACAGCAGAACTGAATTCAATGATGGATTAAAGCTAAACTAACAAAAGTATCCCCGGTACCGAATACTACCAGATGGAATCTTTCATAGAATTAATGCAGGTGTTGCTGGACGGTCAGGCAAACAATTTTTCGGTTCTATGTAACATTATTATATAATCTAAATTTTAATATTAGAGAGTATAATTTAAATTACCAAATTACTATACACGGTGTTCAATAAGTTCGGATACACTTTCAAAATTTGTTAAAAAAATGAAAACATGTTTTTTTATTTTTTGGATTTATGTTATTGAAAGCTATGTTTACAAGGAACGTTTACAACATTTCTCTTGGAATTACCCCCCCTTTGTACTCCTTAACGAGCTTCAAACGTTTCTCGAACGCGTCGCAGGCGGCACGCACGGACTGCATGGGCATTTCGTCCCAGATTTTGAGAATTACCGTCTTGAAATGATCCAAAGTGCTGACCATGTATTCGTTCAGCTTCGCCATCATATAGGACCAAACAAAAAGTCGAGAGGATTCAAGTCCGGGGAGCTGGGAGGCCACAAAGTTTTGTCCAGAAAGTCGGTTAAATTGTCCCGACACCAGGCTTGAACCACATTTGCCTTATGGGCTGGTGCACCGTCCTGCTGGAACACGTAGTGCTCATCGCCGTAGAGGCTTCGGAGACTGGGGGCAACAACCTTTTCCAAAACCTCAGTTTTGTAGTACGCCGCGTTGATTTTGACGTTTTTTTCAATAAACACCAAGGGTAGCTTACCACGTTTGCATACTGCCCCCAAACCATCACCGACGCGGCACTTTGGAACCGAGGGATGTTTATATTGGATTCAGGAATGCTGTCCCTCGATGGCGCCCACACCCGGTCATTTCTGCACATTGTGCGGCTGCTGCAGCACGAACAGTTTCTCGTCCGAAAAACAAACTCCTGACCAGCGTGCCGAGAGAGGATCCTCTTAGCTCGATCCAACCGCTTTTTGCTGGTAGCCTCCGAAACGCCATGGACCTTATGTTTTTTGTAAGGCCTGAAACCAAGGTCCTTGGTAGAGTATGGTGTGAGCGGTTCCAATGGAAACGTTGAGATCTGCAGCCGTTTTCCGGATTGAGCGGTTCTTTTGCGCCGAATTCACTCCTCACGATCTTGATGACCCGTGGCGTCCTCGCTGAACGCGGCCGACCGAATCTCGCACGGTCATTGGTCGAGGACGTCTCCCGGTATCGCCTGATGGTCGTGTAGACAAAGTTCCGCTTGACCCCATGCGATTTCAGCAGCCGGAATATATCGCCGGGTCGCTCACCGTTCAAAAAACGCTTAATTACGAAGTCCCGATACTCTTTCATCGCGCGTAACAAACGAACAACAACTAACAGAATGTCAACACCGCGCACATTCGGTAGCGTATGAATGAAGCTAAAGCTGACACCAATACCAATGCAGAATATGTACATGGCGCATACCTACGCAATGATGAAAACTTGTATTCGAACTTATTGAACACCGTGTACAGCGAAATATTGTCAAAAGGGCAATAATTACGAAAAACAGGATCGCCCTTAGATCGTGTGCCTTTATTTCCCTATCGGTGCAAAAACGGACGCTCTTTCCGTCGTCGGTCGATTAAGTCAGAGCTACTACTGCGGTCCGTCCCAATCTTGTAACAGCTCGGCTTGCCAACCAACTATAGCACCTGAATCACTGGACTTCGTCGACAGGAGTGCTGTGAAAGCCGAACGTCTAGTTAATCAATTTTAATTTTTGAGCGCCCACCTTGAATCCACGTAACCCAAACAAAACAAATCTTTTAAGATCTCATATAACCATTTACTGCTGTTAAATAAGTTACCTGCCTAGCCCCTTCCAAACGATGATGTGACCCATTTAATTCGAGCTATCCTCGAGTAATTGGTACCCCACTTTTACTAAAATCAATAATAAAACATTGTTAATAACAATATTGAATATCGACTCCGCAAAGTGTTACACATGCCCGAGCCTAACAAATAAACGAACTGATTAAAAAAACATTTACTGCTGTGATGCGAAGAAATTGAGTTATTTTACAGCATACATTTCCAATAATCTGCACTAAACTGTTTTTCTCATGAGTTATATTCGCCAACTGTAACAGCCGGTGACCCATCGTATTCAGAATCAGCAACATACACAGAATGTGAATGGATCAGTTTGTGTACACCAAATGAAACTAGTGGGCTCCGACTCATGCATAATCGTTTTGTCCGCTGAGCCTAATTTTTATCGTCTCCTTTTGTGTCGTGATCCGTATTCTTCGACGAAGCGCATTTGCCAGTATGGTAAATGACGCCTGTATGTTCGCAAAGCAAACGCAGCATGTGATTTATTCAGTGACACCCAAAATCGGAAAGCCCTGGCCCAGAATAGCTCAGACATGAACCAACTCATCAAGTTCCCAAGCGTGTTCGTGGCTTCAATAAACGATCTCAGCGAATACGAAGATAGATGTCACTAATATTATTTGAACAGAAATATAAAGACATTTTCTATTGTCATTCATGTCGGTTTATCGGTGGTATTATGATGGAATTTTTCTCAGAGTACAACTACAATACAAGCCTAGTATGCATCTGACAAGTAAAGACCTGAAGTAATTTTTGCCATTTCTGCCGAAGAAATTTTGACAATTGCTCCAGTATGGGTGAAATGCCAGTATTCCTTGCGGAATAATTGAACGGAATATTATTCCGCAAGGAAAAGTGACGGACCCATTTAGGATACATGGGCAGGCGTTACTAACGTTACGAAATTTGCCCTCCTTGTCAACAGTTGGATCATCAATAGAAAAGGGCCTATCAACATTTGTCAACAAACACTTCTGAGCCCTTTTTCTCGCAAGCCGTTGGCTACACACGCAAGCCGTTGGTGGCCTACGCTTTGCGAGGAAATAGGCTCAGAAGTGTTTGTTTACAAATGCTGATAGGCCATTTTCTATTGTTTATCCAGAGAATAATTCCGACAGTTAAAGCATTTCTTGACCATTACTTGTTCTATCCTAATGCAAATTAATTTTGAGCTGGATACTGGCCTTTTACTAGGATGGTCAACAATTGTGAAACAATACAATTAATAGTAATTAACTCAAATTTGTTCGGAAAAAAACTGTTTTTTTCTAAATTCAAGATCATAACAACCCCCTTGTTCTATTGTCGATGGGCCAATTTGCATTGGTGGTGACCCCGGCGTAGTGGTTAACATAACATCCATACCCAAGGGGTGGATCGCTCAGCACACTTTTCACCCATGTTAGGCAGTATTGGGAGAGGGCCAAATCGCTAGAAACAGATCAAAGCAATAGGTAGTATAAGAGCACGGTCGGTTGCATAATCTTTCACCAGTCAAGGGGGTATCCTCCCCCTTGCCTATCCAGCATTGGGTAGTATGGTAAAGGGTTATGTGCCTGATCGGATACTACTGTTCAATGTACTCCGTTCGTTTTCAAACTTGTATCATTAAATTTCAAAGCCTGCCGTTACCCTATACGGAACTATCAACTTAATTTTTATTCGTTCTAGCAATACATTACCGTCCACTCTTAGAGCTTCGCATGGAGATAAGAAATTATCTGTTTCTGCAAAACTTCATCAGCTAAAATGGACCAACTTCTTATTCCCTGCTCCGATGTTGTATTTCTTGTTGTTAAATCCACCAACACCTATCATCATGTCAATCATTGATCATCAGAGATCAGAAGTTTTTTTTCAGAGATCGCAGAGTTTTCACAATGTTTTTACCGTTGATTTGTTCAAATCATTTTGACTACCAATAGTGCGTCGTTGGCAGACAACAAGGAATACTTGCTCTTTCGTTTGACTGAAGGTGAATGTGTGACCAATCCATCATTAAATCGATAGTTTACTTTGAAGACTTCATTACTTTTCATTTCCGAGCAATTGAAATACTATTCGGAATTGGAATTTGCCATAAAATTAGTCGCAAAATCCACAATAGTCACAATTTCGGGAGCTTTCCCATTTCAAATTAGTCACCATTTTCCGTAGCGACTACAGTCGCTGTAAAAAACTATTTTTTATTCAGGAATTAAATAAAAAGCAATTCGCAGGCACCGGGAGGAACTTGAGGTAATTATCAGCATCAGAGGCGAGCAACACCACTTTCTGTCCAGCACCAGCATCACCCGCACCAAACATGGCTACTTTTTGGCTCAAAAGCTGATATTTTACTCATTACAATTAATCATGCAGCGGTGTTTTTGCGTTTTGTCTAAAAAAATAAATCCCATCCAAGATGCCCTAACGGCTGCAAATAATTTCAACAAGAAATTCTTCATCAAGATAGGCTTATAACAACAATCAATATGCAACTAGCGATTTGAAATTGGTTCACTGTTGTAGAACCCCTTGGTCCGAAGTACACCTTGAAACAAGCACCTTTCTGTACATATTTGCGCCTTTGTTTTGATTTGCTGTGTTATTTTGACAGTATATTTGAGAGTGTGTTCGTGTGAGTTCATTATTAGGGGCGCATTATTAAGCTTGGGACCGATGTGCTAGTACTGACTGAGTCAAGAAAAAATCGTATTTGTTCGGGACCTACTGGTCTTAGAGTTAGTCTATGCTTATAACATGTGATAACTGCTCAGTTTGGCCAGTGTTTAGGATTGCTCCCAAACACCCTTTGGCAATAGCGAAATAATGATGAATTTCAGGATTGTTTTTTAACTAAGAAGTTTTTTTTAATCAGTTCGTTTGTTTATTAGGCTCAGGCGTGTGCGATATTCAATATTGTAATTAACAATGTTCCATTTTTCGATTTTAGTGAAGTGGGGTGCTAATTACTCGTGGCTAGCTGAGGTTAAAGGGTCACATTATCGTTTGGAAGGGGCTAGGCAGGTTATTTCAAGTATCAGTTGCTGCTCATTGTTGCTACATCTACCAAATCCTCGGTCCCTGTAGTTCCTTTCAGGAAGTAAGCCACAGATGAGTGACCACAGTTTGCTGGGCAGGTACAAGTAGCACGGAAACAAAAGGATAATATAATCGGGACACAATGGCAGGGAATTTAATAGAGTGGAAGGAAGGGGAGTGATGACGTTACACTCTTAGATCAGACAAACAAAGGAATCCGTAAATCGCTTGCATGTAGGGAAGATCACACATTCCCAAAACATCTCTTACCTCTCGGAAGGGTTGTCTACCTCGGGCCACTAGGGTATCCAATAGTCGTGCTCTGGAGACATAATTATCCGGGCAATGCCAAACTGCGTGAGCGATGTCATCATAACCGGTTCCGCACCTACATATATTGCTATCGACGAGCTTAATTCTGTACACCGAGGCAAATTTCCGGATACTCTTTATGTGTGAAACTACATAATTTTTTGCAATATAATATGACTCAATAAATAAAAAATATGTGTGAACAACATACAACTTATGCGATTTACCACAAATAAAAACTATGTTGGCAACGAAATAAAATTCATTTGCTCTGACAAATAACATTCATGTTTGAGGTTTATGTTTTATATTTCAATGCGCCATAAAGTTTATTTGGCTGATTCTAATAAAACTTCTGTGTGGGTTTATAACTTTCATTTGAATTCATCATCTTTCGGTACATCCTCTTGCTGTGGTGATTTTTTTAAACTGAAAACAATGGAGAATTGTTGTTTCATAGTTTATGTACATAAAACAAACAAATACCTTTAAAAATTCCCAGAAGTTGTGCTGAAAGATCGATCCAATTGTCTTTTGTCGCCATCTTGACTGCGTGCACTCAAAAAATTAAAAATGGCAATAATTTTTAATTATAAGATGCCAACTATAAATGTTATGGAAGCTCATACATAACTAATATTTGTAGCGCCTATACGTGTTATGGGATACCTTATAAATGGCGAAGGTAGCATTATAATTTTTATGTCTATGCAAATATCAATAAGATGCGGAATATCTGTATGTGCTCCTACCAAATAAATTTTAAGTTTACGATTTTATGAGTGCTGAGATGTGCGTCTAGCGATTAGTGGTTAGACATAAGTCTTGGAATCACACGAATGAAACCGCGACTTACATCCAGACCTTTGAACTCCCTCTCCATGGCTGGATTTTGTACCTGGACGCTGGTGGGAGGGCCTGATCTCATGTTAATGATGCATTGGAGATAGCTGATCTATGATAGATGTCGCTAGGTCATGTCATTGTATGACCGTTTAATCTAATGAACCATTCATGGGAGAACCAAAGGTCCAGCCACACAAAGTAGTGATAATATCACACTCGCTCCTCTTCCTATTTAATAGCCGCGTCGTAGCACGCATGTATACAGGCACTAAAGTTGAGTGTGATATTGGCGGGTTGGGCCGTAAATCAGTAATTAGAAATTTAATCATAGATAGATCTATTCAATTTTGAAAACATTTAATATTCAATTTGATGTGGAAGTTTGAACTGTGTCATAGAATTTGCTATGTAGTGGACTTCTAGACCGTGGCCATATGTATTGTGGTTTTGTGGGATACGGAGGGCCCTTTTAGGAACTCAGAGTATCGTATCACTGGGGTTTGTCATAGGTGTGTTTGTTCAGAATGAAAGAGGTGTGCTATCGTCGGGCTTTGCCGCAATTTACGCTTAGACGAGGCTAGAAACAGTTTGTAGACGCCTGACATCAAGTAGTTAAGGGACACGACAAGAGGTTCAGTTTTCATTGGCGTGGCAATTCTTTCATTGTTCATAAATTATAATTTAAATATGTGCGGTATAGCTGAATTTCAAATTATAGCAAATCATAGAGAGATGTTACTTTGATACACAAAGGTTTTTTTTTGCACGTTTTTTTTTTTACACAGGTTGTTTTTGGTGATAACTCTACACACTTAGAAAATTTTACAGTATTCGGTAATTTTTTACCGAACTTTCAACAGCTGAACGTTCGGTAATCCGATTTACCGGATTCCGGTGAAATTTTACAGTATTTCGGTAAAAAAATTACCGGAACTTGTCAAATTTTACCGAAATCCGTTAAATAGGATTACCGAACTGTTCAGCTGTTGAAAGTTCGGTAAAAAATTACCGAATACTGTAAAAATTTCTAAGTGTGTAGAACGGAACAACTTATCGACCAAATTCAAATCACATTTTACGTTTTGGGCCAAAAGTAATCATATAGCAGTTTATCAAAAAATTCACAATTTTTGGTTTAAATACTCAAAATTTTAAAAACTGTATTTTGACCTTTGCATGGAAAGGTAACGCATTTAAAAAAAAATGGAGCAACATAAAATGTATAAGCATGTGAATTTATCAACTCCATTTAGTCTTTTTTTACACGGTTCCATACTATAAGTGAGACGTATCCCCCGTGCAAAAAAAAACCTTAATGTATAGCAACTTGCAGCGTAAGAACAACATGAAACTTACAGTGGCATCTTAAATAGCCTGAACTACAGGGAATGGCTCTCTCTATCTTTTGGGATTTGCTGTATATCATTGTAATGCAGAATTGTAAATTAACGATTTTCTGATCACTTTCACCTTCTTTTTTTTTGAAATCACAATTTAAAAAAAAATGAGTTTGTTAGTAGAATGATTGTGATTGGGAAACAGGAATAATTTCAAATTTACATTCCATTCGATCACTTTTCGGAAATAAGGATGAAACATTGTAACATTTTTTTCCACATAACCACATGTGAACGCGAGCACTTAATCCTTTAAATTCCACTGCAGATGGCTTGTCTTTTGACAAATAGGCCAATTTCGTCTGCTACTTACAGACTTCTTCAGTGTCAAGTGCTCGACTTATGATTTTCTTTTTGTAGCATTTTTAACCGGTCCAAAACGCCCTACCTTAACCACCTACCCTAACCTATCCTTGTTCCTTCCCATGGAGTTCATGTGGTCTGAATAGACTAGTTCGCCATTACCCCTCCTTCACCATCGGCTTTGGACTGACTTGCGCTCTTATTGCCCCACCAAATGCTGCAAAATGAAAATGAAAATGACTTACATCCAGACCTTTGAACTAACTGAGAAGTTATATTTTCGTATAGTAAAATTAAAACATCATACGAAACGCAGTATATAATGCAAACGTGCTCGCGAAAATTTGAATCGAAATGGGTTATAAAAGAAAATTTTGAAATGCGGTGCCAAAATTAAATTACCTTTTCATGTCGGCTTGTCAGTGGTGTAACGCTTGTAACGCTGATTTTTTTTCTTTCTTCATAAGCTTGGCACTTCAACTTTATCTACGGCCGAAATAGAAACTTTCAACGTCAACTGTAAATTGAGAGGAGAGGAGAACAAAACAAAATACGCGTCTGCATTCAAAACAAATTTTGTGTTGTTAGCTAACAAATTACTAAAAATGAACTATAACTCTATGAAACCACGAAGATCGCAAAACAATGTTGGTAGAAGTTGTGCCGCATCGTTCTGCAGAAAAGTGTTGAGTGAACAAATAACGAGCTACCCATTTCCTCACATAAGCGAAAAAAAGCTATTGCAGACATGGCATAAGCGACTTCTCAGCAGCCCTTATACCAAAGGAGAGGTCTGCTATCGACATTTCTCAGATAAACAGCTTATTCCCAACGGTAAGATAAGTTACTGTTGCCTCAATCGCGGTTTGATTGTAACCTTATTTCAGTTCTTACAGACGCACGAAAAGATTTGAAAAAGTATGCAATTCCGGATAAAAACATTGTGAGAAGAACCCGCGATCCGAAAGACCCACTGGACGCTGTTTGTCGTTTGTGTCTGGAGCGGTCGGATATGGACTACCAGATGATTTTTCCTGCTTGGCCCGACCCAGATGTACCTACTGCTAAGGATATTATGGAACTGTTCGGAATTGTGGTAAGCTCTCTTCCAATATTTTGTTGTTGGATCAGCAAGTTTTACTAATTCTCTTTTATTTTAGATCACTCCCAATGACATTCTGCCCCGTTTAGTGTGTGTAACGTGCTCAACCAAGGTCAAGTACATGAAACGGATTCGCGATCAGTTTAAAAAGAATGACGCAATTTTGAGAGCAAAATATACCCCAGAAATTGACGAAACTGATCCCATACTACCCACCACTCAGCCTACCTTGCCAAGTCATTCGCAAGAACAAGTTGAACTGCTTGTTGAACCTGTTGATCCAAAGATAAAAGAAAGACATGTTGATCCAAAGATAAAATCTGTGGCTAGCTTAGGCAAGAATGCGATAGCTTTTCCATCGGACGCCTCCGGGAGCGGTTACGGTCATAAGGAAGCGTTTGGTTCAGTCGTCTACGTTCAAGAAGGAGACACCTATCAGCATTTTCGGATAATCAACAGCAGCCAGATCATGGCCAGTAGCGAAGATGAGGCTACAGTGAGTGCTGCATCCGTCAAAATGGAGCCCCCGAACCTTGACGAAACTATCGACTTGGAAACACACTACGCGAAAGAAGGCTACGTAGAACCGGAAAACGCTGAGGTGAAAATTGAGCATCAACAGATGATTTCTCTGTACACGGATGATGATTCGCAGCCCGAGGAGTTGGCAGTGCAGCCTCCAGAGAGAAGTTTACGAGTCGATGATACCCTTCGATATTATAAGAGGATTAAAGTCGAGAGAACATGAGACGTGATGAGATATGGGGATTAATTAATCAGTTCACATTTTCTCTTCAGTACCGTGCTGTAGTGGATTCATCGGTGTTCATGGATTGTTCACTTTAGAAAATTCCTTTAACCATAAGATTAAATTTATACTTAACAAGAGTTTCACAGATGAGGAACAATATCTCTTGCAACCGGAAAACTGAAATAACTTTTTTCTCAGAAATGTAACTTACATAGGGGATTAATATGAACCGAGAATTCAGCAACCCAAAATAGCAGCATTATAAACCACTTGACTCGCGGATTCTTCAGCGGAATGGTTCTTAGATAAAACGAAACTTCTTCGAGTAGCCCCCCCTTTATCACATATTCATTCGAGTACCACTTAAGTTTTGTTTACGGAAATTTGAAAATAAACAAGAATTAACAACAAAAAAATAATCTCTTAATGGAATCCCATATGAACAGATTTCGAGTGAAATGAGTTATTGCCTTTCGATTCATAATTATGCTTACATCATGTTTCAATCGGTCTGCCAAATGTGTATTCCTGTAAGTTTTCTGTAAACATTTATTTCTGATACGGGGAGAAACAAAATATCGTTGGAACTCATAACAACAACAATTTCTCCTGGTGAAAGAACTCGACGAGGGCAAGTTCAAGAATTTTAACAATCTTTTAACCAAGTTATTAATGTTTTGCCAGGTTTTCCCGCAATACCGAAATTTCGGTTATCCATGTTTACCGATAATTTCAGTATGTGCACTTTTGTGCGATTTTCGGTATTTTTTACCGAATTTTCCATTTTCTTGTATTAGCGTGTACAGCGTTGTAACATAATACGAGGCTATCTTGATGACATTTTCCTTGTAGATACTTTTCAAAACACCCTTGTATTATGTTACAAGCCTGTAGTCTGAACAAGGCATTAGTTTTTAATAAATTATTGTCGTTGAAAATTTATGGCGGAGTTTGCCCATTGTCACCGCGTGCTAATTAATTTCGATCGTGCATTAAGAGGTTATAAGCCATCATATCGTCATAGAAGAGTATCGCGACGTGGACTCTAAATTTAAGGATAAGAAATGAAAAGCAGGACGAAAAGGAATGGTTGGAGTTTACATAATAAGCTACATCACTCGGGTGAGAACGCTTCACGCACCCGAGATAAGAAAAACACGCCCACGCGCAGCAAATGAGCAGGCGCGATTATGTTAAGCATATCCTTTCTCTGTTTGGCCTTAAGCCAAGGATACGACTTAAGCGAAAACGCTACAAATTCGCAAAATTATAGCAAGATGCCTCTTCAGACCTGAGTTACAATAAAGATGAAAGTGTTAGAAAATAATGGGAAATCCCACGTCTGAAAGGGACATAGAATGTAAGGGAAATAAAACTAGGTTAACCTCTTCAACGACGAATGTAGCGTCACATAGAATAAGGCCGAATGATAGAAAATCAACGGCATTTAATAGGTTATGGAAAGTTCCAGAAAATTACATAAGAGCTTCTTGGATTATATACTTTGTTATAAATCGAGAATTCAACTCGTAGGCTTAAGATCACTACTGTATATATTTTTGAAATAAATCAAGTTCGACTTAAGGAATCTGCAACCATAGTATTTCTTTAGTTCGAAGTTCCATGTTCCGGGATAGATCTGCAACCATAGAATCTTTCTGCGGAACTCTGAAGCTGGGACGAGTTAACTGCAACCATAGTCTGCTCGTTCTGGAGTGCGGAGC
>JASCZW010001881.1:0-72198 GCA_034211315.2 Aedes japonicus | reverse complement strand
CTGATTCGTTATGTTGGCATTTTTGCTACCGATGACCTCGGCTGAATATGTTCAATCCTTGCTGCCAACTGGACCCGTGCAAAAGCACAGTGATCCGGCGTTCCACTACGATTGAACGGCAGAAGGACATCAATGATGAGATAACTGTTTTGCATTATCCAATCCCGGCTGCAGTTGATGGAACTAAGAAGGCGGAGGTCTTCGGAACTATCGACTGGTTTTCGACGATGTTGTGATTACTGATAAACTACGTCTCCAGCTTGCTCAACCCCGAACTTCATGTTAACTCGCAGGATAAAACCCTCATCCATCGTAGGCCAGTGCCAACTGCTGTCGATATACAGTATAGAATCGGCCAATAAGTTTGATTTCTTCTACGCAGGGCTCCTGGATCTTCCATAACCTGCTCTTTGTTGAGATACTAGATCCTTACATTATGAATACTGGTATACTTTTTGGCCGGTGCCATCGCTGGCACAGCACGCTTTTCACTTTTCGGGATTCACGAGTCTGTCACGAAGAGCGCTGCTGGAGCAGATTTGGGTTGATGCAGATTCTCCGTCTGGTAATACAGCCACTGACGTAGTTCAATGATGTCCTCGATCGATGACATGTAGTAGGAAACGCAGGTGGTTGGTGGCATCTTAAGTTTGCCAATGTGCCATTGCACCTATGAGTTGATATTTTGCAGCAGACTGGTTAAATCAATTGTGGGAAATACAAATCATACTGGAAAATACATCTATTTGTTTGACGTTTCGTTGGTTTTTATACATAAAGTATCGCAGTGTTACCAGACGTTTTTTTGTTGTGAAAATAATTTCAGTACTCTAAAGAGTTGCCAAAACGCCTCGTACATATTTGTTCCACATGGTCATATCAAGCTGAACAATGCATTAGGTAACACGGTAAGTAACATTGAGAAATTCTCTTCGTCGACTTTCTCTTTGGTTAATAGCATGTCTATTAAACGATTTGCTGACGTTTTCGACGTAATGGATCCTTAATCACAATTTATACTACCGTACTGTATGTTGAAAATACTTGATTATATTTCTACATAGCCGTAGGAACGAAAAGAGAAAGTCGACAAAGAGAGTCGCTCAATGTTACTTTGAACCAAATGCATTGTTTTGTTTGATATCACCATACAATATGGAGCAAATTGGAGCTTTGAAACATTTATAAAATGAGGGTTAGGTCTAACGAGAAAGGTCTATTGAACCCCAGTCTAGAAAACAAAGACGTAGTCTTACGTCAACAAAAAAGTACCACGGGTCATATCTGGTGAAAGTGGGGCTTTGAGAGGAAATTTTGGAGCCGTCCATTGTCGTTACTTTTTTTATCATTGTGTAATGCAATCTGGTTCAGATGTTATACTTAGTCAATGCTTAAAAATGCATTTTATAACAAACACTTTTTTGAAAGCAAATTTGTATTGGAATTAATAACGTTAATTTCAACGATCTGACCGTGTGCCAAATACCAGCACACACAAAATCGTATATGATAGCGGATATAAGTACAAAGTGGAGGCGATATACGTAGATGCGTCAATTTGACTTCATGTAAAATGTACGTATATCGCCTCCACTTTGCTCTCTTATCCGCTATCATATACGAACCTGCGTTTGCTGGGTACAAACTGATACAATTTATATACAGTTGAGGCTTCCTTTTAACGGACCTGATGTTCCTGCATCGGAATTTTTTAATATTTTAGAGCTCTTTTAGAGTTTCAATTTTACATAGGGTAGATAAACCAGTTATAGTAATAGGATGAGTTGTGGCTATATTGCTACAAACATCGACAATATGAGAACGTATAAGGTATTTTTTTCTGGGAAAAAAAAGACAAAACATGAAAAACATTGTTTAACTCATGTCACAAAACGATTTAGGTTGAATTATTTTCATCCTTTAATAATGGTCTACTATTTTTCTGTTCTCACATATTATGATGGTCGTTTTACTATGCTAAAGAACATGTAATTTTAAAATACCTGCAGTCAACATGATAATCACAAAATCTGTTATAGCTGTTTTTGACATGAAGTTAGAAAAATCAATTCAAACAAATCATTGAATTTCCGTATATTACACTAAATTATTTAATAAATTACTATTGCCATAACTGGTACATGAAAACGCTATGTTCCTTATTTGGCATCATGCGAAATGGAACACAGTGCGACAAGAAATCTGGCAGCACCGTTTATCGCCATAGTGAATGTAAACAAACAACGGTGTTACCAGTCGCAGATTTTTAAGTCTTCCGTGCTAATTTGTGTGGCTTTTATGCAATATTTTGGTTGGATTCTATGCTGCAGATTAGTGGAACCTACGATTTTTTGAATACTGCTCAAGCATATTATATTTTAGAATGGCGAAAGATGCGAAACAACGAAAGTGTGTTGTATCTCACGCAGACAGATATTCGGAGGAGACGATTCAAAAATGCATCCAGTACATTGAAAGTGCTGCTACACACTTAGAAAAATTTACAGTATTCGGTAATTTTTTACCGAACTTTCAACAGCTGAACGAATTTTTACAGTATTCCGGTAAAAAAATTACCGGAACATGTCAAATTTTACCGAAATCCGGTAAATCGGATTACCGAACTGTTCAGCTGTTGAAAGTTCGGTAAAAATTACCTAATACTGTAAAATTTTTACAAGTTGATAGGGAAAGCACTTATTTCGCTATATCCGAATACAACTTATACACTCAACCGGCAGATGTATCAGTTTTTAAACCACTTAAAGACGAATGGAGACGTGTGGTAGACGAGTGGCGATCCGAGCACCATGGGGACATTTTAACATTGGCATACTTTGGCAAAGTATTGGCCAGAACTGTTCAGCAAGGTATCCAATCAAGCAGCATCCAAAATGGATTTCGCGTTTGTGGATTTTTTTCCTTCAACCCGGAGAACGTCGATTACAGCAAATGCATTGTAAAGAAGCGTAAAACCGTGCAGGATTGTGAAACAATTCATTTTCCTGTTACTGAAACCTTGGATCTGGTAGATTTGCCAATTGTAGCTACGACACCACCATTCCGTAAGTCCACCAATATTACGCACCCTGAACCTTCTCAACCAGTGCAGTGTGGATCTACAGTTGTTTCTGTTCGAACATCTCAACAATACATGCCAATTCATATTGATAAAATAATTCAAGCCGTCGATATGATTGGTACTAGAACTATGCAAAGGATTCAAGGCGATGTCAGTAGTTTTTCGCGAGAAGAGCGAAAAATTCCAATTCTTTTTTCAGGAATTCGTCCAGCCATATATAAGCATTACCAACAGCGATGAGACAGTTGGTAATGATAGAGAAGGTAATAATAACAGGGAGTTGATACCCACTTTGGCTTTGGCACGTGCACTGTTCAAAGAGCCTACAACTGATGGAAGATTGGACCAGCAACTAGATCGAAATAATACCACTTGTGAATAGATGTGAATATCTGGACAATGGTCCTATTAATATTGAGTTGACCGATTATACGTTTTACCAAACGGATAATTCCAGTAATGCTGTTAATTACCAAAGCAACGCCGTAACTTCTGTTGTAGATGAGCCTTTAGTTGGTCACCTAATATGGTAAGTATTTTTTAAACTATATTTAAATAAATATATATTGAGGGAGAAAATGCGAGCGAATTGCGATCAAGTGGCGATGGATAATGCAGATCAGTTGTCAACACAAAACGAGACCCACAACAATGTCCAGATTGAACCAGAACCAAGCGTGTCCATAGCAGACTAACACAGTTCCGAATGTTAGTTTAAATAGTTACGCACTCGATTATACATAAGTTCCATTTACTGATCAATTCTATTGTAGGCAACGATGCTATGGATCTCACTATTCTGGTGCGACACATTCTACAACAACAATATCTGAGATTCAACTATGCTCTAGACTTGCTGACCTCAATAAGACGATGCCATCGGGTAGTGCAAACAATGTTCTGGAGGATGTGGGCAACACATCAAAATCAAGACGTATACGACGGTTGTCAGATTTTTTGGTGCCAAGCATCGAAACTACTCGAAGCAATACTTTCCTGCTCTAACAGCAAAAGAGAAACTTGAAAAAATACGCAAAAAGATGAATGAGAAAAAAGATATGGAAAAACGAAGAACGCGAAACCATGAAATTGAAGCGCGAGGAAATCAGAATGGCTAAAGCAGCAGAACGTGGATGGAAGAAAGCTGAAAAAGAGAAGAATAAAGAGCAGGCAAAACTACAAAATACAAAACCAAAATACAAAACCAAATCACAAAACGAAATCAAAAGTTAGGAAAGAATTAATTAATAACGCTTTTTTTTTTTCATAAAATTGTTTTCATATGCTTGAATAAGTAAATTTCAATAAAATATTTGACTTTTTGTAATATTTTGTATTGATGAGTTGTGTTTGTAGGCACTTAAATACAATATGGTCGGCATCCTCTACTCACCTTATCTCCATTGAATGCCCTATTTTTAATTTTTATATAAAAATGAAAATTATACCAAATGATCATAGCTGATGCTATGGGTCCAATTATGAAATTCGAAACGACTTACACAATTAGGCACTATTTGTTATGCTATAATTTCCATAATTCTACTTTAGGTGCCATATGAATCTTTCCCAAACAAAATGAGACGATGTTGATATGTGTAAGTAAAACCGTTGCCATTGTCGTCATTTGGCTCAATTGAAGGCACTGCAAAAATATATATTGAATTTTGGATCATTTTCAATTTATAGCCATAACTGGTACACTTTTATGGCGAATAAAAGAACGGTGCGGTCATATATTGTACATTCTACTTAAGTTTTCAAGAGGCTTATTATCGCAAAACTACGATTACATTGTGAATTCTGTAATGTTTTACAAATGAAAAACGCTGTTACTTCACATTAGAAAATTTAAAAATAACATTTTAGCATTATTTCATAAGAGAATGTGTGAAAATGTGACGGGTCATGCTAGCTATTGCCATAACTGGTGCACTAACCCTATTATTTAAAAGAAATTTTGAAATAATTTTGATGAAAGAAAAGGAGTCAAGTATTCAAAACGTGAAATTGTGACCCTCAATGATTGCGCGTGGGATACATTTATTTGTCGTGGCAAATCTATGAACCACAGTTGAATCGAAGTACCTTTATTTGCGAGTCTATATTGCGGAAACTATCCACTGTTATCCAAGAATGCCGAGCATGTGCATTTCTTTGCTTAAGCCAATTGCGCCGGAATTTTTACTCACGAACGCCATCAAAAGCTGTTAAGTACCAATAACTTCACAAAATTTAATACTTTTATATGTACCCATAAAAGCTGCGGTATGATAGCAGCCAAATATTTTGACCATAATATAGGGTGATTTATGGCCTTCCTAATATATATTCTTATTTTATTGCATGCATATCAAATTTTAACAGCCATCCCACCAGCATAAACCATCGGTTTTGATGAGTCCAGTTTTTGTTCGTTTCTTCATCGCCCTTTCGACAGGCTGTAGTTGTTCTTCCATGAAAAAAAAAAATAAACCACACCAATTTCAAACCACAACCGAACCAGCCGAAACTTATTGCAATCCGTCCCCCGCCGTATTATATCAAATTAATAAAATATGAATTATTGAAAAGTCCACCCGTTCCCGGTTTTGAAAATCGCCGGAGAATGATCGGAGTGCCTCACTTCGTCGTGTGTGATCTTTAATTTATGTCACATTCTGTGTCGTTTGCAATTTGTTCTCGTCATCCTCGGCGATGGTGGAGAAGATTGGTTTTGTGCACAACATTCCGGTAAAATCAGATCTTCTCAACTTGCATCGCACCGTCCTGACGTCTTGACCGCAACCACAATCACGTTGCTGCGTGCCGCTACGAAGATTTGTCTCCTTTATTTATTCATTCGGAATCAATATTATTATTATTCTTGGGCACGACGAAGTGCCTCGGCCCACCATCATCGTCGAAACAACTAGGCGATCACACCTTGGAGAATTGAATCCGCGGCGGGCGTCACTCGAGCGGAGATTAGTGCATTTGAACGTGCAGTTTTACCAGCCTTGGTGGAGGCAAATAATTTATTGAGGAGCTTATTAAAAGTCCATCCCAGCGTCCATGAGGCAGCCCTGTAGGTGCGTTTGCTCGCTTCAGAAGACGAATAGTGCTGTCGATGGGAAGATCTAGTCGCATTTGTCAAGGTATTTGAGGACGGGACGGGGCGGCTTCGAAGTGCCGGTAGATTGTGTGCTGAGTAATTCATGCAAATGAAAAATACAAAGTGAATTCGAAATGATTTGCAAATGGCAGATAAATTGACCACATAGTATTAGAATAATGGACTGCAAATGCTTCCTAAACAAGTACAAACTTCATGAAAATCCGTCAATTCAGTACAAATGAAATTGCTATATGGAACAAAAATCATACAATTGTTAATAATCCTTAGCTTAATGCACCCTTCCATCGCAGCCTCATACAACATTGTCCCGTCATCGTAGAAGCACGGTCGGTGGAGCAATCTAGCACTAACCTACCACTCATGAAATTACCCGCCAAACACCTCCATTACAAAAGCTGTCAATTAATGCCACCCATTTCGCAGCGGAATAAAAGTCATTTGACTTCTATTCACGTGTCCACGCCATCCAGCGTTCTGGCACTGGAGGAGGCCCTGAGCAGCGGTATTGTGGCACCTTTACCGTTGGTAGAAAAGTAGGTAGATTCGGTATTTTTCCGCGATTGCGCCAAGTTCTGCCGTGCCAATTGAGGGGCCGCTAGCTCTACAACTGTTCAATATGAGTGCGCGCGCATTGAGTTTCAAATAGGAGAACAACGAAAAACCGATCCCCAGTAGGGGCTCAAAGCTCGTATCTACTCTGCATCTTTCTACAACGCAGGCAGGTCTGATCGCATAGATCTTACCTGCTGTTGTTGTTGCTATTTTACAGGCTTGATTTGATTGCTGTTGAATAATTTATTTCTCCTCCGAATGCTGCAGGCTGGGGTAGTGTACGGTCGTCGTTGATGGAGCACTTCTAACGCTACGTGAGCATTCGATTACAACAATGGGATGCATAGCAGGAATTTCAATCAGGGTTTGTGCATGCCATCGCGAAATGGAAAAAAGAGGCGCGGATCTATTCGGCAAAATTAGACTCCAAGAGACCTTCGAATACACCAGCTACCGCTAGGAGGTGTGTCGACGAAACTATTTGAAGAATAATATTGAAATCGGAGAGTAGTGAATATGAACGTGATGGACGTTTAGAATTTCATTAAAAGTTTGTATTCTGTTGGAAGTTACATTTTTTTGAAAAAAATGTTAGGTTAATTTCGATGAAATTCGATGTTCATAAGATGTGGTTTCATGCAGTTTGAGGATGACTTCAAGGGTGTTTGTGAAGAATCCAGTCGGAAATCGGTTTCCTCTCCTGATTCGGGACGGTTTATGATAATTTATTGTACGATGCTACATTCTAGAGTTGAAATTAGGGTTTTCCGAGAAAACTGGCAACCCTGATAATTTGAATTTATTTTTCTCCATGTATCCATAAATACGATGAGTATTTCATTAAAATCCGACACTCTTTGGACGCAACCTGTACGATATAAAACAAATCCCCAGTTAACTGGGGATTTATTTTACAACATACATCGTGTCCAATATATTCCCATACACTTTTTCCTTGCATTGGTGTCGGGAAACAACTCAACATGTTTCTATATATGTGTTGGTGTAGTTTTGCACCATGTTTATACAAACGCTTTTAGGTTATGTCAGATTGTTTTCATTCGGTGTTTATTTTTTTACCAGCGATGAAGGAGTTTCGTGCTGTGGTGATAAAAAAGTTTTTGAAAGGTGAGCGCCCGGGCGCTATTTTCAGAAATTTGAAAAACCTCGGAGCAAAGCGGGATTTTGTGTACCGAACCATCCGAAGGTACCGTGACACCTGCTCGTTGGATGACTTGACGGGATCCGGACGTACTCGTACGGTGCGGACTGCACGAGATGTTAAAGTGATCAGGGAACGGATAAGACGAAAATCACAGCGCTCTGTACGTAAAATGGCCGCAGATCTGAATGTTTCGAGATCGTCAATGCACAATATACTGCAAAATGACCTCGGATTCCAAGGCGTTAAAGTGAATGCCGTATATTATAAAACGGAAGTTTTGGAAAAAGTTGTCAAGCCATATGTACAAGAGGTGTTTGGAGATGATCACTATGTGTTTCAGCAGGACAGAGCGCCATCGCATACTGCAAATCTCGTTCAGGGCTAGTGCCGAGAAAATTTGACCGACTTTTTGGACAAGAATGAATGGCCTCCCAGTTCACCAGATCTGAATCCTTTGGATTATTTCGTGTGGCCATACATGCTGGCAAAGGTAAATGACCACAGGGCGTCTAATATGAACCAATTTAAAACCGTAATCAAACGAATTTGGGACGAAATGCCGATGGAAGTCGTGCGTGCCGCCTGTGACGGTTTCGAAAAATGTCTGGAGCTGGTCATGAAGGTTAAAGGCGGTGTTATTCCAAAACATATGCTGTAGTTGATCAGTATTATTATGCAATATAATGGGTAAAGTTATCAATAAAATCTGGATTATCGATTTGAAATAAATAGAGTTTTATTTTGTATGATAATTTATTGGAAACGGTGTACCTCAGAAAATAATGAGACTCAAACATTTTTAATTTCATTCGAGCTTTATTAGGGTTAACTTTAAACATAACGTGTGTTAACCGTTAAAAATCCACACACACTCAAATTGCTCTAACTTTTGACCCGTTGGTAAAATTAATTGAAATTTTGCGTAGACAAAGAAGAGGGCAAAGAAGTGCGCGAAAAAATTTTACACGAAAACTTTGAAATTAAGGAGCTGTCGCATCGTACCATCGGAAAAAAGTTGGTAATCACGAATTCCACGGTATTTGTGACTTATAGACTTCTTCAGTGTCGAGTACTCAACTGGATGAGAGTAAGTCGCTGACAAAATCTGTCAAAAGATATGCTTTCTGTAGTGGAATTTAACGAAACTTGCTGGCGTTTACTTGAAATAATATTTGCTTTAAACAAAATGGACAAAAATTGCCGATTTTACTTTTACCCGCACTGACGAAACTACCCATGCAGCATCAATCGTAGTAACCCATGAGTCCGGCAGACAACATTTGACAGCTCTATCAGTCGAACTCTAACCGTGATGATAAAAACAGTGAAGGAACTCCGTTCAAAAGTGTGCACGTTCACAGAAAGGCACCCTGCCGCGTCCAAAACGGACATTGTGCGGCATTTTATGGACGATGGATACGCCCGTTCCGGCATCTACAACATCTTGGCACTATTAGACCACAATCAGAGCTTCGAAAGAAAGCCCGGTTCCGGACGGCCGACTACCCTGAGCGACAAGAAGCTCCAAAGGATGTTGAAGATGAAGACCGAGGGAAAAACATCGCTGCGTGCGCTTGGCGGGGATCGGTTCAGCCCAATGAGGTCTATACAGGTGGAGAAGAAGTGGTTAAATTGTATAAGTGCAATGCAAAATACTGTCATTGTGTTCGTGAGATGATGCACAGCTGTTATTTTGTAAACATGCGTGACGTAGATCACCAAAAACAACAATTTACAACAGCAGCAAATCACAAGATGGAGTGTTTATTTTCAGTAATTAGTATAGTTTTTAAAAGGTTTCGGCTGAAAAATGTTTTTTTTGTGCACTAAAAGGATGCGGAAAAAGCTTAACTTGTTTTGTTATTATTCGCTTGTTTTTGGAGTTTTACGTCACTACCCGAAATCATGAATTGGGTTTCAAATGGTGAGTTGATAACATCGAAGGAGGGTGCGGCCGACCTCTGGTCATCACAAGTTCCTACCTCACGCCTCCACGAGTCATATGATCACAAAAGACTGCCAGCTGAAACATGGAGACGCTGGTTGGCGTAGCCTGGGCAATGTTGTCAATCTGACAATATCGAAGTGAGGGGTGCGACCGGTAAATCATGTCATAATTTTCCATTATCATATCTTTCAGGTCTACCAGGTCATCAGATATTATAAAATAATTTAACATTAAAATTTTTTTTTCTCATGGCAGTCATACACAGCTCGAAAAAGTAGTGTGAATTTTTGTTCAATGTCATGCACATAAATGGAGCGTCACAAAACATTAAAAGTTGCATTATACATCATGTAAAGTTCTGGAACATTTCATACATTGCCAATAATCTTGTATGCAAAAGCTCATCTTTGTAAGAAGTATTTCATGCAAGTTGCTGCTTCGTGTGTAATGAAATCAAATTTTACATGCTCTGATATTTACATCACAATGAAAATTCAGATATTTTTTCTGTGTACATTGCCTAAATTTTCTGGTTCATAATGGATGCGGAAGTTTGTCTACAATTGCAACAAAACAGCAGTCGGCACAGATGTAATTTTCAGTTCATATTATAATATCCCTTGACTATATATTATCATAAAGGACATTGTTTATTCATAACCATTATCAATCTTCTTTATCACCATCATTATCATTTTTATCATTACTGGTGTTTTCGGGATTTATATTTTAACATATTTTTTTTTAAAATAATTTCTTCTAATAGGTTATATATACTTTTAATTATTATGTCTTATATGTCCAATTATCATTATGATTTAGAAGTATCTAGTTTAACAAAAGAAGCTGCGACGGAATCTATGGTAGGCTTTTGCACTTATTACCTAATGTATTTTTCAATTTCGGTTTGCAAATGGACTTTTTTCCAAATTTGAGCTGTTTGCCATTCGGATAGTGTCTGATGTGTCTCTATCATAACTCACAATATCATTATATTTGATGAAATTGTTTTATTTATTTTACTTCTTAGATGATTTAAAAATTCCTTGTTGTTTTTTGTTGTTGTTGTTGTTTGTTGTTTTTTCCCTTTGTCTTCAACTCCCTTACACAGGAACAATAATTATTTGGCCTGCAAAAATAAAAGCGTATTGCTGTTATATAATCAACATCAAGCAGCAAATAGTTTCCATGGCAACAGTAAATTAAAATGTATATATGTTTTTTTTGTATAATTTAACAAACTTTTTTAGGATACCTCAAATCAAGATTTTGGGAAATTGCTGCTATCGCTGAAAACAAACACAAACGTGCTTAAGCGTGAAACCACAGAACTCGACACTTTAACATTTCAGGATCCACCAAAGGGAGATTATAAATAAAAGATACCGAGTATTTACAGTATTTTTCATTTACATAAAGACATACACTATTATATAAATATTTCATGGGAATGGGAGGGACCATCAGGGCACCCGATGGAAGCACTCTGGATGGGGAGAGTGGAAGTGCCAACTCCCCATTGTTAACAGTTTGTGAATAGAGGGCGGGCTCTTCTCCCCGCCCATTGGGGCATCCTCATGTTAGATAGCTTGCTCTTTTGACCAATTGTCCAATCTTGTTGTTGGAAGGAGATTCTTTATATCCCTGTGGATACGTATAAGTAATGTTGCCTATCGATCAACCCAACACCTTTTTGGCCCTTAATACAATGGCATGATTAGGATAATCAGTGGTTATTAAAGCTTGATCAAGTCTAACAGCGAGGAGAGCTCACTGCTTTCGGACTTAGGTTCCGTGCTACAATGAGTGGTAGTACATATCATACATCATACTACCCGAAATCATGAATTGTTTACACATTTTTCGTTACTAATACCGACAAACACCCTGCTCTTCGCCACCTGCATAGACCTCATTAGGTTCAACAGGCCAAACAGTGAAAAAGTACCTGGCGAACATGGACATACATGTAAGGAAGCGAAAGTCACGTCCACTGGTTTCGAAGCTGCAGACAATGGCGTGGCGGTGGTGATGGATGACGAGACCTATCTCACCCTTGATGGCAACGACTGGCATGGCACTTCGTAATTTACTTCCCCCACAAAGAAAGTGAGCTCCGAGCCGAAGGTCATTCCACACACCAAGTTCCTCAAGAAGGTGCTGCTGTGGCTGACAGCGAGAAGGGGATGTCAAAGCCTCTCTTCTTTCGCTCCGGACTGGCCGTGAACGGGGAAATTTATAGTACAAACTGCCTGCCGGAAGAGCGACGACGCGTTGCTCTGGCCGGATCTGGCGTCGGCCCACTACTCGAAGCGATCGTTGGAAGGTTGAATATCGATGTTGTATCCAAGTTGGCGAACCCGCCAAACGTCCCTCAGCTGCGTCCCATCGAGAATTTCAGGGCCAACTTGAAGCGTAAGATCTACTTCAACAATCTTGTCGTGAAAACTGAGGAGGAATTGATAAATAAAACGAAGAAAGAACTCAAAAACATGCCTACACGCGTGTTTTTGTCCACCATCGCGAATTTTCTGGTTAACTGCCGGAAGGCCACTCGCAAGGGGAAATTTATCAATGCAATAATCTGTCTTAGTTTGTTTTTATCATTATCCGAAAATAGTCCATTTTTGAATACAAACGTTAGTTTAAAAAAGTGTTTTTTTTAAATATTTAAGTGATCAAGTTAAGTGATAATTTAAATTTTCCTAGCTCTCCGATTACAATCATTCTACTAATACACCCGCAAAAGTGTTTAAAAAAAAGTTGTTTTTATGAAAAATATGAAGCATTAATACAAACCAGCTTTTTGAATAAATTTTAGATACAGGGTGTCCGAATATTATCCGTATAACAAAATGGTGTTAAAACTATCTCTTATTGATGGATTAAGAAATCAATACGTATTGTTTGTTAGAGCAATATGTACACAGAAAAAAATAATTAATTTTAACAAGCGCGTAAAATTTTTCCAAGCCAAAAGAGGCGTAAACAATGTTTGCCTACAACAATGTTTGCAATCTTTCATACAACAGGCTAGATTCAGGCGTTATCTGGCTTAAATTTACATGAAATATCCTATAATTTTCTGCCAAATCTAGCATTCCCATTATGTGCATTAGATAATGCAGAAAATTCATTGTTTCTTTTTATCTGTGTATGTAAATGACAAGTTTTATTTACATTAATTGTTATGTTATTTATTCTCCGTGCGAGGAGTAACGATTATGATGTAGAAGGAGATATTCGCTCATCACCATGAGGCACCAAGAGTGAACATTAATGTTTTTGGCTAGAATTAAAGATGTGAAGAGAAAGTGAAAGTTCCGTCAGAGTGCGGCAGGTAGGAAATCTAATAGATGTTTATAGAAAATTGAGCGAAAGGGCATGTATTCAATGGTACTCGAACCATGGACGTCAATCTTTGCCTAACATTCTACAACCTACTCCGCAGTGTTTCCATTTCTTAAAGCAACTTTCCAATGCGCCCTCTCAATCTAAAGTTTAAATTTTTAGTTTTGTATATCAGTTCTCAACACCCAGACAAGTATCATTCTGCAGTCACAACTATCGTGGAGTAATTGAATTGAATGATAAATCAGTTAGGCATAAACGTTGCGGACCGTTCATAAACCACGTTGTTATTTTGGAAGGGACAAAGGGGAGGGGGTTGATCAAAACACATGCTGCATATACATTTAAGAGAATGTATGCCAGGGGTTTCCAACAGCATTGATTACTTATCACTTCCATCAAAGTTACTCTGATTACTGAGTGATTACAAAGATTATTGTTATTATTTCTGATTACTCTTGATTATTTGTGATTTACTCATAATTAAATGCGTGATTCTTGATTAATTCCTTTAAATTAAACATTGCTGTCCAAAATTGGGTTATTCACATAACTATTTAGGTTATTTTTATACACGGTGTTGGTCGAAACCAAATATCAAACCGTCAAACCAAAACAAAATCGCAAGCAAGTTCGCGCAAAATCTCACGTGATTCCGCAAAATGTGATGTAAATGCGCAAATGGATGTACTCAATCTCGTTCATAGCTGGATACTAATTTCTTGGCGAATTCGAGTGTCAAAACCTGGCTTCTGTTTCCGAACAGAAATGGTAAGTATTTATTTTTATTCTCGTATTTTGATAATATGATGACTTTACATTAAAATAGGAATCCGAAAGGGAAACCCAGCAGGAAGTTTCGTTAGGGAGCGTCTTGGAATTTTGTGGTCCAGTGCCAGTTGTGATAAGAAAGTTCCTAGTTGACACAGGATATGACAGCTACGTTGCTTCAAAATCGTAAATCGAGCCAGGCATGGAAGAGCTGCTGATAGAATTTAAATTACTTCCGGGACAGCATGCAACACTCATTGGCTAAAGAAAACTGGTCCGAGGCAACGAATGGAATTCACTGGTCTGGCAAGTGACTAAAAGTGAAGCTAATACAGCTCTTACAAGCACAAGAATGAGAAATATACCCACGGACGTTGACCAAAGGAATGCTTCCAAGCAGACACCCAATGATAGTTTTTCGGATGACACCAATGCAAAGATTGCTGAGCAATTCCAGCAAGGCAAAAACGGAGCATGAATGGATCAGAGAAACAGATTTTTTAATCAGAAAACTTTCAACCTGTGGTCCTTCCAAATTTTGAGTTATTTGCCCTGTTTGCCAGCCAGGAATTATTATTAAAATGTTTTGCGGGAGGAACGTCTTTTCAAGAAACGACAGCAAATTTTTGCAAGCATTATAAGATTCACATTCAACAATCTCTTTGGAAACGGCATCGTCAAAACAGTTGGAGCTCAATGCTCCATAGGACACCTAAAATGAAATCACAACAGAATAAAGTGGGCAATTCACAAGGTATGTACCTATCCTATATAAAAGTTATTCAATATAAATATAAAAATGGGTTTTCGGTTCTATTCTGCAGCCAAGATTCCACCAAAGCGAATATCGCCAATGGTATCAACCATGGTGTCACCACCCAGGTCACCTCAATCCGAATCCAAAAGCTATTGTGGAAGAGTTAATGAAAGAGCCTTTTAAAACTTCGGACACGCAAGGACCAAAGCAAGAATGGTCACCGCTTAGAGAAGCCTGTCTGATTTCTACTAGAAATTTATCTTCCAGTCAAACCAATTGTGAAGAATTTACTTTTGAATTAGGTAAGTAGCAAGCTTTTAAGGTTTTTTTTTCACAATATTCAAATTTTCAATCAAGATGGAAGCGTATATGAATTACGTTTTTCTTTAAGAGCCCGCAGTCTCTGAAACTGCAACGATTCATACAATTCAATTTTAAGGTATATGGGCCAATGCAGGACTTAATTATCGTTTAATATATTTTGTAATTTTCTCGTTTGATCGGCTAAAATTGTATTTAAAATTTGTGGACAATGAACCACAAAGGTACGAAGGTCTGTAATATGAGAACGTGGTTTATGGACCATTCCTTAGCTCAGACACCAGAAACATGAATCGTTCCGGAATATTGCTGTTAAATATGCTTGAAGCTACACCATAGCAGGAAGGTATGGAAGAAATTCGAACAGCATGAAAATGTGGTAGCTAAAACAGGTCGTGGGAGGAAGCGTCTTACGTCACCACGGGATGATACGAGAATCAGGAAGCATATGTTCATCAATAACGAGTCGTGCTATACGGAGAACTTGAATCTGAAGGTATCCGAAAAAAATATTCGTTAAAGGGGGCAAGAATCAGGATCGAAGAGCAGGTATGCGAAGCGGTGTCCTCTAATTAGAAAAACCACGATCCCTCAAACGTGTCACAGGCAATGGAATTTAAATATGGAGTGGGCCACCCCGACAAGCGCTATTTAGGGTGAATAAAAATGTTGAAAAACGATCACACATGACAAGCAGCGCACCAGCATCGAAGATCTCCTGAAGAACAACGTTCATAGAAACAAAGGCAACGAGAAAAAACACTGAGTGATAACAAATAACATCCAACTGAACAAAAAACAGGCAACGGACGAAGCGACGGCTGAATCCATATATGATCAGGAAACCACTTAACACCTAGCATAGAACGGTTTAATGTGTGAATTAAAAAAAAAGCGATTACTTTTGGATGAATGGTAAAAAATAAACGGAACAAAATATTTAAAAAAAACAAACCTAGTTCGAGTAATAGGCCAAATCTGGCCAACACATCACGTCGTCATCCTTGTGGTACTTTCTAATGAAGGTGGCATTTTCTAGAAGGCACTAATCGCATGAAAAATCGGTACATTTAATCGCTTTCTTTAAAGCACACTTTACAATAGGGAACATATAAGAAAACAAAAGCATTAGACTTAAAATGACGATTGGACCTACAAAAAAACAACAAACAATATATACAACAGTAGGTGACCCATAAAATAAAAATGAACCATACCACAACAACACATGCATTGATTATAAGGGTTAACAATGCTAATGATAAAAATGATAGTAGTTGCAAACAACGTGAACCCAGCAGCCATCAGCACCAACTTACACACAATATAGCGTGGGTTAGGTGACGAACATGTCTTATAGACTACACAGAAAAAAAGCGTTCCCGGAAATGAAAACGGACCCTGAAGTATTTCACGTTTTCAGGACTTTTCCCTTTAAACGTTATTTAGTTCATGATAACGTGATTTACGGTATTTTTTAAGCTTGATCTCAAATACATGACTGCCGTTTCCTGGATCTTGGCACAGATTTTTTTTCGTGTAATCTATTGATTCACACAAAGAATCAAATATCTCTGTATTGAAATTTTATCTCCGTTGATTTGTCTGATATTATTTGTTTTTCAGCTTTTCTCGGACTTTTTAGATAATTATGCATGCATATGTTTGATCTTGCTATTGGGAGGAACTGTACCCCATGGCAAATCCTTCACTGGAGGTGGCTTTCTATCACATCACATCATATCACGAATGCGAGAACGGTTTGTTTATGTGTTCAAAGTACCTATTCAAGTCAAATTTAACCAGAAGCTTCTGCCTTACTTTTATATTCCGTTAAATATTATGCATGAAATGGATACAGTTAGCAGCAATAAGGAAAACTATTTTCATCATGCTATTATTCATTTTGAAAGCATCATTTCTAACTCTTATCAAATAAATCTGGAAAAGTAGTGATCCTTTGAACTTGTTCGGTCTGATTCGTCATTATTGTTAAACTTTCTTCTTTTAGCCAGTACAATGGATAGAAGCGGTGTAATATGGAGCCTATAGGCCTATAGCTATAGCTTGCGCCGCTCCTTATTTACGTCTCGCTTATTCCAACAGACCAGAAGTTCAAATAAATACAAATACTTTCTCAAATAAAACTAATCCCAACAAGCTTTCAGAGGACAAGCCACTTTGGTACAAATGCGCATTTGTATTCTTGGTATTTCTCGACTGCCAATCATCAGCCACTGCCCTTCCATTTTGGACGATGCAGCTCATAATGCAATTCTACTCGACCAACGTGCAACAGTGTATCAATTTTGCGCACAAATGCAAGAGAAAATTAATCAAACAATGGAATAGCTAATAGCACTATTTTTCTTGAGCGCCTTTGACGAATGGTGATCCGGAGTCTGGAATTAAGCTGTATGAACGACTGAACGACTCTATGTTGCACTTCGAGTCTCCGTAGGGAAAATATTTTGCTAGTTTGTCTTTTCCTTGATCAAACAATTGCGAGAGCAAATTTGCTTTTCTGAAAGCAAATCAGCCAATGAATGTCACTGCCACACGCGCTTGTTCGTGATTATTGAATATATACATGAGGCGGTGCGCGACGACGGACGGTGGCGAATGTTGAATGTTTTCAGTAACAGCTTACAACGCCAGCACGCCTGACTGCACTGTTGCTTATGTTTAATGCCATTTTAGCTGCACACGTTTGCCGGCGATGATTGATGGTGTTGCCAATTCCGCCTGTTACTTTGTAGAACGTGTTGCAGTGGTATCTATAATAGGTATTTTCATCTCATTTGCATTGTAGAATCGGTGGTAGAATGGCTCAAGAGCAACTGTTGACATTTTTATTGACAGTTTTCACCCGTGGCCGATTGTATGCGAAGTGTTTTCCACAAATGAATCTTAACGAATGTGGCAAACAAGGATGTCATTTATTTATTAGTTTATCACTTGACGTGCGGTATGCGGCAGCAGTGTAAGAGGGAGTTTCTGATCATGAAATCGTCTTCAGGGGTTCGTGTCGTACTAGAAAGGTCCACTATTGAAGTCTTTCCCTGCAGTATTCGTGTTCATGCGGCGCGCATACCGCGTTGACTAGCGCCCATGCAAGCGATCGAACAATTTCCATAATTTATAGCATGTTTTCGTGATAAATTGCAAACGATCGCTATCGATAAGCGAAATTAGCGCAATGAAGTCAGGAGTGCACCTATCTGTATGTTCAGCTTGTCGAACGGCGTGAGTTTTGTCACCTGCTCTATTCGATCTACCAACCAATATGGACTGCTATGTTTGCCCCGTTGGGTTACTTTGTTGTAGATTCGAAAAATTACATTTGTTTATGAATCGAACGGCTGTTACTTGCCTAGCCTTGGCACGATGCATGCAAAAGTAGGCGCCTATAGCTCATGTTCGACATTTTTCCATTTTTTTTAATCGAATAAGATCAATAATTTCAATGTGTACTTGCAGCTGATATCAGGCTAGTTATTGCAAATTGTCCACGAGTACTTGCAAATCTCACATCTGACTGAACCAGAATTTTGTTACAGAACTATACTCTGACGAATTTCACGCCAACTAATCCAGTGGTTGGCAGCACCCTCTCAGAATCTAATGAAACTTTGTGGGTGTGTAGACTATGTCTTTTCAAGCAACTTTGCATATTTTGTTTTTTCAAAGTTTATGTAGACTAGCATTTGAAAAGGGGTTCAGTTTTTTGGTCGATTTTTTTTTCAAATCAACGTAACTCAGAAAGGAAATGACTTAAAAAAAAGTGATGTATAGGTGACTTGTAGAAAATTGCCTTTACTTGGATGAAAACATTGGCAATTTTTTTTTTAATTAAGGCGATATAATTGCCTAAAAGTTAACCGTATATTGCAAGATGGGCACTTTGAAGGAAAAATGTCAACATAACTCAACAAGAAAAAGACTAACAAAAAAGTGATGTATGAATGACTTTTAGAAAATCGTCCGTTATTTTATGAAAAAAATTGTAAAAATTGTAAAAATTGTTTCTTACACTCTAAAAAAAATATTTTAAAATTTAAAGTCAATTTGGAAAAAATGGCTTTTCTAGAATTGAACGAAACTTTGTTTTAATAAAGGCAATACAATTGTTTTAAAGTTCGCCATACATTGCAAGATGGGGACTTTTGAGGAAAACAAGTTTTTCTCACAACAACTTTTACATTGTATCACGCGTTTACCGTGTATCACGCATATAAGTAACAAGTTCTGTTATCGTTTTGATATCCGCTGTTATCGCATAACAAAGTTAGTTATCACCATTGGCAAATTTTGTTATCATGTGTTATCATTTTCAACACAGTATTTTTTATGAACGTTATAAGTTGAATTATAGTTTCACAATTCCCAGCACAATTATTTCCAGCATATTTGAACAAGAACTAATGCTTGTAATCAAAATATTTTTTTCATTTATTAGTATGAGTATTTGATATTAAATTGATAACATAATTTGAATCTATTTCAAAAAATTTGCTCACAATACAGGATTTGTTATCAGGATTTGATAACAAAATAAGTTATTATTATGATTTTCAACGAGTATTTTTTATAATTCATTCTGTTATTTTGGATGTTTATGCAGCCTCAGTGATCAAAAAATGATAACTTGGTATTAGAACTTGTCATCAATTTGGTATAATCCTTTGCTCGGGTATGGTCTTCAACACCCCTATAGAATCCAATAAAATTTAGCAGTCATAAAGAATTGAATGTATTGAACATTTGGTAAAAACCAATAATCATCCAGACTAACATTTGAAAAGGGTCAAAAACATTAAATTTCCCTCGTTATCAGTAAAACATGGATTGATGGAGGGTTAAGGGGGGGGGGGGGGGGATGGGTGTAAGGATGCCTAAGATTTGTTACAGAATGTGTAAAAGGTATGGGAAAAATTATGATAGAGGAGAGAGGATTATGATTAATCTAAAAGTATAGCGGACGTCATATTTGAATCGTCTTTAAATGTATATGCATCAAGTCGTATCAAATTAAAAAAATCTAATTTGATAAGACTTGATGCATATCCCTTTACAGACGATTCAACTATGGCGTTATATGAATTTTCAAAATACTCTTTATGTCAATGAAAACTTACAGGTTTCACGTTTTAGGTCTTCACGTTTTAGTAATTAACATAGCTTCATAGCTTCATAAGTCGAGTTATTAGTACGAGACACTGAAGAAGTCTGCACATTGTAGACGAAATACGCGTATCTGTCAAGATCAGCGAAGGTAGTTGGAATTAAGTGGAAAATACCAATTTTTCTTCTCATTTCTAGTTACAGGTATTCCACTGAACAGCTTAAACCCTCCAGGATTCATAGCTTCATATATTTAATTTATAAATCTTTCACATACAAAGTGGATTTCTTTGAATTATCCTTTGAATCAGAAAACCGGTTAGCAGAAGTTTGATTTTCTGAAATAGGTACAAAGCAATGAACCTGTGTAACAGGTATTGCCTTTACGTAGCTAAAGAACTCCTCAAGTTCTTCTGACATTTTTGCATACTGTTCAGCTGATATGAAGCAGAAGTTCAGTTTTGTAATACTTATATTTGACTGTTCAACTGCCCAGTCATATTGTTGCAACACCGCAGAAGTTAATTGGCAACACTGCATGCCGACCACTGTAAGTACCACCGTTATACTTAAAATGAGAATGAGTGGGAGATAGAATTAAAATTAAACAAACGATAGATGTAGTAGTAGTGGTAGGTAAACAGAAACAATATTCGCCATCGCATTATTGTCGAAGAATTGAAAAATAAAACACAAATCAGTTTCGCTGTGAAGATCAATTCAATAGTTTATATCGGAAAATAGTTTATTTACGGTCGATTAGGAGAATTAATATCGTTCCAAATCTAAATGCAAGTCCTGTAAGTAGAAAATGGAAATCTTTTAATGAATTCAGCTAAGAAGAAGAAATGTTAATACTTACTCTGAATAATTTATCTGCAGGTTCGGTTAATTGTATCAGGGACGAGTAGTATTGTCTATCCGGTTGGGCCTAGACTGTAAGTAACAATAGTTAGATAGATAGATAAACATAATATCAACGGTCTTTATAGCGCAACCCATACAATACTTGAAGAAAACACCCGAAGTTAGGGTAGTTGGACCGAACTTGGACATTAGGCGAACCAGATAAATCCTTAGCAAAATCGTGAGTTCTAGAATCAAATGACAGTGATAATTGAACTAAATTGGTTTCAATTTATAGGATTTATAGTAAAAGGTGTTTGAAGAAAGGATGTTAGGGAGGTCTTAATAGTGGGCAAGAAAATTACTTAACTGTAAGTCAACACATTACATCTACAATAATTAGCGAATTGTGAATTATTCTAATAAATTTTTAAGTTTGAGCATCGCCAATAATACTTGTTGGCTGCTACAAAAATTGGGTTCCTTTTGGAACACATATAGTTCTCGAAGAGTTTTGATTGTGTTTTCATAATCTTGATCAAGGCTTGCTCTCTTTGCTATTCGCTTGAAATTACCACCAATAACATTACATAGATCTTTCCCATGAGACGTTCCAATTGCACACGCTGGCAAAGCTACAATGGGCCGCTGCTCCATCTGACATGAAAATAATGTTTGAGCAATATAATAAATATTGTTTATCGAAATCTACCAATTTTGATATAAACAACTGAACTGCCATTGAGTCATGGGTCAATACTTCTGATATTATGATAAAGCATTTGTTTTCCAACTTATTGTCCTTCTTGTAATAAACTCCAAAGGTATGGTAATAAACAGGATCAACAGGTGGTTTTAATAGTATTATCACTAAAATTTAAAAAATTAATAATTTAAAAATAAGCCCTTTCCAAATAGCAGCCTTGATTTTTCAAGCATTCAAAGACCCTTAAAAAATCCAAATTGTCATTATAGTTAAATTTAATTGGCTTCTGCTTGGTTTTAGGGCCAAATTATAAGACCGCCAACTCGTCTCGATACCCAGTAAAAATTGGACATAAAATCCTTTCTGAGCTACGTTGATTTGAAGAAAAAAAAATTGATCAAAAAACTTAAGCCCTTTCCAAATGGTTGTCCAGCTAAATTTTTAAAAAACAAAGTATGCAAAGTTGCTTGAAAAGACATAGTCTACCCATCCCCAAAGTTTCATTGGTTCTGAGAGGGTGCTGCCAATCACGAAGACGAGTTGGCGTGAAATCCGTCCTCTGCAAAAAGTAATTCGCCGAATTGAGACAACATCCAACCACAGTTCAGCATTAAATGCTGTCTTGTTTCATTAGTTTGGTACAGCTATGGATCATTTGGTGCGGAGAAAAATACTACATATGCCAAAATGAACATCCCTCTGAATTTGTGACAAAACGATTTCAGCACAGCATCCAAATCCAAACCCCTGCCACAAGATCAACAACCTCCCAATGCTGAGACATATCACGAACACAATCATTCATCGGCAGCGCACAAATCATTCCACCATGAACGAACCGAGACTTCCTTTCCCTGCAGCACGCTTGGAACCAGCTTCTGAACTTTGCATATATTGGGATGCTGTGTCGATCGGCATCATCATCATCATCAGCATCCTCTTGTTTTACGCCTCCAGGCGACCGAAACGGGCCCCCATCGAGCCCATCGATGTGAGCAGGCTGGTTGATCCAGCGGTAATCAATTTGCATTCACCAGTGCTGCAATAAATCTTTTTCACATTTCATTTGACCACATCGCCCTCATCCATTCATTGTTGGCCCACTTGTCAGTTATGACATTCCGGTGATCCTTCCACTTTATCACTTTATCACCGTATTTTATCCCGCATGCCAGTCTCTCCCCGAACTCTGAGACCTCAATCAATCCCCGCAGGCAGAAAGAGAAACTCGTTCTTCTGTTTTTTTTGCGTTTCTGAACGATCCGAAAATAATGCAGGCATTCAGATTTGCTCCCGTACTACACGTAGCACACATATTTATATTGAAGACAACCCGCTCTTGATTTCTTCTTCACCAGTCGAGAGAAGAGTGACCGATCGAAGATTAAATTTGCATTTGAAATCAACTGCGACCGCTACCTCTTTCACTTCATTCCAATCTTTCGGCGACATATTTTTAGTTCTTCCCCAGTTCCTATAATCCAGAACATCAGGTTTCGTTCCGTTTTGCTACCGTAGTTATGCTTATTTCTCAACGTCCACCCCTTGCATGCCTTTGGTGCGCATTATTCGTGACTTGGCGAGCCTAAAAACTAATAACCATTCGAGAGGCAACGTCAAGAACGGGACTTGCCAGCTCGCCGCCGCTGTCGCCGCCGTCGTCGTAAATATATCAAACTGTCAAAATAGTGCCTTCAGCCATTGCAGAGAGCCTCGCCACGCATTCGACAACAGGGACGGATCTGTAGACATGTGACCCTTGCTCGGTTTGTTGCTGGATTTGACGCGCATATGGAATACCGTGAGGCGGAAAATGGAAAGAATTCCTTCCCTTTAGGGGCAGTTGTCGCCGTTTGTTTGAGTCAATTTGAGGTGAGTGGGGGGGCAAATGAGCCTTTTTACCTGCTCCGGATAGCAACGAATGACGACAACCGGTAGCACTTTCTCATGTCGGTTCATCGTTTGGTGGAAATTTACTGCTGCTAGAAATAGTTTAAGTTGTGCTTCATGTCGCAGACAGTGATGGCACAGTTTACTAAAATCGAATTCGATTGCCGGTCTGGCCGAAGAAATGTTTCTGGTGTTTTTTTTCAGATTTTCTTGGCAAGTTCACTGGTCGAAATAATTGATTGGCATAAAGATTGTACTCGAAATAAATTCAACGGACTAAAATTATCATCAAAAAATTTAGTCCAAGCCGGAATTTTTTCTAAACTCTCAGGGAAAAAATAAACATATCTGGATCAACAATAGAAAAGGGCCCATCAACATTTGTAAACAAACACTTCTGAGCCCGTTTTCTCGGAAGCCGTTTGCTACACACGCAAACCTACATAATCATAGTGTAGGGCAAACTTTCCCCTACATGGTGATGGTATTGGTTTGCGTGGGTGGCCTACGCTTTGCGAGGAAATAGGCTCAGAAGTGTTTGCTTACAAATGTTGATGGGCCCATTTCTATTGTTGATCCAGATATATTAGCTATGTTTTTGTAAATTTCGTTTATTCAACTCTCCTAGGCTAAATGGCTGCACCTTGGACTTAACACAATCCATCAAATCAAATCCAAATGTAAAACCTTTCGTTTTGTAAGACCTTCCCTGTTTTCCGGAGCTTTTACTGAACCCAAGCATTGTGCTTGATATATAAACAATGCTGTTCTTGCAAACTCTTCTCACACCAGTTGTGGAAGTTGTCAGCATCATGTTGAAAATCTTCGAGATCGGTTGTGTTTCTTATTTCCATCAAATGTTTCATATCATCTGCATATATAGAAACAGTAGTGGATCCAAATGAGAATCTTGAGGTACCCCGTGTGACACTAACAATTGTAGAAAAATATCCTTCATATCTTACTCGTTGCGTTCTTTTTGTCAAGTGTGTTTCGACTAACCTATAACCTATAATTGAAACCTAAATTAGATAGGGTATGTGTCCCTTGACTCAGCCTATTATGCAATCAGCAATCACATTTTTCATTATAACTCATAAAGTGTTTAAGCTGTAAGCGAGATTCAACTAGTTATACTCTTGCAAAGATAAGTTTGATAAGACATTTGGCAGCATGTATCACGAAAGTTACACAACTCTTTTTATATTGCCGTAAACTTTCGAGAGATGTGGATTTAATGTCGGTCTATAGCGCCAAATTGGGTCTATTCGTGGATGCAACTTCGTCCCATTCGATGGATTTATTACTAAATGCAGTCTTTGTACGGTTTTTTTTCTTATTTTATGAATTAAGGCATTGTAAGCTGTACTGGTTTACTTTAATACAACATTTCACAACACAAACTAAAGTAAAACTGAACATCATACGATTTATCAGCCATTCAATAATGAAAACATTATAAATCACTATACACTGATTTTGTCTCTTCGATTTATGTTTAGATGAGCCACTTGAATATAAACAACCGAAAGTTCATGCATTTTCACTTGAAATTTTACCAAAAACAACCATTTTACTACGTTATTGATACAACAGGTCATAGTTGGGAACATACAAAAAAATATGTACCCAACATTGGGTCCACGATTTTCTTGTAAAATCATTGTTATTTTAGCTACGTGAACAGTTAGTTTGTAACGTGTAACTATTTTCTGCACATCCAGACTGCGTTACTTGGTATATCGATTCAATAAAGTCAAATTTATGTCACTTGAAAATCGTGTAGATCATCTGTTCAGCATAACCAGTGAAATCATGATGTCCCAAAAGCTCAAGAAATCGAAAATTACGCTACAATGACCAACTATAAGATGATTAATATTGTCTCAAATGCTTTGGATTACATCTATCATGCTAATAGCAACATGATTTTGTTGGTTATCGCTAAATTAATGACACATTTGGTACATAGGCCGAATGAAGGAGCTAGGCTAATGTTACATCCCCTTACTCTAATTTGAAAAGCAACAGTGGTATATCAACTCTGTCAAATGCTTTACTAAAATCAGTATAAAGCGTTCTACATAATTTCCTTTATCCAGTGCGTTTAAGGAGAATGTTATAAACTACTAGCTGAACCCGGTGCGAGCTTTGCTACGCATGCAACTTAATGAATGAAAATTTAATAGAACCTGCCCGTTTCTGTTTTTTATTTGAATAAATCGGGTTAAAATATTTTCGATTAGTAATGTGTGTAATATCTGAACAAACCTTGGTTTGTGTTTTAAATTTAACCCTTGGATCGGTAGTTTCTATCGGGTTTTTGTTTCTGCGTAGAAACATTTCATAGACAAAACATTCATCTTCAAACACAGCCATATCCTGTCAGTTTGAATGTAATTTTCTCTTGCATAACCTTTGATTAACTTCTTGTGCATAATGTTGCACTGAGTGTAGCTCAAGCATCCCCCATTCTTGACTAAGAAGGGGTCAAAATTCTATCAGAACATGCTTTTTACCCGAGAAATACACATTTTGCGTTGTAGTTGCATGCACAATTCTCATGTTTGGTTAAAATTTCTGTTTCATTTGTATGAGAGCCCCCTCCCGCTCCAGAGAGAAGGGGTCTCAAACCACCTTAGAAAAAAATCCTGCCTTAAAAACCCCACATGTTAAATTTGGTTGGTTCCATTTGCTTGATTAGCCATTGCAGAAGTTTTGCAGAAATTTGTGTTTCAATTGTATGAAAGCCCCCCCCCCCACCCCTTCCAGACTGGGAAAGAGCTTCGAACCATCATAAGAATCTTCTCCGGCCTCAACAACCCCTACTTATAAAGTTTCATATCAGAAGGTATAATGTTTGGTTGACATTTGGGTCTCATTTTTACGAGCGTCCACCCCTTCCAGGTAAGGAAGCGGGGTTTAAAACCTCCACAGAAACATTTCTTGCCTCCAAAAACCCTCACATATCAAATTTGGTTTCATTTACTTGGTTAGTTCTCGAGTGATGCAGAAATTTGGGTTTCATTGGTGTGGGAGCACCCCCTTGCGGATGAAGGAGGTGTCGCGAACCATCATAAAAAAATTCAACCAGCAGGGATAATTCTCATATTTGGTTCAAATTTGTGTTTCATTTGTATGAGAACCCTCCTCCTCCCCTCCCACTTCCAAAGAGGAGAGGGGTCTCAAACCACCGTAGAATCATTTCTTGCCTACAAAAACCTCCAAATGCCATATTGACCAAAGTGACTTTTTATACCCCCTCCCATTGTCACGTTTTTTTGTATGGACCTTCAAATTTTTTTGTATGGATTGTAACGTTTTCCCAAACACCCCCTCCCCCCTTACTGCGTAACATAATTAATTGACCTTTCAATAGCAGTAGGGATAGTTCTCTTGTTTGGATCAAATTTGTGTTTCATTTGTATGGCAGCCCCCCTTTTCAAAGGGAGGAGGTTCTTCAAACCACCATAAAAACATTTCTTGTCTTCAAAAACTCGGCCATACCAAATTCGGTTTCATTTGCTTGATTAGCTCTTGAGTTATGCAGAAATTTGTTTTTCATTTGCATGGGAGCCCCCCCCCCCTTTCTAGAGCCGGGAGGGCTCTCGAGCTATCGTAAGATCCATTCCCTGACCCAAAAACCCATACATAAAAATTTGCATAGTAGGCATAGTTCTCATGTTTGGTTGAAATATGTGTTTCACTTGTATGGAAGCCCCCCTTTTCAGGGAAGGGGGGGGGGTCTCGAACCACCATAAACAAATTTCATGCCTTTAAAAACTCACCCATACCAAATTTGGTTCCATTAGCATGATTAGTTCTCGAGTTATGCAGAAATTTGTGTTGCATTTGTATGGGAGCCTCCCTTTCTAGAGGCGGGAGGGGTTTGTCATTATCATAAGATTCTTTTCCGCACCCACAAACCATTGCATGCAAATTTCAATAGCATTAGGGATAGTTCTCATGTTTAGTTGAAATATGCGTTTCATTTGTATGGGAGCCCCCCTTTACAGAGGAAAGAGGGGCTTCAAATTACTATAAAAACATTTCTTGCCTTTTAAAACTCGCCCATACCAAGTTTGGTTCCATTCGCTTGATTTGGTCTCGATGTATGCAGAAATGAGAGACAAGGGGTTTCAAACAATCATGAGAAGCTTCCTCATCCCCAAAATCCCCTGCATACAAATTTTCACGGTGATCGGTTCAGAATTTACCGAGTCTATAAGGGTCAGATAGACAGACAGACAGAAACTCATTTTTATATGTATAGAAATCCTTCCTCCAAAAACCCCTATATGCCAAATGTAGTATCATTTGCTGGATTAGTTCTTGAGTTATGCAGAAATTTGTATTTAATTTGAATGGGAGCCCCTCAACGTGTCAAATTTGGTTTCATGTGTTTCATTGGCTCTCGAGTTATGCTAAAAATTGTGTTTCGTTTGTATGGGAGTCTATCCTTCCAGAAAGTGGATGGAAATAGAACCATAGAAATATGTTTCTTCTTAAAAAAAAATTTCCTGCCCAACTTGGTTTCATAAGCTGATTAGTTCTTAAGTTATGCATAAATTTGTGTTTCATTTGTATGCAAGCCTTCTTTTCAGAAAGAAGAGGTTTCAAGTCACAACCACAATAGAAACATTTTTTGCTTTCAAAAAAATCCACATGCCAAATTTGGTTCAAGTAACGTGATAAGTTTTCGAGTTATTACGAAATTTGTGTTTCATTTGTATGAAAGCCTTTCATACAAAACTTTCAGAAAAGAGAGGAGTCTCGAGACACCTTAGAAACATTTCTTGCCTTCAAAAACCTCCATCTGCCAAATGTGGTTCTATTTACTTGATTAGTTTTCGAGTTATGCAGAAATTTGTGTTGCATTTGTATCGGTGCCCCCCTCTTACAGAGGGCGGAGGGGTCTCAAACCATCATAGAAACATTTCTTTCCTTCAAAAACCTCTACTTGTCAAATTTAGTTCCATTTACTTGATTTGTTCTCGAGTTATGCAGAACCTTGTGTTTCAATTGTATGGGGCCCCCCCTCCTCCCTTCCCTAACAGAAAGAAGAGAGGTCTCAAACTACCGTAGAAACATTTATTGCTTGCAAAAACCCCACTTGCAAAATTTGGTTCCATTTGCTTGATTAGTTCTCGAGTTTTGCAGATATTTCAGGTTCATTTGTATAGAAGCCTCCCTTGCCAGAGAGGGGAGGGGCCTTAAACCACCATTAAAACATGTCATGCATCTAAAAACTCTCGCATGCTAAATTTTGTTACTAGAAATTAGAAGAAAAATTAGTATCTTCCATTTAATTCCAACTTTCTTTGCTTATCTTCGACAGATACGCGTATTTCGTCTACAATGTGCAGACTTCTTCAGTGTCTCGTACTAATAACTCGACTGAAAGAAAACCTTCGCCACCTGCCGTATATATACTATTTTCTAAATACAAAACGTTAACCTATCATTCTGTTGTTTATACCTATCTTATTATTATTATTTTGTTTATACCTATCCTGAGTCACAAACAAATGTACTTAATATCTACCTCGCTGCTTTCTCATCTATACCTAACATACTTATTGTGTAGCAGCGGGTGCTCCGCTTCGTCGGGTTGTTTCTTTTGCTTGATTAGTTCTCGAGTTATGCAGAAATATGTGTTTCATTTGTATGGGAGCCTCCCCTTTCAGAAAACCTTCCCTGGTCTCAAAAACACCTCCATACAAAATTTCACGCCGATCGGTTTAGTAATACCCGAGTCTATCCGAGTCTATAAGGTTCAGACAGACAGAAATTTATTTTATATATATATATATATATATATATATATATATATATATATATATATATATATATATATATATATATATATATATATATATAGATATCAACCCAGGTAACCAATAAGCATTAGCATATGCAGTAAATCAACTCTAAATCTGCAGTTAAGATGCTACAAGCATTATTAGCATTATATCAGCATCTTGAAAGCTATCGGTGGTAAAGCTGCTTTTTAAATGCTATTAAAATGCTTGTAGCATGTAATAAGCATTTCGAATTCAAAATAGCATTATAATAGCATTGCAGTAAAGCAGCCGTATATTGGGCCAAAAGAGGCATTTATATAGCATTTATTGCGACTCAAATGCTTGATAGGCTGCCGTAAAGAAGCTTTTGAACTGCTTATTGGTTACCTGGGAGATAACTAAATGTTGATCGCCTCTTAAGCAAACCATGCTGCTTGCTAGTTTTTAAGCTTTTAACCTGTGAGAATATGTTGTCATTAATTAAGGACTCAAAGAGCTTCGGAATGCAAGATAATATAGCAATACCACGATCATTTTTAATAGGGTAACGGGATGTAATGTTCGCCTACCTCCTTGATTCGCCCTATGTACCAAATATGTCATTATTTCGGCGATAATTCAAAAAATTATGTTGCTATCAGGATGACCGATATATTTCAAAGCAATTGAGACATTATTAGTCAATTTATAGTTGTTCAATTCTGCGTAAATTTCGATTTTCTTAACTTTTTAGAAACCATGATTTTGCTGGCTAAACTGAGCAGGTTGTATACACGATCTTCAAATGATCTAAATTTGCCGAAATTGAACATATAAACCGGATAATGCAACCAGGATGCACAGAAAATAGTCACACGTTATAAATTAACAGGTCACATAGGTAAAACGACAATTATTTAACATGAAATCCATAGACCCAATGTTAGGAACACATTTTTTTCTAGGTTCTCAACTATGGCCTGTTGTATGGAAAGCGTAGTAAAAATATTGCTATTGGTAAAATTTACAATACAGATGTCTTAGTTCCGGTTAATTGTTTTTCATATGGTTCATCTTAACACAAATTTAAGGAACAAAATCTGTGTAGAGTTAATTTTAATGTTTTGATTGTCAAATGGCCGCTGAATCATATGTTAAAATCTCTTAAGTGTTTCTTAGCAGTTTGAGTATAGCTTCATTTGTAAAATTGTTTGTTAGATAGAGCGAATACAGCTGGCAACGCCATGAATCAGAAAATCAGGAAAAAATCGTACATAGACAACATTTAATAACAAATTATCGAATGGGACGAACTTGCATCCATGATTAGACCCAATTTGGTACCCATAGACCGACATTACATCCAAATCCCTCGAATGTTTCTGACTCTATAAAATGAGTTGTGTAACTTTTCGTGATACATACTTCCAAATGGCTTATTAAACATATCTTCCCAAGTAACAATTTTGGTTTTATAAGGGTTCTGAAGAGCATGAATTAGACTTCAAGAATGCTATAAAACCATGATAAAACCAGCAATGTTCCTTGGGTTAGCAAGTGTATAGTTAGTTAAATTTTGCTTCCTGCTCAAATACCTTGTAAGTTATAAAAAAAAATGTAATCGATTGTTGCATATTAGGCTGAGTTAAGGGGCACGTAATCAAATCAGATGTTTTCCCACTCGAAAATCGGGATTAGATAAGATTCTTTCCTTATAGAAGACAGAATACTGGAGTCTAACGATGACAACAACCAAAATAACGGTTTATTGCTCTCGTTCTTCTGCTTCTTGGCATACCATAGAAGAGTAACTGGTTGCAATTATTCTCTTTAACTAACTCATTGAAAAGGGATTTGAGAAATATAGGTTGTAAGCCATCAGGCCCAGCCCCTTTTGAAGCTTCCAAGTTTTTTAGATCACGTCAAATTTCCAGAAGAGATACATTATAAACTGATATGTCTTTCATTGGATCTGGAAGGCATGAAAAACATTGATGATCGCGTTCCGTTTCATCATGAGAAGCGTAAACGTGTTGAAAAAAATCAGCAAATGAACTGCTTTTCTCATATGGCGTGCTACCAGTCCTGTTATCCAAATGCATTGTTGATGGGAAATTTCTAGATTTTTGTTTCTCTTTAGCAAACTTAAAAAATATTTAGGATCAGAGTTGATTTTATTTTCCACAGGTGCGTTGTGCTCTGTATATGCATGTTTTATTTCTAAGTTCAGTTGATTGTATCTTGCAAGATATGTTGAACGATTTTCATTAGTTCATTAGTCCTTTTGAATGCTTTAAAGGGCGATACGGTCAAAATTTGGTCAATATCAACTTGACGTATTTCTTTCAATTTTGCATTTAAAAAACCTGAACACCCCTCATTTTGAAGGTGTGTGTGTAGAATGTTGCTCCTATTTTGATTTTGGAATTCACTCTTCAGTTGTCAAAATGCCGTCCAAGCAAGAAGAGCAGCGTATCAAAATTTTGCTCGCGCATCGCGAAAATCCGAGCTACTCGCACGCAAAGTTGGCAAAATCGCTAAAAGTTGCCAAATCAACCGTTACAAATGTAATTAAAGTGTTTGGGGAACGTTTGTCGACAGCCAGGAAGTCTGGATCGGGGGGAAATCGAAAACCGGAAGCCGCTGAGCCGACAAAGAGAGTTGCCGGTAGTTTCAAGCGAAACCCTAACCTATCTCTCCGAGATGCCGCAAATAAGCTGGTTGTATCGTCTACAACCGTGTATCGAGCCAAAAAACGAGCCGGACTATCGACTTACAAGAAAGTAGTGACTCGAAATCGCGATGATAAACAAAATACGACGGCCAAAGCGTGATCCCGGAGGCTGTACACGACGATGCTGACGAAGTTTGGCTTGCGTGGTAATGGACGACGAAACCTACGTCAAAGCCGACTACAAGCAGCTTCCGGGACAGGAGTTTTATACGGCAAAAGGAAGGGGAAAGGTAGCAGATATTTTCAAGCACACGAAACTGTCAAAGTTCGCAAAGAAATATCTGGTTTGGCAAGCCATCTGTACCTGTGGCTTGAAAAGCAGCATTTTAATAGCTTCCGGGACTGTCAACCAAGAAATTTACGTGAAAGAGTGTTTGAATAAACGTCTGCTGCCTTTCCTGAAGAAACACGGTTGTTCCGTACTGTTTTGGCCGGATTTGGCATCTTGCCATTACGGGAAAAAGGCCATGGAGTGGTACGCCGCCAACAACGTGCAGGTGGTTCCCAAGGACAAGAACCCTCCCAACACGCCAGAGCTCCGCCCAATTGAGAAATACTGGGCTATTGTCAAGCGGAACCTAAAGAAGACCAAAAAAACTGCTAAGGACGAGCAGCAGTTCAAGGCAAACTGGCTTTCTGCGGCGAAGAAGGTGGACAAGGTGGCTGTACAAAATCTGATGGCAGGGGTCAAGCGTAAGGCCCGGCAATTCGGATTTGGAAAAGCGGAAGCCTAACTGAATATTTTTCTTGAATTTTATACTAATTGAACTTGAAAAAGAAATTTAATTTGATTTTTTAAATAAACGATTTCACCGATTTACACGCGTTTTCCCTTGACCAAATTTTGACCGTATCACCCTTTATGAGCTGTTCGTTTTATGTTTTTCAGATTTCATTTCACACACCAAGTTCCCCAAGAAGGTGCTGCTTTGACTGACAATCAGCGATTTGGGGATGTCAAAGCCGCTCTTCTTTCGCTCCGGACTGGCCGTGAATGGGGAAACTTATAGTATGAAATGCCTGCCGGAAGTTGCGTCGTTCATCAAGAAATACCATAAGGGCGAAGACGCGATGTTCTGGCCGAATCTGGCGTTGACCCACTAGTCGAAGTGATCGTTGGATGAGATGGAGCAACAGAATATCGATGTGGCGTCCCATCGAGAATTTCAGAGTTAGAGTTGAAGCGTAAGATCTACTCTAACAATTTTGTCGCGAAAACTGAGGAGGAATTGATAAATAAAATGAAGAAAGAACTCAAAAACATGCTTACACGAATGTTTTCGTCCGCCATGGCTAATGCTCCGGTTAACTGCCGGATGGCCGCTCGCAGGGGCGTAGAAATTTTTGCAAGTAAGCTTAAATAATAACCTTCCATGGGACAATTATCAAAAGAAATTATCTGTCTCACCATCCGAAAAAAGTCCATTTTTTACCCTTCTTACATCAATAGAAGGGTATTAAGATCGCTTGAAAACTCGACTTTTTATCCGAGGCCCACAGGGCCGAGTGTCATATACCATTCGACTCAGCTCGACGAACTGAGCACATGTCTCTGTGTGTGTGTGTGTGTGTGTGTGTGTGTGTGTGTGTGTGTGTGTGTGTGTGTGTGTGTGTGTGGGTGTGTGTGTGTGCGTTACAAATAATGTCACATCGGTTTCTCAGCCATCTGTGAACCGATTTCAGTTCTGTTGACGGCAAATGGAAGCTACAACATTCCCATAGAACGCTATTGATTTTTTTTTATTCGGACATTTCGTTACGAAGATATGAACGAAACAGTACTTGAAGGCCTATTATAATAGTAATCAAACAGTTTAGTCTCCGACTACATACTGAGCTATTTGTGTACCGATTTTAGTTTTGTTGGTGCCAAATTAAAGTTATGATATCTCCAAATTACTGGTCAAAATTTCATTATGATTGGATAATCCTTCATGGAGATATGACCAAAACAATACCTGAGAGAACGAGAGCAACGAATTGTGACATGAAAATATACTCGTTGCAGTTCAAAACCAAACAGTACCACTCACACCCATCGATGCCGCTTGCATTCTATTGTGTCAAATCTGGGGCATTGTATAGCACATACAGCGGACTAGCCACACTAAGCGACTCTATAGAATTCAGGATCGATTAGCTCGAGTGGTTTTGAATTGCAACGAGTATATTCGAAAAGTACACAAAGTTTCCATTTACTAAAACTACACAATTTTGACGATTAAGTATTAAGTATTCATTAACCATCTTGATTCCGTATTGATAATCAAAATTCATTCTGTGGACTAAATATACGAAATTTCTCGTAAAACACGATTAATGTCAATCACTTCGATAAACAATATGTTCAGGATTGACAAATAGTTCATTTTATAAACTAAATGTTTGAATATTCCTGGATCTTCTTGGAATTTCTGATGAAAATATGTATCCAGTACCATATTGGCCACATTTGAGTTCGTATTTCTGGTGAAATGTAAGAAGGGTTCAGTCTCACCATCGGTGGATTAATGCGGGTTTTTAAATGCTAACGTTACTATGGCCGATTTTCCAATCAATCTAAAGTGTTTCAATAATTATTTACTCAGCCTTTAGCACTGGTATCCGGTTATATTTCGAGGCTGGTTATTGCAAATCCATCGAGAAATTGCGAAGACACAATATCGTATGAAAACCGATAAAGTGTGCTTATTTTCAAGTCACCACTGTATGAATCTGTACATGAGGAAATATTCGTTCAGTGCTTCAATGTTCTCCTATATATATTGAATATGTTAATCATGATATGCTGATTAATCATATTGCTTTAAATTTCAAAGTAAATGCTTATTTCATATAACTGCTGGCTGATTTATATTTATTATGCTCTTATTCAGACAAATTTGCAACTACCCATTCCATTTCGATATGATGGCTGACCCAAGAAGCACTGTCAACACCATACCCAAGTTCAATTATTATTCCACAAAACAAGGCTCATAAATGCCTTGATAACTTATTCAGACACAGCCGAAAGCAGAAAGCAGGACGGCGTCCCTATTCGTCCAATAGTGGAAAGGCAGACCAATTTGGTTGGGGCGTGTCCCATAATGGACCGCTTTGTTTTGGGGGTTCTCGAACAAAGCAATTAGCACAGCCAAGAGAAACACGGAACTTTTCACGCATGATAGCCTCGGACAGTGTTGGAACGGCCATTAGAAAGGAAATTTATTGGTCGATTGTTCCCCTTCCCCGTTTCCAGGCTTCTAATTGTTCGGCGCAAAATCAGACCTACCAGCGTTGTTCGTTCCTTTTGTTCGTTTGGCTGATTGACGTTATTAAGGCACGAGAGTGATACATAAACGGTGCATTTTCTTCGCATTTTCACGTCTCTATAAGGCTTGTCTATTTCATGGTCGGTTTGAAGCTCAGGAAGAATGGGCCACCGTTGGTGTTGATCGACTGGTCTGCAACATTGTAGTTCAATTGCCTCTGTCATTTGGGAAAGTGGATACTGCACTTGATCGTTTAAGAACTTAACAGCTGTGCCCGAAGCGAGAGATGTTGTTGAGGGCTATAAACAAGATTTATTGTCATGGTATGCTATTCGAGCATAAATATTTACGATTTCACCTGTAACGCCAACTGGGCGACCGACGGCCACACCGCGAGACCAGACCGCCCCTGAGGGAATGTGAAGTGTGCGCGCTTAGGAGCGATCAACGGTGGCTTCGAAGAACCTGAAAGTGCATCACGGAGCTGTTGAAAGAGATCAATTCGTAAACTTAAGGCACCCGGCTGCTGGCGAAAAGCGTCTTGGTCTTCTTTTCTTTCTTCTTTCCCTGATATATGGAAAGCACAACAACCCTTCTAAATTTTTCAATTTCCATCACTTGTTTGGTGAGTGACATTGGTTTCGCGAGTACCGGGTTATTTTTTAAGGACATATGGGATCAAGTCCTTATCACTTCGAAGTCTTCTCCACTGTAGCATCCACTAGTTAGCAATTTGAACTTTGTTTGATTTGTTTTGTTTGTGATTTTTAGTCTCATGTGATAACGACCTAACCTATATCTAAACCGGCGCGCCGCTGCATTTGTTTTGCCCGCGCCGCCGGGCAAAAATCTGCTTTTATAACAAATTATGACATCTCAATGCGATGTGCCATCTAGAGGGTGAGCGTGATCAGCGTGTCGTTTCGTTCTTGCAACTGCAGTGTACATTTTCGTGTTTCGACTCTCAGCAATTTCGCGAGTGAGTTTAAATTTAATAATAATAAGAATATTTCTATCGCTAGTGTACATATTGATACCACAAATAATGGTAATCGAACCAGCAATGTATTAAAAAAATGGTGCACTGAAATAGGTCAAAAATGGTTTTACTCATCATCTGTTTCTGACAAAGTGTTTTGCAATGTAATCTTAACAAAACAAAGGGTGGTTCTTAATTTGCAGAAAGACAGGGATCGAGATATTGCGAATGATCCTGCAATTGATAAGTCGTTAACGCTCGGCAAATAAACTTTATTTATAATGAAATTGATGAATTTTTCTAGGAATTTCCATCGTTGGAAAAACATTGTTTTTATTTGTGCGCGACAAATTTCGAATCAAATAAATTGGTTAACCAAGGGGCAAGACAGTGCCATAGAACAAGCAATTTCAGAGTTGCTGTTGAGGTACCTCGAGTAACTCACGTTGCTCAGCAAGCGAGCCTTGTTTTCTTGCTTTCTCTCTTTTTTTTCACAGCAGCTGTCATACAAACCGCTCGCTAGTACATGAGCTCTCGTGTATGCACAATTTTCAATGTGTTTTATTTTTTTCTATTTAAGTCTGATTTAGAAAATAACATATATTCGCTTAAACTACGTATCTGTTCGTATAATTTATTATCGGTTTTACAACAATTAGTGTTGACCTTATTTTTTTCGAGAAGTCATTTTCATGGCTCAAATTATGTCATACTTTGAATAAACCCACCGGTTCATGTTTAACCTTTTAAGGTTTATGTTTAAGCTACTAACAGCATAGCAGGAGAAGAGACAAACGAGCTCAGCACGTTTTATTCCGACTAAACCGTCAAGCTTCTTAGAATGTTTACCTAATAACCATTTGGTAATTTTACTATACAAAACTGTCATTGGATTTCAGTTAAGCCATCCGTATCACGTATCATCCGTATATATGTAAATTGAATCCTCATAGTCATGGCAACTGATAAGAACCGATAAATATTGATTCAAGTTTAAGCTGTTTTGAGTTACTCGCGAGTTACTCTGTGAATCAAAGCCACTCATAGTAGAGCTGTCTCACCCCTAGTGGCTAACCAAGGAATGAACTGGTAAATCTGAGCACAGTGGATTTTTTTTAAACGTGATTATAGTAATGTTGTTAAAATGTTGATGGTTCGGTCAACCTGCTCTTAATTTTAACGTTTTTATAATTGATTTAATTTTTGATTTTTAAGCTGTTTAATACAAGAATTTAAAAGCAATGTGATTTTTTTTAGGTTTTGATATTAGGTGCGCAACTAAGTTCTCGCTGTTTAGCAATAGATGGCGCCAGTAGTAAGTGCTGGTCGAATGTTGTACATCTCAAGCGTCGTTAAGTGTTATATATTTTGGTTGTTTGAAGATGTCTGATTTCGTGCCAAATAATCGTCATTTGCGGGAAGTGTTGATTTTCTTCTTTCATTCGAAGAAAACGGCAGATGAAGCACATCGAGAGCTCCAAAAAGTATACGGCGATGCTGCTCTGAGTAAAACAACGTGTCGTGATTGGTTTCGTCGCTTCAAAAACGGTGATTTCAGTGTTGATGATCGTCCGCGTGAAGGAAGGCCTAAAAAACTTCGAAGACTCTGAATTGGAGGCATTGCTCGATGAGGATCCGTGTCAAACGCAAGAAGAGTTTGGTTCATGATTAGGAGTTTCCCGCCAAGCCGTTTCTAAGCGATTGCATGCGTTGGGAATGATTCAAAAGCAAGGAACTTGGGTTCCTTACGATTTGAAGCCAAGAGATGTTGAGCGTCGTTTTTTCGTCTGTGAACAACTGCTCCAGCGGCAAAAAAGGAAGAGTTTTCTAGATCGCATTGTGACGGGTGACGAAAAATGGATTCATTACAGTAACCCAAAACGGAAACATTCATGGGCACTGCCCGGACATGCTTCAACATCGTCGCCTAGGCCGAATATTCACGCTGCGAAGGTTATGCTGTGTATTTGGTGGGACCAAGTTGGTGTTATTTATTATGAGCTGTTGAAACCAAACGAAACCATTACCGGGGAACGGTATCGAACTCAATTGATGCGATTAAGCCGAGCACTGCACGAAAAACGGCAACAATACGAGCACAGACACGAAAAAGTGATTCTTCAGCATGACAGCGCTCGACCTCACGTTGCGAAACCCGTGAAAACCTACTTGGAAACGCTCAAATGGGAAGTCCTACCCTACCCGCCATATTCTCCTGATATTGCACCGTCCGATTATTACTTGTTCTGTTCGATGGCAAATGGTCGCACTGGTCAGCAATTCCAATCATATGATGACATCTCAAAGTGGCTTGATTCTTGGATAGCATCAAAAGACGAACAGTTCTCTTGAAATGGTATTCACGTTGTACAAGAAAGATGGGAAAAAGTCGTAGCTAGTGATGGGCAATACTTTGGATAAATCGTTTGTAACCTTTGTTTGATTTTTAGATTTTTAGATTTTTAGATTTTTAGATTTTTAGATTTTTAGATTTTTTAGATTTTTAGATTTTTTAGATTTTTAGATTTTTAGATTTTTAGATTTTTTAGATTTTTAGATTTTTAGATTTTTAGATTTTTTAGATTTTTAGATTTTTTAGATTTTTTAGATTTTTAGATTTTTTAGATTTTTAGATTTTTTAGATTTTTTTAGATTTTTAGATTTTTTAGATTTTTAGATTTTTAGATTTTTAGATTTTTAGATTTTTAGATTTTTAGATTTTTAGATTTTTAGAGTTTTAGATTTTTAGATTTTTAGATTTTTAGATTTTTAGATTTTTATATTTTTAGATTTTTAGATTTTTAGATTTTTAGATTTTTAGATTTTTAGATTTTTAGATTTTTAGATTTTTAGATTTTTAGATTTTTAGATTTTTAGATTTTTAGATTTTTAGATTTTTAGATTTTTAGATTTTTAGATTTTTAGATTTTTAGATTTTTAGATTTTTAGATTTTTAGATTTTTAGATTTTTAGATTTTTAGATTTTTAGATTTTTAGATATTTAGATTTTTAGATTTTTAGATTTTTAGATGTTCAGATTTTTGGATGTTAAAATTTTTTAGATTTTTAGAATTTTTTAGATTTTTAGAATTTTTTAGATTTTTAGAATTTTAGACGTTTTGATTATTAGACTTTTAGATTTTTTAGATTTTTAGGTTTTAGATATTTAAATTTTTAGAATTTTAGTCTTCTAGACTTTTACATTTTTAGATTTTTAGATTTTAAGCTAATTAGATTTTTAGATGTTTAGATTTTACGATTTTTAGATTTTGAAATGTCAAGATTTTTGGATGTTAAGATTTTTAAAAATTTTAGACTTTTAGACGTTTAGATTTTTAGATTTTTAGATTTTTAGATTTTTAGATATTTAGATTTTTAGATTTTTAAATTTTTAGATTCTAAGAATTTTTAGATTTTTAGATTTTTAGATTATTAGAAATTTTTAGAAATATAAATGTTTAGATTTTTAGATCTTTAGATTTTTGGATTTTTAGATTTATAGATTTTTAGATATTTAGATTTTTAGATTTTTAGATTTCTAGATTTTTAAATTTTAGGATTTTTAGATTTTTAGATTTTTAGATTTTTAGATTTTTAAAATTTTTAGATTTTTAGATATTTAGATATTTAGATTTTTAGATTTTTGGATTTTTGAATTTTTGGATTTTTAGATTTTTAGATTGTTAGATTTTTAGATTTTTAGATTTTTAGATTTTTAGATTTTTAGATTTTTAGATTTTTAGATTTTTAGATTTTTAGATTTTTTGATGTTTAGAATTTTAGATTTTTAGATTTCTAAATATTTTGATTCTTAGATTTTTAGATTTTTAGATTTTTAGATTTATAGATTTTTAGATTTTTAGATTTTTAGATTTTTAGATTTTTAGATTTTTAGATTTTTAGATTTTTAGATTTTTAGATTTTTAGATTTTTAGATTTTTGGATGTTTGGATTTTTAGGTTTTTAGATTTTAAAATGTTTAATATTTAGATTTTTAGATTTTTAGATATTTAGAATTTTAGATTTTTGGATATTTAATTTTTAAGTTTTTTGATTTTTAGAATTTTTGATTTTTTAGATTTTTAGATATTTAAATTTTAGATTTTAAGATTTTTAGACTTTTAGATTTTTAGAATTTAGATTTTTGAATTTTTAGATTTTTAGATTATTGAATTTGTTGATTTTTAGATTTTTAAATTCATAGATGTGTTGATTTTTAGATTTTTAGATAATAAATTTTGTTTTCTTAAATATATTAGACTTTTTGATTTTCAATTTTTTGATATTTCGAATTATTGAATGACTGTAATTGTATTGCAATCGAGAGATGTTTCGTTAGCTCCATTTATTGCGCTTTTTATATGTACACTCAAAAAAATCGACACGTCACATCCACGTGAATTGCACGTAATTTTTTTTCCACTGCCAAAACCAGTAATAAACACGTAGAATTCACGTAAGAGCTACGTGATTTCCGCGTAAATCCACATTCTACGTGAAAATCATATAATTGTTACGTGATTTTTCACGTACAATTCATCTGTATGTAATTTTCACCTGATTCTACTGAAAAAGGTTTGGTTACGTGTTCAGGTGAAAGTTACGTGAAATTTCACGTGGAAATAACGTGACGATTTTTTTGAGTGTATTACAAGAGTGTTCTATTCTACGGTACATTAAAATCAGGATACAATGGAAAATTAATCAAACGTTTAGTCAGAACTCTATAATCTACTTTTTTGTTGTAATAAGTCTTCATTGAAATATTATTTATTGAATATATCATTTTAGTAGTTTAGTGAGTTTAGTAATAAAGCCACAAGCCGAATTCCCTGTCGACTTGTCATGAACGCTGCCAAGGACGACCGCAGCGTGGCGCCGTTAAAAATTACCATACATGCCTCCGCCGATTCAAAGTAGATCGGATCGGCGCACTGGTCTACTAACCTATAGTACATATGGAGAAAGGACTTCCTCCCATTTCTCATCAATACCGATTTTTACAACAGAGCGTTGAAAGCCAAGTTACACAAATTTTCGAAACTTAATGCGAGAATTACATTATAACCAATCTGAAAAAAGCATTATAAGTCCTCTTGAACCGAACCACTTCCCTCGCCCACAACATTGTATGAAAACATGCTTGCAATCCTTTTTATTGGATTTTGATTAATACAATAACTGTCATCTGTGGCCCATTTAACTGGCCAACCTCGGTGAAAAAAAAAACGGAATTCTGAGCGCACCACCTATCATATTCTTAAGGGAACTCATTTCACACCACCGTTTCAGCCGGTTCACCACCGCGTCGATCCCGTTGAGTCGCTTGTTGGTTGCGTTCGGTCACTTTCCGAGAGCGGGCAGGCGCAAGTCGCATTCTAATCGTGTCGTGCCAATCGACTTTGAGCCAAGAGCCCACGCCGCTGGAAGGGAGTGTCCCCCAACCCGCACATGCCAGGAAACGACGCGTTTCCCGCATTGGATTGTCTGGAAATGATTATTTACTTAACTCTAATCCGCTTAGGCACATTGCCTAGCACACATCGGCTTTCGGATTTTATTTTCTGACAAAAGCTTTTGCGTCGTCGTCGTCGTCGTCGTCGTCGTCGTCGTTGTCGTTGGTCTGGGTCGTGTGTCGTGCCTGTGCGTTTTCGCTTTACCCACGGATTACATTGTAGTCGGAAAGAGCGTGTAAATTGAAATCTCGGAAAAGAAGCTGAATGCACTTCTCGTCCCCAAAAGAATCATGAACCGAGAACCGTTTAATTGACGTGTCTCCTTAAGCTTGTGCAGCAACGGTGGTCCGTCTCGTCATCCGGTGGCGGAGGTGGAGGAGTAATTGGCATGATGCCAAGCCAACACACACAGATTAATGAATACATCTCTCGCGATCGGTTGAGACACGGGGAGAAGAACATTGTTGCAATCTTCGAAGGGGCGCCCTTGGCTAAAGGTTGGTCATATTTGCCCCCGGCCAACACCGACCAGAAACAACTGTAGATTGTGTGATATCGAAGTGAATCTTGTTGGGTGGTTTGATTAATTCTGCCCGTCAAACGGGACACACCCGGCGGCCGTCTTCGTCGTCTTGATCGTTCTGTTACGGCTGGTTGAATGCATCTCAGGTGCAATTTATTCTTCTTGTTAGATCGTATCATGGGAAAATGGGAGAGACTCAATTTATGCAGATAGATCCAGGTTCGGTCGCGTGAAAAATTACATTTTCTATTAATTTGAAGATTAGGTAGGTACTCCGTGACAATGTTGTTATGTTGGGTGTGACTTTGCTGTGGGTCAATGTTTGCTCAGTAGGTAGGGACGCAGTTACAAAACAGGGTCACACTGGAGGTGGCTGGGTTCGATTCCTCGGATCGGACAATGTTGATTTGCTTAGATATTACATACAGGACTAACTTGAAATTTATGGTTCAGTCTTTGGTTTGGGCTTTAAAAACATGTAAAAAATATCTTATGCTAGTATGATTGTATGCTAGTATTAACAAAATGAAAATGAATGAACGGAATTAGAAATGAACATTCTCTTCATTTGTTATTTGTATCATAAGGCTCTGGATATTATTTTTCTTTCAACTCGAGTAGTTATTTTCAGTTTATCAACTTTTTCGATCATGAATATCCTGGAAAATTTTGCTAATGTACGGGGAGATAGATATTGGCTAGTTCTAACACTTAACAGTTTTTTTGGGTTGATGATCATGGCCAACCCTATGAGTGTTTACACCTCTTTACACAACTAAGGTTAAGGGGATAGAACCGATTACTCGCGGTCGTCTCGAGGTTAATAGGAATAACAATTTTAAGGATGGGAAAATTGGGGTGGAAATTTTGAACAAAGCATAAGGAACAATGGTTTTCTTATATCTAGAACTTCAAATTACAATATTTTAATTGAACGTTTTTAATTTAAAAAAAAAATCTTTCACTCACACACACTACCACAATCACACAATGACGCACTGACCCTCAAAAATATCTGCCCCAGTTTCAGTTTGCATAGTTTTGTCTAGGTATTCTGAAAATACGTGGAATTATAGTGAAGTTTTGATGTAGAAGGAGATGTTCGCTCATCACCATGAGGCACCAAGAGTGAACACCAATGTTTTTGGCTAGAATGAAAGATATGAAGAGAAAGTTTTGATAGTTCCGCTAGTGTGCGGCAGGCTTGGAAATATAGCAGATGTTTTTTAGGAAAATTGAGCGAAAAGGGCATGTGTACAGTGGTACTCGAACCAACAACATTTTTGCCTAACATCCCACTGCGGGGTCGGTCGAAGCACGGACTTCGACCTACCTTTATCTCGTTTAATGGGGGGTTTGTGGATCAAAACTTACGACGATGGCTAAATGCGAAGCTGAAAATAGCATAAATATATTGTGAAGGGATGATAAAATATAAAATGAGAATAACATGTGTACTGTCTGCATGTCTTTCGATTGTAGTCCTGCTGCAATTTTAGATGGACTTGCATTTTCATTGCCATAAAGGAAAAAAAAAATAATAAAAAAAAATTGCATACAATACTCGGGAATTCCATGGATGATCAAAAATTATATACCGTATAAGGAATACTTACATTTTTCGTGGTAGGATAAGATTTCAGCACTTGTCTGTGATTTCAGCATGTTACCTTACCGGGGTCACGCTGCCTACATTGCCTTGGTGCGACTGCCACCTAATTTAAAGTTGACGTGAAACAGCTTTTCTGTTTGAGCCGCACCTCCTTGGTGGACAGACGCTCGGCACGCACCTCCTCAATCTAGCTGATGTCAGAAGGACAACAGTGCCCAGGCTGCACTACCAGCTAAGTACGAAACCCTTAGCTGGCGGTCATTGTCATCTCTTGACCCGTGGAAGCATGAGGTAGGAACTTGTGAGGACCAGAGCTATGTTGCGGGGACGCACGCTCCATCACATTTGTCGACTCATCATTTTGCAGCCCTATTCTCCCGTAAAATATATTGTGGTTGAAAAACAGTGAGATTTTGAAAAAATGTGTACTGGTAAGACGGACCACTACTAGGATGCGTGAGACGGACAGTGTAAACAATGCCATCTTCAATCACAGGTATGCCACGCTTCTACAAACGGACCTTCAACCGTAAACGTGGACAGAAAGCCAGTTGACCGCTGCCAGGTATGAACAGGATTGTGGAATGTCGGTCAGTGCCACTGTCGCATTACTTGAGAACCCCTGGTAAACACAAATCCTTAACCATCCACTTCGAAACACCGAAAATGCTAAAGAATGCAATTGCAACCATATGTGACAATTGCCGCACAGCAATACCATCCACCGATAGACCTTATTCCATCCTTTCCTTTCCAGACATTTGCAACTGGGGCTTCTAATGCAGTTTATACTCGGTTAATAGTAAATTTAGTAACAATTGCCACATCGTATGAAGCAGATTTGATTGCCGTTTAAGCTGGTTTTGACCTGGTCGCTGACAGTTGTTCGGATTCCCTCATCACAGCAACCTGAATATTATCAATCATTCTCGGATCATTAGGTTTGAAAGTTCTTTTTTCAACGCATAAACAGTAGTGTTGAAAACATTAACTGAAATTACAGCTTGAAAGTTTTTTTTATGAGTGAGTTTGTTTTTAGGTTGGGGTAACCCAAATGTCAATTATTTCAATTTCTCTCTCGCACTCTCACATGAAAAATTCATTTGGATGTAATAATCAACGATGCAATCATTCGACGAAGCTCATGTAAGGGAAATGGGGAAAGGGAATGCTAGATTTGGCACAAAATAATGGGATATATCATGTGAATTTAAGCCAGATAACGCCTAAATCTAGCCTGTTGTATGAAAGATTGCAAACAATATCGTAGTTTAAGCTCCTTTGGCTTGGATTTACACGAGGGGAAATTTTACGCGCTTGTTTAAATTAATTATTTTTTTCTGTGCAGTTTCAAAAGTCACTCCAGCCGTCTCGCTCACCCATATACAAACATAGGTTAAGACCAAATTGTTAAAAGCATATATAAATGAATGACTTCGTTTTAATACAGATCAATCTTTGACCGAGAACTCATTCTGGCAGTCTTTCGGCCTGAACCGGTAGTTTTCTACCTTAGTTAACTAAAGGGTGATACGGTCAAAATTTGGTCAAGGGAAAATGCGTGTAAATCGGTGAAATCGTTTATTTAAAAAATCAAATTAAATTTCTTTTCCAAGTTCAATTAGTATAAAATTCAGGAAAAATATTCAGTTAGGCTTCCGCTTTTCCAAATCCGAATTGCCGGGCCTTACGCTTGACCTCTGCCATCAGATTTTGTACAGCCACCTTGTCCACCTTCTTCGCCGCAGAAAGCCAGTTTGCCTTGAACTGCTGCTTGTCCTTAGCAGTTTTTTGGTCTTCTTTAGGTTCCGCTTGACAATAGCCCAGTATTTCTCAATTGGGCGGAGCTCTGGCGTGTTGGGAGGGTTCTTGTCCTTGGGAACCACCTGCACGTTGTCGGCGTACCACTCCATGGCCTTTTACCGTAATGGCAAGATGCCAAATCCGGCCAAAACAGTACGGAACAACCGTGTTTCTTCAGGAAAGGCAGCAGACGTTTATTCAAACACTCTTTCACGTAAATTTCTTGGTTGACAGTCCCGGAAGCTATGAAAATGCTGCTTTTCAAGCCACAGCCTTTCCCCTTCCTTTTGCCGTATAAAACTCCTGTCCCGGAAGCTGCTTGTAGTCGGCTTTGACGTAGGTTTCGTCGTCCATTACCACGCAGTCAAACTTCGTCAGCATCGTCGTGTACAGCCTCCGGGATCGCGCTGTGGCCGTCGTATTTTGTTTATCATCGCGATTTGGAGTCACTACCTTCTTGTAAGTCGATAGTCCGGCTCGTTTTTTGGCTCGATGCACGGTTGTAGACGATACACCCAGCTTATTTGCGGCATCTCGGAGAGATAGGTTAGGGTTTCGCTTGAAACTACCGGCAACTCTCTTTGTCGTCTCAGCGGCTTCCGGTTTTCGATTTCCCCCCGATCCAGACTTCCTGGATGTCGACAAACGTTCCCCAAACACTTTAATCACATGTGTAACGGTTGATTTGGCAACTTTTAGCGATTTTGCCAACTTTGCGTGCGAGTAGCTCGGATTTTCGCGATGCGCGAGCAAAATTTTGATACGCTGCTCTTCTTGCTTGGACGGCATTTTGACAACTGAAGAGTGAATTCCAAAATCAAAATAGGAGCAACATTCTACACACACACACACACACACCTTCAAAATGAGGGGTGTTCAGGTTTTTTAAATGCAAAATTGAAAGAAATACGTCAAGTTGATATTGACCAAATTTTGACCGTATCGCCCTTTAGTTCGGTAGTTCTACCGACTTAATTAATAGAGAAAGCCTTCTCCAACCAAAGGCACGGCGCCCATCACACCACCGTGGCCAAATGCGGCATTCCCAGAACCACTTTAATAAGCCGGATTGCAGGTCTTGCCACATCCATGAGTTTGGGGCCGAAGGACACTGTTGTGCAGGAAAACGAATTGGTCAAGCACCTATTGAGTTTGGAGAGTCGCTTGCGGAGGCTTGCGTTTGAGCCGAAAATAATTTCCTTCCTCATCCTTTTGACAAAGCCAAGAAAATGGCAGGACGTGACTGGGTTCTCGGCTTTCTTAAACTAAGCTTCCGAAAACCTGAAGCCACCTCTGCTGTGCGTGCACGAGGCTTCAACAAATTGGCAGTCACATTTTTCGATTTACTGAAATTTTTGTTGGAAGACGGCAGATTTGCTCCATCTCAAATATACAATGCGGGCGAGACCGGATCGGCACAGTTAGTTCTATAATTTAACCCGCACCTCTATAACAATTTTCATTAAAATGTTGCTTTCAGGTTCCTCCAAAACAACAAAAAGTCGCAGCTCTTAAAGGGAAGACTCAGGTAGAATCGATTTCCCTGGCGGAACGTGGAAAAACTACTTCCGTGATCATGTGCATGTTTGTCAAGGGCCAATATGTTCCTCCATATATGATTTTTCCGCGATCACGGTTACATAAAGGTGCTCCAGCTGGAACGAAATTTCGACGGATATAAACGACGGAAGTATTACTCGATTAGTCAAACTACTTTTTGGAGTATGCTAAGTCCTCCAAGGAAACACCATTACTGTTGTTCTTCGACGGACATAGCAGCCACACGAAGAACTTCGCGTTTGCTGAGAAAGCGAAGGACAACTCTGTGATGGTTCTCGTGCTACCTTCTCACTGCAGCAACAAGACGCAGCCTTTCGACGTAGAATTTACGGCACCGTTTGAGAAGAACTATTCCAATGCAGCGGATATCTTCTTGCGCTAACATCCTGGTGTTGTAGTTGGGCTGTAACATGTAGCGGATTTGATGGCGCAAGCTTTTGTTAAGGCTGCCAGCATGAGTAGTGCCATTGCTGGATTCGAAGCTTCCGCAATATGGTCTTTCAACCGCCACGTATTTCCCGATGAATCTTTTGCACCATCAGAAGTAACAGCCCAACCAGAAATACAAGCTGATATGGAGCCTGGAACATTATCAACATGCTCCATAAATAAATAAATGTGCACATGTGATTTATAGAGCCTAGCTTTCACTGAAGGGTGGCGTTACTTGCAAGTTTGAAAACATGTTGATTAGTGACGGAGTGTTTGTTCCGACGTAACCTCTGTTTAGCATTTCACTCACCGTTTTAGGACTCATTCATATTATCTTATTATGGTCAGTTGTAAAGGCATTTTAAATCCATTTTGCCTCCAGTAACTGCATTAAACTGCAAATTGGCATTGAGGGAAGTAATCAAATGACCAAATAGTTTTATAGTAGTCATTGTGAAGATAAGTTGTTATTTTGGCAAAACTTTGACTTTTACTTTTACTTTGACTTTGACTTTAACTAAAATATATGAAATAATTTAAATGTGCAAATGAACTGTAGATCGCAGACCGATTTTGGCATTCTTTTAGAATACCTTATCGAATTTTATAAATTTTCAGGAGATTCATGATTAGTTTATGATTGTTTTAATTTTTGTTTTTGACGTAGGACTACGTCTTTCATTTCTATACTGGGGCGCCGTTCTAAAATTTGTGAAATCGACCGCGTTACGGGTCGTTTTGGATATTTTGAGCGATAATAACTAAGTCATTGCATAACCGATTTTCATATTGTTTGCACCAATCGATTGGAAATAATTCTACGTATCAGTCTTAGTAATCAAGTTAATTGATTTTTAACATTAACTTATTAAAAATAACGTAAATGTAAGGTGATGTCTTATAATTTCGATTCGCAGAGTAAATTAACCAAATTTCCTAGCACAGTTTTCAAATCTAAGCAAGAGACGTCTCTCATCGTCTTCTTCTTCTTATTCTTTGTTCTCGAGAGGTAGATTCTGTTTCACGCTAATGTTTGGCGAAACATCTGATTCCCCTCCCCTTTTAATGAATTTGATTCACATTGCTTTAGTTGATATCCCCTTTTGTTCATGCAATGGTACCCGATGCCATGATAAAAGGCACATTTCCGAACAAATGCCTCATTCGTTCGGCAGCATTGGAGTTGCGCGGATCGTGGAGGGAGGAAAAGCTAGGCAGCACCCAGCAGCATCGCTCGGTACCCAGCAGTGCCCAGCAATGCCCAGCATTGGCAGCAGTAGCCGGCGCACAGTGGTACGAAATAATAAAAAGTGGGACACGGATATTTGCGTTGAAACTATTAGGTGTGGCCCACTGATGTCTTATACAATGTTTCTAAATTTTTTGATTACTTAATTTTTGTGTTAACAAATTTGATTAAAGGGGTGTATACACCTAGATAAAAAAATTAACTTTTTTATTTCTGGTTCAAATCGATAACCATGTATTGAAACATTGTAGATTAGGTCATTTCATGAAACTTTGTAAAAGCTAAAAACTTTGTATCTCTTAACTGGAAGAAGTTGTAGGGTGAAAAAGGAATGCAAAATGTAATACCCCCTTAAAACTAGTTTTTTATCATAACTTTTATATTTGAATTTTCCCATTTTTAAAATGTTCTACAGAGTTTAAGGTACTTCAAAAATACATTTTTTTTGAAGAAGACAATTTATCATTATCTCTTCATTTCAAGGATTAACGTCGGTTTTAATGATTTTTTTGTGTTATCTTCGAGGATGCGTAGATTACAGGTTAGCAGATATTAGCAGCTAAACTTAACGTAAGTTTATTTAATAACGGATACCCTTTAAAATGATGTACAATGTCCAGGGGGGCTCCTAACAATTTTTCAAAAAAGTAATTAAGTTTCTTATTGTATATGTTGCATATATAGTGATTTTTCAATCTCTTTGAATAAATATAAGTATACGTTCAAGATTAAAATATTATTCTATAACTATAATGTGATATAGAGGAAATTCGTTTAGGTGTGTACATGTTGATTTGACAGTCTATACACTGTCAATAAAATTATAGCATTCTATTGGCAGTTTATGATATTATACTACCGTAGAATGACATTATAATTCTTTTAGCTTCACTAATATTCATAATATTGGAATTACATTTACTAGATAAAGTGCTTATTTTTGGAGTATAAGTTTGTGGTAAAATTCTGCTCATTACATTATTGGCGGCATCAGTATAATATTTTGTGGTGATTTACGACAACTACCACCCGTTAATGCTAGGCCCGTCTACAAGCCAACTGGAAAACCCTTTCACGGTGCTGTTCTTTGGCAACCAGACGGATCTGGAATTTTCCAGCATACTTACCAAAATTGGCAACGGCAAGCCACAGACTGGGAAGAAACAACACTGATTGAAAGTCGATTCCGCACAGCTGAATGGTGTAAACAGAACGCACCAGGAGCAATTAGACTGTATCATCGCAACATAGATGTGGAGAAGTTCAATAATGAAGCGTTGAACGATCAAGATGCACTGGACTGTACTGCTGACGATGTGTTTGCGGGATACAAAGATGCTAGTCAGTTAGCAAGCTCCCGCGTCAAACTCTACAAAATGAGCGTCGTGGAGACCGGCGGGCTACCTTATTTGCTACGGCTTGCGGTTGGTAAGCCTTACATGATAACTACCAACGTTGATGTCGAAGATGGTGCAGTGAATGGCGCGATTCGGCGAGCTGAAATACCTCAAACAGGACGAAGGCGATTCTGGGCAGCAGATCGTAAAGTTGTGGTTTAAGTTTGAAAGTACGGCGATAGGTGCTGCATTGAGGATTAAAGCAAGACCTACCGTTTTCGCCAGACCTGGAATCCTACAAGAGGATTGGACTCCCATCTCCAAACGCTCGGCTAGTATAAAGTTGAGTGGCATCATTAAATGCAGGCGGATACAGTTTCCGGTGGTCAGTGCCTGTGCGTTAACTGTTCATAAGTCGCAAGGTGGCACTTTCCCGGAGATTGTATATGACTACAATAAAAGCCAGGATCAGCAGTTAGTGTATGTTGGATTGTCACGTGTTCAGTCAATCCAGGGGCTGTATTTAACAAACCCAACCAATGCCTTTAAGTTCCATCATGCTAAAGGTAGCAACTCACCTAAGATGGTAGACCTCAGGAACGAGCTGCAGCGTCTAGAAAACCATCGATTACAAACACTTGGGGATAAACTATACCAAGTTTTGGAAAGCAAGGGTTCTGCCACCATGTTGATGAGCATCAATGTTCAAAGTTTGAACGCTCACGTGATGGATATCGCCTCAGATCGGATTTTGACAAGCGTGGAATTCCTCGCACTGAGTGAGACTTGGCTAGACAGTGACTCCTTAGTCGATATTGAAGGCTACCACTGCATCGTTCAGTTCAAACGCGGCAACTTGAGAGCAGGTTAGCAATATATCAGCAGGACAAGGCTACCACTATGGCTGGTACCCATAAGATTCAACAGCTCAGTGAACATCATGACAAGATGTTCAGCGTTGTCGATAACGTCGGGGACATTTGTGCAGCTAATATATCACTAATGGACACTTAAGTTCTGCTGGTTGTGGTGTACATTTAACCAGGAACAACTACCAATAATTTAAAATTGTTCTTGATTCGCAAGTTGTTCAGGTATACTGCGCAAGATACGCCAGTTGTGTTGACCGGAGACTTTAACATTGACGTTTCCAAACATGAAAACATAGATTTTCTAGATTTTATGCAAAAACATTCAAAATTTACTTTAGCAAACCTTCGGAATGAATCAACCACACTTGGTGGTTTTTGTATAGATTTAACGTTTGTTAAAAATATCGGCGTAGAGTGCAGACGTTATTGTTCATATTTTTCGTATCATAGACCTATGTTGTCTGTACTCTCATTCGAAGCACCCAAACCATTAAATCAACAGGTAGCAGATATTGTGGAACATGAACTGGAATGACAACTTCTACCCATTCGACAACCAACCATCACCTAGCACTGGACCATTGCCTGTACTACTCGGACCATAAACAACAAACGACAAAATACCAAACGGCCCTTTTCAGGGCCACTTAAGGTGTTCTAAAGAGTTGAATTCAAGATTTTCATACACAGTATTAACGCTCCTAAAACACATAAAGACTAATATTATATGCTTTTCTTCCATGGAACAGAACCAACAACGACCACCCATTCGACTGTCTACCAAATCATCATCTGGTACTCGACAATTACCGGTTCTACTCGGATCGCTCCAGGAACAGCGAATAACTGAATACCAAACGGCCCTTTTTAGGGCCACTTCAAAAGTTATAAAGAGTTGACTATATTAATTTTCGTGGAAAACTAAAATTAATAACATGTGGTTTGATGAGTCTTTAGACTGAACAAAATATAGTAGATATTTATTAATTCTATTACAATTCCTCCACATCAACAAGCAGTCCTACGTTGACTTTGCAGATATGTCACTGACATATCTCACCTTTTCGTTTTGTGGTTGCAAACTCGCATAATTTCCGAGGCGCATTAATTTTCGGCTGTTATCGTACCAATATTCACTGTTAATTTTAATGTGCATATGATTTGGAGCATGATACGCTGTGAAAAAACTCAATTTGTTTTGGATATTTTGCTATCAAACAAAATTTCCCGCAACACCAGAACTTTTTTCTTAAATATTATTTACAGCTAAATGAATCAGAAGAGCAGAGAATCAAACAAGGCAGAACCACAAAAACCAACCGACGATATCACAGTGAATTTTGACAGCTGTGACCATTTGGTCCTATGCTCGTTTGCATGGCAGGCAATAGGTTTTATGAAGGTTCTTAAGTGGTCATAACATCTTTCACCTGAACATTTTGGTCTTATAAAGACTTTATTAACTTGTTTTCACAACCGTCTATAGAGTATGCCACTTTGTACATATTTCGGCTTTAAAGAAGCATAGAGGAGGTGTGTCTACCACACCAACAGTTTTGAATGTAGCTTTATCAGCACAGCTGCGAGGAGTGCTACATGGCTGGAATAAAACTAAAACTGTTACTTGGGTTCTATCCAGTCCAAATTGAACAGGTATTCTGTTAGTGAATCAAAATCCAGTCGGCGGTTGTTCAAAGGTCTTGCTTCATTTTGTGTAGGAACAGCAACTTGTCGACAGCTGTTGATACATTCTTAGGAGAAACGTACGCCCGGTCAAGCATTCTTTCAAGATAGTTGCGGTTTTGATTGACTTGAGACATGTTTAGAAAGTCGAAACCATCAACCAGGCTAGCAGTTTCGGTAGGCAGCGGAGAAGAATTGTCATAGAAAAGCCCATAATCCCCTCTTACTCAAAATAGGCGTTGCTGGTTATAATTTCCACGAGCCAGAACCAAATCGTTGGAGGACCATTTACTACAGCGTCGTGAGCGGAATCAATATGCGCATCAATGGTTGATACGGCCCGGCTGCGGTCTGGTGGAATGTAGACAGCCAGTAGCAACAGTTTTTGACCGTTGATAGTACACGAAACGCATACTTATTTCAAATTTGGTCCATTTGTCAATTCAATCCTCGAACTATGGTACTTTTGGGCAACAGCAACGAGAACACTCCCTAACACAGTGTTATTAACTAGAAATGAGAAGAAAGATTACTATTACACTAAAAAGCTCACAGGATTCAAAGTCTTACCTGGAGAGTGTCGATGAAGTCAGCTAGACCCGTCTCGGTGAAGATGATAACATTATAATTGCAGTCGGTGATGGTGAGAAACAGTTCATCAATTTTAGTTTTTACTTCAGGTACATTTTGATAAAAGATCCAGATTTCATTGACCTTACTTGAATTTGTCCGATTCCACCCGGCGAACGAATAACTGGAAGCGGTTATTACATCAGCGGTTGAGATGCTGAGGTGTGTGAAATTGCGGAGATGCACGACTGTGCTGGGAAGCTCAAAAGATTCCATCTTGCTAACCGGAACTGTATTTCATGAGTTTATGCTGAGCGAGCGAGCTGAAAGCAGGATAGATTCAGAAAGCGAAGAATTGGTTGATTCGCCCTACTTGCTTAGATTAGCTTGTTGGAAGACCCTCTCACCAGCTCCGAACACAGGAGCGGAATGGCATGAATGGCTGAAACAATCCGCTGAAAACCAGCTTTGTGTGGAGGGATTCGGATCATCCATATTTAGAGCTGATGTCAGTACGTCCAGATATTATGTGAAGCGAAGTTGAAGAGTGGCGGCTACGTGTTGTAGTGCAGCTGTAACATGACAAGGTATCAGGCAGCTGGACGATACTTGGACGTGCATACTTGCCTGAGATAAATTGTCGGGAGATCCTATCATAAGCCACAAACGAAGGGACGACTTCCTAGGCAGAAACTAACGGTAAGCACGACTTTGTTGAGTGGGTCAGGGACTCCCATAGTGCTGTAGGTAATGCGCCTTGGATATATAAGGCAACAGCTGGAGGTGACTTCCTCATGATTTCGTATTATTTCGTCAGATCCTTTTCAAACTTTCAGACATTACAATATAACTCATTAGTAAGCTTTCGGCTTACTTCAACTTCAATACCATAACCATACGCTCGAACTTTATGCTCGACTGCACTCATTAGGTGTTGTACTACATTTGGCTGCAGCTTTTTCAGTACCCTAGTAACACGAAATGTTTCATTGTAAGCGTTTGTGCTTTAATGTGACACATAATTATGTGACCATTCTGGTGATTGAAAACCTTGAATAGCGCAGAAGGTGGAGCCTGTGAAACAAAATTTAAGTTGTACTACTTAAGTTTTAAGTAGTAGTCGCAGGATCGATCTCGGCATCCAACCGGTTCGCCTGAAAACAGCAGCGCAGTAGCAATTACATGCCGCAGAGCTACGCAGCGCAGCCAGTGACGTCAGCAAGCACAGGTGCAGTGCTCCAGTAGATTTTGTGTAGGGTCCCATCGTGACCCCAAGGATGCATCATCAAAGAGACACGTCTCAGTCGGAGAATAGAGTACGGGAGAGATAAACTCATTATTAAAATATTTGTAAAGTGTGCTTTGTTGTTCTCTTCTTTATAATACAAGCAATTTTCGCAACACCTCCCTCAGGAGCAAATCCTTGTTGCGCTTTTGATTTCAAAAGAAAATAATAAACCCAAACTACCACAAATCAATCCTTGACGCTTGATATTCATACCATGGCCTTGTTTACAGCCACGCTATTATCAATTGTGCCAAGATGGATTATACATATATGTACATCTAAACTTTCAATAATTTGGGATCAACATCACGTACAAGGAAGGAGTACGATTAACAATTTGAAGTTAAGAGCATTTTTGACGGCAGCCATTACCTCAAAATTTAGAAATGATATAACGAGATATTGAATTTTTTCATCACATCACTTTGTATGCTTACTTGCTGTGAGCAATCTGATGGAGTACGGTTCGATGTTCATTCACTAACTATCAAGATTTATCAATTTGAAATAGCAAGGTAAGTTCGCGAAAGAGAGATAAAAGGTAGGATAAAATACATGCTCAATTCACGTTGAGGATTGTTTTAAATGTAGTGCTAAATATCGAAATTCGGAAAAGAGTAATTTTTTTTGATTCGTTGTCCTCATTGTTCATTTATTCTCAGTCCTGTTCAAATACAAAAAAAAACACTCAATTAAAAAACATAACCTAACAGCACCAACACGTTAACACCACATCTGTATAAGAATGTTGTAGGGTAACACAACGGGTCCATCTAATTGTAGGGTAACTGTTGCTTGTGGAAGAGCAGCGTTTTTCATGTTCGCTTGGAAACCTATCCTTGAATATTTATCCGCATAAGCTGCTATGAACTTAACAGTTACTGCTCCCTAAAACGAATGTATATGAAAAGTAAGTTAAAATACGTCACATTGAAATATTATTCTCTCAAGCCATACTCACCGTATATGTGATACTGGTGGGTAGTGTAGTGCCTTTGTAAATTTGCTGCTGGAAGCATATGACAGCAGCATCGAGCCTGGTTCCGAAGAAGAAACTTTGCTCCGAACCTGCAAAACCACCGACCGCTTCCACTTGTTGTTGCTGTAGGATGCCGATGAGCATCAACACGACGAAACCATTCAGTGATCGTATGTAAGGATTCATATTGGAGACAGTTCACCGTTTCAACTGCACCGAAAATGAAAGGTTCATTAACCATTTATAGTCAACACTTGGGAAGAGTAATTTTCCACTGTGCTGAGGAATTCGAGCGAAAGGACCGGAGAGATCCAGCCATCCGATTGCAATCTGGGCTAAGTGCCAAAATCTGGTGGGCCATCATCGTAAAGCGCAAGACACACTTGCATCCGAACAGGTTCGTTTGAGTCGCGATCGGCCCGGGATGACCCAAAAACGAGCAGTCCTGCACGTTGTGGCATTGACATTGCATGTTTTTGTTTTTAGTTTGTTTTTTTTTTCGGAGAAATTTAATTACGATTGAATGAGTCAGCGGGAGGCTTATTGACTGTTGCTACAAAGCGTATGCCATTAAGTTTGATTTAAAATGGAGTATTAGGGATTTAAAAGAGTAAATTGTTGTTGTGTATTCGAGAGGGTTGTAGTTCTTCAAGAAGTTTTGAAGGAAGTATGATAGCAATATATGATTGAATCAGTTCTTTCAAATCATGTGCTCTTCAGCACATTTTTTTTCTTTTAAATTCTACTTTCCTCAAGAAATCTTTTATCCACCCGTCCATATTTGATTCCTACATTCACGCTTTCAATCGGAGTGCCTTACCCTTTTTCTATTGTTCTGAAAAAAGAAAGAAATATCAACTACTACAAGAGATAGCGGGAATTTATGGTATAAATTTGTTCAACACTTACTTTAAATACTTACTTATCTTAATGAAGGAGCATGTACGATCGAGAACCCAAATACCGTGTCTGTAGCCTATCGCTGACTACGGCCGTGATAGTGATGGCCTGAGGTTTCTGGGCCAAGTTCTGGGACGACTTATTCGGTTCTATCCTTTGGACTCCCCCGATGCATGCAATGTAAACTCCACTTTAGACACAAAACATTTAGTGAGGTTGCACTACTACTAAACACATTTTATTTTCCTCTAAAACTAACAAATTAAAATCAATAAGCGCTTGACATCGCCCTTCTCAACCGCAACCAACGGTAATTGTGAGGAGACTAACTTGTTCCTCGTTTAACGAGATAACCTGTCCTCTCAAGCACTCAGCATCCCGAAGATCATCAATCGAACATCAATCGAACATCAATCGGCTAACTCCCACAATCTTATTGCTCTTGATGAACCCAGCTGATGGGTGAGTACGTGGTTGCTCAAATTTACAGCGATTGTAGACAGAGCTGCTGAAATGCAGGCCTTGCTGGAGATAACGGGTTTTGACAGGTTGGATAGCTAGTTTTTCGTTTGCAACTTCAACAACAACAGTAAAGTATGGCCAACTCCAAAAATTCTTTCACAAATAGCTATTAAACACGAACATAACCACACAGCTCGAAAAAGTAGTTGTATTGAATTTCTGTTCAATGTCATGTCACATAAATGGAGCGTCACAAAACATAAACAGTCTGCATTATACATCATGTAAAGTTCTGGAACATTTCATACATTGACCAATAATCTGATGTATGCAAAAAGCTACATCTTTGTCAGAAGTATTTCATGCAAGACGTTACTTCGTGTGTAATGAAATCATCCTACATGCTCTGATATTTACATCACAATGAAAATTCAGATATATTTGTCTGTGCACAGCTTAAACTACAACCATCAACAATCTTGTTGTATTGGAAGTTTGTTTAGTCTGTATCCTTGTGGATTGACACTTCCACGAGCCCAGTCCTGAAGTCTTCACCATGGAAGCTGAACTTTTGGAGGACCAGTTATGTGAAGAAAGACAAAAAAGTACGAGCCGAGCCACGAGCCGTTGCAGAGTACGGCATTTTGGTAGACAGTTTCCATCCAAGTTTCGAATAGCTCGCTTCACAGTCTAGGCCCTGTAGTCTAAGTCTGTTCAACGGCTAAAATTCTAAACCAGCATTATTTATATTTATTTATTAGCATGGCATAACGTCATTACCAACATTACCTGATACACTATATTTTTACAACGTTCTCGGTTTATGGCTGCTCCCCTTCAATCCCGAGAGCACCATGTACTCCGTAGATCTTTCTTCACCGGTTCTAACCATCCTGTTTGCGCCCCACGTCGTCTTGTACCAACCGGATCCCCATCCAATACCATTCTCAAACGATAGTTGTTCGGCATACTCACAACATGTCTTCTCAGTGAGTTGCGCGAGCTCATGCTTCATTCTCCGACACAAGACTCCATTCTCCTGCAAAGATGATTCCCTTCGCTCAAAAACTTCAAGTGCTCACAAATCCTCCTCAAGCATTATCCACGTTTCACCGGTATTTTTAGAGCTTTGTCCTATACACTTCGTTCGGCAGCTAAGTCTGTTAGACCGCAGTTGCTTGTGGAGCCCGTAGTATGCACGACATCTATTGATAACACGTCTCCACCTCCTTTGTCCACAGTAGCCAGTAAGCCGAGATAGACAATTCGCCGACTACTTCGAACTCACCGCCATCGATCGTTGCACTACTGCGTAGTCGAGCTCTACCGTGTGCGGTTCCGCATGTCAGCATGCACTTCGTTTTGGACGTATTTATCTTCATCTCAATCTTCACTGCTTCGCGCTTTAGTCTGGGGTACTGCTTTGTCACCACTTTATATGTTCTGCCTACAATGTCCACGTCATCAGCAAAGCAGATGGCCCTGCATGTTGAATGCTGCTAGTCTCATAACACCTTCAAGAGCAGGCATGAGAGTCCATCACGTTGACGAAGCCCGTAGCGGAATTCGAATGAACCCAATAATCTACCCTATATCCTCGCACAGCTCTGGGATCGATGCATCGTAGCCTTGATTAGCTTGGTCAGTTTTCCCGCTCTCGTTCATGATCTTACATAGCTCTTTTCGGTTTACTGCACTATATGCGACTTTGAAGTCGATGATTAGATGATGTGTATTTCACAGTCCAGTTTGTGGATAGACAGATCATCCCATCAATCCCCTCCCGCAGCAGCTATTTGGTATCCCGGAGCAGCTATTTGGTAAATCCGGACTATTAATCGATGCAGGTAATTGGCCAACATGTCCGGGCCCATCTTGATAAGCTCTGCTTCGATACTATCCCTTCGAACCAATTTGTTATTCTTCAGCTGCTTGATGGCATCTTTATCATCACCTATCGTCACTTGCTGCATCGCCGACGGCACTTTCTTCACTGTCCTGGTCCTTTTGCTGTACTCCATTCAGATGTTTATCGAAGTGCTGCTTCCACCTTTTGGTCACCTCACAATCGTTTGTCAGAATACTACCATCCTTATTCCGACACATTTCAGCTCGCGGCACAAAGCCTCTGCGGGTTATGTTGAGTTTCTAGTAGAACTTTCACGTTTTATGTTGCTGTTCTAGCTCCTTACACTCCTCTTCCTCCTACTGGTGGCGCTTTTTCTTCCGGAAGAGTTGAGTTTGCTACTTCCGCTTCTGTCTGTATCGTTCCACACTCTAATGGGTAGCTTGACGCAGCATAAGTGGCCGCGCTTCTTATCTCCCAACATCTGCTGACATTCCTCATTCCAGGATACTCGTTCAGTCAGTTTCAGTCCACGAAACCTACGACCTTCCCGGTGTTCTAACTGTCCTCGACAGGAATTTTGTCGAGCTCGAACTCTGCTGGCAGTGCAGCTTCGAGTAATTGCGCGTAGCCGGCGTTTGTATTCAGAGTCCTAGGTGCAGCTTCCCCTAACATGCAGAACAGACGCTGCCTTGAGCCGTCCCTGACCTGGAAACAGACGCTAGATTGTAGATCATTAAGGGATACCACAGCTGCAACCATGGGGAGGCGAACTACCTCACAGTCCTCTAAAGCAGCATTGCCACAGAAAAAACGCTAGGGTGGATGTGGCAACCGGACCACAAAGAAAAAAATTATGAATTTTAATAAGCCCGTAAAATTTACCCTCGTTGAATTCCAATCCAAAGGAGGCATAAACAACGAAATTGTTTGCAATCTTTCACACAACAGTTTAGATTCAGGCGTTTTTTGACTTAAATTTACATGAAATATCCCATTCATTTCTTCCAAATCTAGCATTCCCTTTATGTGCATTAGATAACGCAGAAATTTCAATGTTTCTTTTTATCAGTGCAGTTTAAATTCAGTTCGGTATATTGTCAATCATCTGAAAATGGTCTTAGCCTTCAAATGTGTCCAGTCTTTTTGATCCACTAAGGCTAGTACGAAAATGTGACAGAAAAGGCAGGGATGGACAACTGGATGAAAATCTACCAGCATGAGTACAAGCAGAACTTAGCTGGTCTTGATCATTTCGCTGAAGGTTCTAGCGGAAGTATTACTGCTGTTGATTTTCATGACCTACTGTGCCTATCTTAAAATGTCTTAAAATTCGGAAACTTGTGAAAACTCTGTATAATTGACAGCATTATCTCGGATGATTCATCGGAAAATGTTGTAGAATGCTGGACCGAGAGAAACTCCCGCAATTATTCAAAAAAGAAGGCATGTAGTGAAATATTTGCTTTCACCGGCACCTAACAAACGGTTTGTTTTTGCCAATCGTGTCTCTGAAATTAATGAAAGAGAGCCACGATTTTCAACTTTTTTAGGCCCGGATAGAGTAGGTGGTACGAACAAACCATAGATCGAAGTTATTTCACTGTACTCGCCATAGCTGCCGTAAACAAACTGATGAAGCTGTCAAATTTTCACAGTACATATGCAACTAGAATATATTGTCTACTGACCGGTGCACCGACCACCAAGTGGCAGGCTAATCGCTTCAGCTCCGATACAGTCCTTACCAGCTGCCTTATTGTACTTGAGCTGTTGGATGGCATCCCTAACGTCTCTCAGCGTGGAAGCGATTTCATTACCCTCATCTGTCGTACTGTATAGTCATTGCTTCCGCTGTCTTGGTCCTCATTGTCTTCGTTCTCCACGCCATTCAGGTGTTCGTAGAAGTGCTGCCGCCACCTTTCAATCAACACACGTCCGCTCGTCAAAATGCTGCAAATTTTGACTCGCTGCAAAAAGCCTTTGCTGGATCCATTGAGCTTCTGATAGAACTTTCGTGTTTCCTGAGAATGACACACCTGCTTCTCCTCGTACTCTGCTTCTTTCAGACACTGTTTTTATCCCGGAAAAGGCGGGTCTATTGTTTCCGCTTCTGTTTGTAGCGTTCCACATTCTGCCGGGTCTCTTGTTGACGCATTATCGTTCGCACTGCTTCCTTCTCCTTCAAATATGATCCTTCATTGTACGTTACCGACGATGCTCTCAGCTGCGTTGTTTATGGCTGATCGCTGCGCGGACGCTGTTGCGACAACCGGGTGATTCAGTAGCTCTAATGATGGCGGAGAGTTTTGGACAGTTTATCCATCAACAGGTAGTGATCATGTTGATGTTAGCGCCACGATATGTTCTGACGTCGATAGTATCGAAGAAGTGACGTTCATCAATGAGACCGTGGTAGATTTGCATTACCGTTTGCTGTGGAGCGTGTGTAGCGATACGAGAGGCTATGTTGGCCATGATCTTGCAGGCGGTGAAATCATTGAGTCGTAGGCCGTTGTCATTCGTCAGCTGGTGAGCGCTGAACTTTCCAACTGTCCTCTTCTTGGCCGACCCGAGACCTTGGACAGCGGACTTATTCGAGTTCGAGCTTCGCATAGAATTCGTTCTTATCATAGTCAATGTGGATGGAGTGCGGGCTGTGCACGTGATCATTCTAAAGTACAAGCACTGACCTTTGATCCTCAACCTGCATATATTTTCGTTGATCGGACACAAACCCATCACGATGAATGCTCTTCCCAGGTCACGTGTGTTGTCGCAGCTCTGGTAGATTGTGCGATTACCTCTAAACAACAACACAACTCATGCCACGCTACGATGCCGAACCCGCGGACCTTCAAAAGTATGCATGTGCTTCTGATGAGGATGAGAGGTTTACTTCCTGGGAGTATGATTGTACTTGCAACACAATCATACCCAGGCAAAAGTTCAGGTCTATGCTGCAAAATCTTCCAATTGTTTACTGTGGAAGTTTTTTTTTAAGAATTCTTAGTTGAGAGTGGGCAATAAGCTACTGTCGAGCGTGATGATTGAAACATAAATTTAATGCAGTAGAGCCGATTTTGAGGGCTCTTTTTGCACGTTCCACACAGGTAACACTTTGATGCTGATTAAGCGGTTCTTTAGCTATTGAAAATCAGCCTTCATTTGTACAAAAGCTGTGCAAAAGATCTTTAACCGTTTGTTCAGATCTTAAGTATTGAATTTGGTGATTTTATTTCAGGGAGTCGGAAAATTTTCCTTAATGAAAAATTCCTAGATCAGACCGGGAATCGAACCCAGCCACCTCCAGCATGGTATTGCTTTGTTATCGACTTAGATAAAGGAGGACCCGTTCATCAGCCCCGATATTCAAAATGGCACAACATTATGTGCACTCACGAAAAATCGTTGATGCCATTCGCAGCGAAAGCACGGTAGTAATATCTGGCCACACTGTTTCTGATTTTCACCAACCACCGCCTTCGAAAAAAGTTCGATCCAAAGCTGCTGCGAAACAAGTCTGGGAAAGGAACTTCAATGACATGATGATTTATCCAGGTAGTACAGGTCAGTACTGACAATCATATTCAAATCATTTGCAATATACATATTCAATATATAATCAATACAGCAATACCATCCACATCATCGACAAATCGTCAAATCGATCCACAGCTGAGAACGACAGCGTGGTGCCCTGGAGTTAGCTTGATCCCGATCCGAACGGCACCACATTTCCAACATCCAATAATTTTGCCTTTTTATTAACGAAATAAAAATGGTCAAGTAATATTTTCTCATTCCTCCATAAAACCTTCAACCAGCGATGCCAATGTTCCTGATTTTTCAGGATTTTCCAGACTTTTTAGCATTTTGCCTGAAATCCTGACAGGCACTATTTTTTTCCAGATTTTGATAAAAAATCCTGATTTTTCCTGATAATCGTAATTTTTATCAATCTAAATTAGTTTCAATCGAAATAAATAAATTAATCGAAGTAAGGGAGTTCTGCCAATGCTTTTACTAGTTGGCTGCTCTGGAATGGAATTGTCAAAAATCATTCAATAAAAAATCTATTCTGACCCACTCTTCTACCAAAACTATACAAGACATCTTAGACTTCGCGCTTTACTTTTTTAGTTCTTTATATCACTCTCTCGCAGGTCTCAAACAGCTAGTTAAGTTAAGTTTTCTAAAAAAAAATACATCAAAATACAACTTTACCATTTATGAAACTGAAAGAGATAAATATATGTTATGTAAGCTTTTTGGTTTTTAATAAACAGTATTTTTATTAATATCAGTTTCATACACACAAAATGAAAATCCTGATTTTATCCAGATTTTTATTTCATATACTTCCTGACTTTGTAAAAATATACTTGGCAACGCTGCCTTCAACAGATTAACTTTCGATAGCGTAACTTCTTCAGCATATTTGCAATGCATCGTTGGGTGATCGGGAGGTTAAAATCTCTTTATTTTCGGAAAATATGCTACTCAAAACTTTGCACATTTCTCACGTCGTTTATGTATTTTCAGAATTCGGTAATAAGTACCATTTCTTCTGAAATTTTCGTTCGGTTCTTTTGATTTATTATGATCCGCACAACTTTTTTTCCCATTGATGGTTTGTTATTACATTTAATGGCTGAATAAAAGAGTCATTGTCTACTATTGAATCTGATATTCAGCTATCATCTTATTCAGCTTTTAACACCATTAAGCATTGTTCAGCTACTGCTCTTACTGTTCAGCTATGATTGTTACTTGGGCAGGCATTTCCACGTAAATTTAATTTCATTAGCACCAGCTTGCCTATCTTCAGTAGAACTAAAGCTCAATTGTAAGTAGATCTGGACGCATGGTTTAATACACCACCGCGTCCCTGGTGGTATGAACAAAAAACCTTTGACAGGCATTTGTTGATGTTTCATTCAAAAAGTTGGTGGAAAGTTTTTATCAATTGGTGGAAATTTTTTATTAATTGATCAACGCATCTCGAAATTACAGATTATCGAACTTCAGAAAAGAAAATTAATTGTGCACAAACATCTAGAGAATCCTTCGTGGTCTGCCTCATAAATAGCAAGTGTTAAAATTCCTGTGTGTCTTGTAATCAAAAGTTACAAGGATGCTCTGAGTGTGGATACAGCACAGCGCATCTATCATAAAAGTGGCACTAGGGACAAAGAGCTGACGAGAAAGGTGTTGAGAAACGTAAAAGGCAACCCAGGTGTCTTCAAACGTGATTTGGCAAAAAAATACGATTTCAACGTTTCCACCGTGCGTAACATCCTTTCAAGAGAAGGATATAAGTCTTTCTGTGCCAGTAAACATCCGAATTGTTCCCTGTAACAAAATTTAGTGGCCAAAAACCGAGCACGACTACTATACGAACGAAATTTGATGGCAGTATTTTAATGAATGACGAAACATATGTCAAAATGGAATATGAACAAATCCCCGGACGAAAATTTTACCTGGCAACTGGTATTTAGGAAGTTTTTTCCAGTTAAAAAATTGTTTTTGTTGATAAGTTTGCCGGAAACTTTAGCAAGGAATCTGCAGTTTTGGTCTTAAAACCAAGGTTTACAACACACCTCATACAATGACGTCGAAGGTTTACATTAAAGAGTGTCTGAAAAAGCGGATTTTACCATTCATGCGGCAACACAAGACCAACGTTACATTTTGGCCGGATCTAGCCAGCAGCCACTACTCTAAGGAGGTACTAGTATAGTATGCTCCAAACAATGTCGCCAAAGAGATTAATCCGCCGAATTGCCCTGAGTTCAGGCCGATCGAAAAATATTGGGCAATTGTCAAACGAAAACTTCGAGGATGCGGTAAAGAAGTGACAAATGCACAACAAATGCGTTTAAAGTGGAATAAGTTCGAAGAGTGTTTAAAGTGGAATAAGCGACTGTGCAGATCATGACGGCATCGATCATAAGTAAGGTGCGACAGTTCGTTCAAAACGGCAAAATGTAAAAACTTGTTATGTATTGTTTGAAAGCTGAATAAATACCCTTTTGTTTGACGTTTTGGTCAACCGTGTATGTTGTCTAAATCTTGAGTTATGATAACTTGAGTGCTACCAAACTTACTTTGAATAGGGCTTTACCACCGGGCGAACACCGTTTCATACGGTTTGCTTTAGCAGATTCACCTGTTTGAATTGATTTTTATCGATGGACGTAATGCAACATCCATTGTTCCAGCTTGGAGTCATTTCCAGTTTTATATGATCACATCTATTCGCAGTTAGTTTATTTGGACATTGGTCCAAGAAATTCTAGCATTTGAAGGTTGTTCTTTCCATCACTCAATTGATTTCAAATGATACGATGAGAACAGAAAGTGAGTTTACCCCACATGAGCTCCTAAAATTGTCACAGTACGAGTTCAAAACCAAAGAGCTCAAGTATTCGAGAAAAAATCACGACTTGATTTATAAAGGGCCTGGTGAGCTGGAAATGATCCACTTAACACTCTATAAATACCATGGCAACCACAAATAACATGATCTCAGTTCAAATCTTCTGCTCTTTTGCATTTGTTTACATTTCCACTTTTTGTGGAAACATAACATAGTACAGGGAATTGTCTGCGGTTGGTGGGTTAAAAAACATTACTCATAAAATCACTGTCCTGTTCGCTCATTTATTACCACCACTTATTTAAAATTATTATTAAAATCACCCACCTCAGACGAAACACCTCAACACCACATCTGAACAAGAACGTTGTAGGGCAATATGTTGGGTCCATCTATTTGCAAGGTTGCTGTTGCTTGGGGCAGAGCGGCATTTTTCATATTTGCTTGAAACCCTATTCTTGAATATTTATCCGCGAATGCCGTTATAAACTTCACGGTGACTGCTCCCTAGAAAATTTGAAAAGTAAACTTACTGGAATCTTATTCCTTCGAGTAATACTCACCGTATACGTTATAGTGGTCGGTAGTGCGGTGCCTTTGTAGATTTGCTGCTGGAAGCATATGACGGCAGCATTGGCTCTGGTGCCAAAAAAGAAACTTTGTTCGGAACCTGCGAATCCACCGACAGCATCCACTTGCTCTCGCTGCAGGATGCCAATGAGGATCGCCACTATTAACCAGGATCGTGATCGAATGTAGGAAGTCATTTTAAAGGCACTTCAACTTTCAAACTGAGCAGAGAACGAAAGGCCAATTAACTATTTATAGTCGGAACTGGGGAAGTGTATTTTCCCCCAGCGCTGAGGAATTCCAGCGAAAGGACAGATTGCATTGCAATTTAGGCTAAGTAATTCGGTGGGCCATCAAGACAAATGCATGCAAACAGGTTCGCTTGATTCGGGCTCGGTACGGAATGACCCAAAAAAATAAGCTTCGCTGTGGCATTGACATTGCACGTCGTTGTTTGGGATGAATTTTATTCATGACTACTCGCGAATGTGTGTTCCAACAGCGTTATGAGGTTTCTTTGGCTTATGAAGAAATTGAAATCGCACACTAGCGAATCCATTTGTTTGAAAGCGTGTTGAACAAAATGACATCAGAATTGCATTACATATCACATACTTTAGGCATCATTGCATTTTAATTAGGTAAATAGGTGAAATTAAGGTCTGTGAATCAAGTAATTTTTAAGGATATGCAATTCTTATAGCTAGGCCAGATTTGATATCCATAGACTCAAATTAGAGATATTTCCTTTTTTTAGATAAAACTTGGCGTATCGTAGAAAAACAAGGCATGGCCAACTATGCACCATCCTGAATTAAAGCCTGTACACGTTCAATATCGGACACCAAAACATTGCAAAAAAAGTTATATCTACATTAGAAAGTATATTAAGATTTTAATTCTTATTTCTGTAAAATTCCCATACTTTTTGTGGTACACCCGCCATCAAATTCCGTGCGGTATCCTCAGTTACGCCAGCCGTGACGATTCCCCATTTTCTGTTTTAATCATAGGTACCATTTGCTTTCTTCTTAGATTCGAAGAGTTTCCGGTTAACTATAGCCCAGTACTTCTCTATTGAACTAAGTTCTGGACAGTTTGGTGGATTGGCTGTTTTTAGCACGTATTTGACCTCTTGTACCTTATACCATTCCAGGACGGATTTTGCATAGTGAAAAGGGGCCAAATCAGGTCAAAACATAGCTAAAAAATCGTGGCTTCTGATAAACGGTAGAAATTGCTTTTGTAGACATTCTTTCTTGTACTCATTTTTATTGATAGTGCCGGTAGAGATGAAACTTTAAGTTTTTCGACCACAACTACGTATGAGTTGCCAACTCAAATACTTCTTTGGGAATTTGGCAGTGCTCAGTAACGGCGTTCCTTTGCATTGTGATATAAAAATCCAGGCCCGTAATCTGTTTAAAGACTTCGAGTACGTATGTTTCGTGGTCCATTTAGTTTACAGCATTTATGAACTCGGTAAGCTGATCATTTTTAATGAAATGAAATTTTATGCAGAATTAAAAAATGCGTTCAAAAAGAATTAAAATATAACAGTTTTCGAGATATGGATAAAAGTTGATTTTTTAATAAATGAACACAAACACATTTACTTAAGATTGAATATCTCCAATGCGTGTGATACAATTTCAAATATTTTGTCATCAAATGAAGCAGAATTGAATTTAACACTGGTATTTTTAACATTGCAATGTTCTAGGAGTAATATTTTCGAAGGTATTAATAAGTATATATAATTTTCTGCGATTTATTTTGGAGATGTATGTAAGTACGTATGTATGGTAGCCACCATCCCTTCATGCCCTTGGCTTGGATGCAGCTCTACTTAATAGCAAGATCAAATTGGGCCACCGATCTGAATTCAGAATATCGCTGTATGAAGGACCAAAAACGGAGGGGTGAACCCATAAGCAGAGACGCTCACGCGAAATCCACGGGAAATTGAGAATCTCCTTCCAACGATACGATCTAACAAATCGAATAAACCAATTCGCAATACTTATTAAGCTTTCTACAGGATGGCTTGTTAAGAAGGGCGCGTCAATCTCACTGAAACAGTTGGAGTAGAATTCACAGCATCATAATCGAATCGATATAGAAAATGATGCCATTTATTCCCTCCTAGACTCAGGCAGTATATCAAACCATCGTCCAGTTTCAGCTTGAATGATACCCTGATGCTCCCTCTCAACCCGGTTTTTATTATATATCATGTAAATAATACGTTATAATAAGCAGTTTATGTTGTACGTAATAGAGCAATGAAATGTACTAGAATCTTTAATTAAAATGTCATAGTTGGAATTTGTCATCCTGTAAGCCGAAATAAATTTTATATGATTATGATTACTGCTCAAAGGAGAAAACTTAAAAAATCTACAAAAAAAAAAGAAAAGAAATTTGAACTCTCCGATAACTCTTGATTCCTACTAGGCCCATGAATAATTCTTTATATCTGTGCAATATAAAATGAAGGATCATAAACAATTGTAGTTTTTTAAACATTAAATTTGTTTGGATAAAGAAGGAAAAAAATATTGTAGTAGAATCCGTCGTATGATCCCTTCTAAAAACAAACGTTAAAAATCAGCCTATTTCAACATAACGGGGGTAAAGTGGGCTTAAACTGCATACTTGTGAAGCTGAAATAGCATTTCAGGTTATTCGATATTGTTTTCAAATCATTGGGGAGCATGTTAAACTTTAGTGGACCGTATTTCATGATGCGTAATAGACCCAAGTTCGTGCATGCTCTGCTTCTCAATAGTTCATTAGCATGTCTAGTGTTCTGGAGATCAACTCTAGTCGAGAAACCAATATTGTGGTGGAAGTTGCGGTTGTGTCAAGTATTGTGTATAAACAAAATTGTCTGAGAATCACGTGAGCCTAGTATGGGAATAACTCTGTGGTGTAGACTTGTATTAAGCAAAACTGTCGAATATAAATGAGGTAAATTGAATATTACTTTTACACATCTGTTCTGCAGCGTTTGAATTTTTTTAAGTTTTGATTTACCAGCATGACCCCAGACAATGGTTAAATATTAAAGTATTGAATGAATACAAGCGTAGAAAAAACGTAGTAAAGCTTCATTGGGCACGCAACAACGTACCCTTTTCATGAGGTCTTGAAACCTTGCACGATACATACATTATATGAGTGTCCCAGGAAAGACACGAATCCAAGTGCAACCCTAAGTATTTAAAAGATGTAACTTTTTCATTCTTCATGTTTCTGATATACGGATCGGAGTGGGTTTTTTTGCGTAACGAGAGGAAAACCATATACTTTGTTTCAGTAAGATTCAGAGTAAGATCATTGCCGTTAAAACATTCAATAAGAGTTATTAAATCTGATTCCATGTCTGCTATGATGGATTGAACATAAAACGAGGATAGAATGAAGCCGAGTCGTCTGCAAAAAGTCTCGGTATTCCATGGAGGTTTAAGTTAACAAAATCATTAATAAATATTAAAAATAATAGAAGACCTATGTTACTCCCCTGAGGAACACCTACATCAATCCGGCGTAAACTGCTGCGATTACCGTTTATTGATACAAATTGTTTCCTATCTATCTGTTAAATAGCTTTTTGTATCGCCATATCGATCAAGTTTTTCCAGTAGAATTGAATTGTTTAGAGTGTCAAATGCTTTTTTAAGATTTGCTAACGAAAAACTAATATTATTGGCACGATCTTCGGAAGAATCCCCAGGTAAAGTTGAGCAGGAATTTTGGAGGAGGCAACCTTACGGTATGAGCTGCTTTTTCAAGAAAAGGTAAAACTTTTCTTGGGCCAATTTCTACCAGAATGAATTCAGAGAGCTATGTGGAGCTACTGGGCAGTGTTCTCATTGCATTTACTGAAAATATTATGAGCGACAACTTCATCTTTTAAAAAGGTAACGCTGCTATTTACGTGAGCAGTTTTATGAAAAAAAAAATTTCATAGTTTTATGAAAGAAATGTCCTGGTAAGGAAATGGCCAGCTCGTAGACCCGAGCTGAACCCTTTCTAAAATCTCTGGGGGATCGTGACGTGCTTACGGCAGTGGACTGCAATTTAAGAGGTGAAAAATTCCATCTAAAAAGATGGGAAAAGCTCATTGACTCTGTACCCAAACAGATTTATGAAACAATTATTAAAAATGGTAAACCAACTAAATTTTAATTTCTGTTAGTTCTTGATTTGAATCAATTTAAAAAAAAATTTGATCGACATGCATGGGAATTTTTACCTGAAAAAATGTTTTCTTCTTTAAAAAACCTATGAAAATTTAATTATAGTCCCGTATGGTTCAATTATCTTGTAACTTGAATGCCTTTTGTAAACCATATTCATATTTTGCAAATATCCTGAAATTGAACTAAACGGGCAAACAAATTATTTACTCTTATATGAGTTTCCCATACTGAGTGTATAATATGAAACTATAGCCACTAGATTCATACGATCTGGCGAATTCAACGACGGCAGCCAATTTGAACTGTCACTTGGTGGAGTTAATCGAGCATTACTGTTTTTATTTCAATGAATTGGTGGAGAGTATTGTATTCGTGGCGGTAATTATATAAGATGAAAAAAAAAAAATTTTGGTTATTGTTAATCACCAACTTAATTTCTTAAATATTTAAATATGACGATTGCCAACAGCGTTTGTTGAGCTTACCCTCCCTACTAACATAATTCCAGCTTCCCCGTGACACTTATGAGGAGTCGTGGAGTTCTCCGCATATCCAGTTGCAAGGACGTGGCCAGGACAGCTCTGATCTGTTAGAAGGCGACACTAGTCCTTTATCTAAAGGTTGCTTACAAATCCCCATCTAATATCAACCGATGAAGGCGTGTTTCCCTGTTAATAACAGTTCAAAGCTTGTACCACCTACGAAATTGTGCAATCTGTTTTATGCTAAGCTATGCTATAAGAGAAACTTGCTCACCAGGTTCGATCTTGAAGGTGCCTTCTACACGGTGTTCAATAAGTTCGGATACACTTTCAAAATTTGTTAAAAAAATGAAAACATGTTTTTTTATTTTTTGGATTTATGTTATTGAAAGCTATGTTTACAAGGAACGTTTACAACATTTCTCTTGAATGACCCCCTTTGTACTCCTTAACGAGCTTCAAACGTTTCTCGAACGCGTCGCAGGCGGCACGCACGGACTGCATGGGCATTTCGTCCCAGATTTTGAGAATTACCGTCTTGAAATGATCCAAAGTGCTGACCTTGTATTCGTTCAGCTTCGCCATCATATAGGACCAAACAAAAAAGTCGAGAGGATTCAAGTCCGGGGAGCTGGGAGGCCACAAAGTTTTGTCCAGAAAGTCGGTTAAATTGTCCCGACACCAGGCTTGAACCACATTTGCCGTATGGGCTGGTGCACCGTCCTGCTGGAACACGTAGTGCTCATCGCCGTAGAGGCTTCGGAGACTGGGGGCAACAACCTTTTCCAAAACCTCAGTTTTGTAGTACGCCGCGTTGATTTTGACGTTTTTTTCAATAAACACCAAGGGTAGCTTACCACGTTTGCATACTGCCCCCAAACCATCACCGACGCGGCACTTTGGAACCGAGGGATGTTTATATTGGATTCAGGAATGCTGTCCTCGATGGCGCCCACACCCGGTCATTTTGCATATCAGTGCGGCTGCTGCAGCACGAACAGTTTCTCGTCCGAAAACAAACTCCTGACCAGCGTGCCGAGAGAGGATCCTCTTAGCTCGATCCAACCGCTTTTTGCTGGTAGCCTCCGAAACGCCATGGACCTTACGTTTTTTGTAAGGCCTGAAACCAAGGTCCTTGGTGAGTATGGTGAGCGGTTCCAATGGAAACGTTGAGATCTGCAGCCGTTTTCCGGATTGAGCGGTTCTTTTGCGCCGAATTCGCTCCTCACGATCTTGATGACCCGTGGCGTCCTCGCTGAACGCGGCCGACCGGATCTCGCACGGTCATTGGTCGAGGACGTCTCCCGGTATCGCCTGATGGTCGTGTAGACAAAGTTCCGCTTGACCCCATGCGATTTCAGCAGCCGGAATATATCGCCGGGTCGCTCACCGTTCAAAAACGCTTAATTACGAAGTCCCGATACTCTTTCATCGCGCGTAACAAACGAACAACAACTAACAGAATGTCAACACCGCGCACATTCGGTAGCGTATGAATGAAGCTAAAGCTGACACCAATACCAATGCAGAATATGTACATGGCGCATACCTACGCAATGATGAAAACTTGTATTCGAACTTATTGAACACCGTGTATGTC